>BLSH010135705.1:20377-46648 GCA_018402905.1 Glandirana rugosa
GCCCTGTTTCAGGCCCAGGCCCAGGCCTGCCTTGGGCTTGCTAGCCTAGTTTGAAGATGATTTTAGAACAGTTATATGGCTTCTACCATTAATTAATACTTTTCAGACACAGTTTGAAGATGATCCACATTCACCTCCATTTTTGCTTTTTTTATGTTTTTATTTTTTTTAAAATATTTACAGTTATTTCCCTGTCCCCATTTTTTTGTAGGGCACTTGCCCTACCCTTACCCCCATTTTACTTCCTTTTGCAGCCCTCTAGGGCTTTCCAGGACTTTGTTACAGCCATTTTTGTGCATAAAAGTTCGGGTCCCCATTGATTTCAATGGGGTTCGTTGTCCGTGCGATCGTTCGGGTTCCGTCCGGACCCGGACCCGGACTTTGTCCCGAAGTTCGGACGGACCAGCAGAACCCGAACTTCCAGAGGTTCGCTCAACTCTAGTAGGGATTTCCAGTTTGTTTACACAGTAAGCCATAGAAATGGGGCCCGAGGGGGAGAAGTAGTGCGGTGCAGCCCCTTGTCCAGCCACCATTGAAACGCTTTAATGTCTAAGCCTGGGGGAAAGTCCGGGTTGTGAAAGATGTGGGCTAAAGGGGTCAGGGCGGACACCAACTCGGAGTGGTGACGTAGGGAATCCCATAGAGCGAAGGAGTGCGAGAGGGTCGGGGATAGGATAGGCGGTCTCTTCTTCGGGGGAATCCAGAGAAGAAAATCAATGGTGTGATGTGGGACTGCCTGTCTCTCGATTTGAATCCAGTCTGGTTTCTCGGCCCTCGAATAGACTCGGGAGAGCTGGGCTAACCTAGCAGCCTGGAAGTATTTAAAAAGCGAGGGAAGCCCTAACCCTCCTTTCTTCCTGTGACGAAATAGCGTACTTTGGGGGAACCTGAAGCCAGAGCTGCCCCAAATAAACTTAAGGATCTTGCTCTGGAGAGATCTGAGGTGGTGTCTTCTAATGGGTATAGGGAGGGCCCTGAAAAGATAAAGGATCCGAGGGAGTAGTGTCATTTTGACTGCATTGATTCTACCCAGCCAGGAGAGATTACACTTAGACCACGTTTTTAGATTGTTATCTAATTTGCGATAAATGGGAGGAAAGTTATAATCGTAAAGGTTCTCTATCCTGGGCGTTAGGTTGACACCCAAGTATCGGATAGAAGATCGGCTCCATTTGTAGGGGAAGGATTGTTGCAAGGAATCGACTATTTCCTGTGGGAGTGAGATGTTTATCGCTTGGGATTTGGAGTAGTTGACCGTCAGACCCGAGAAATTTGCGAAGGAATCTAACAGATGGTTGAGATTAGGAAGGGATGTCTGGGGGGAGGTCAAATACAAGAGTATGTCGTCCGCGAAGAGACCGCATTTGTGAGTTTGAGGTCCGCACGAGACCCCCCTGATGTCCGGGTTTTGGCGGATAGCTATTGCCAGGGTTTCTATGGCTATAGCAAATATTAGTGGAGACAGGGGGCAACCCTGTCTTGTTCCCCTAGCTATGGCTATCCGGTCAGAGAGGTAACCCTGAAGTCTTATTTGGGCTGAAGGGCAGGAGTAGAGGGCTTTAATGATCCCTAAGAAGCGCTGACCAAATCCCCAGGTCTCCAGAATTTTAAATATATAGTTCCAGGAGACAGAATCGAAGGCCTTCTGGAGATCCAGGGAAAGGATCATGCCCCTTTGTTTCGGACCTCCCTCCCAGTTGGATTGAAGAATGGATATTAGGTCAATGGCTCTGCGTGTCTGATCTGGGCCCTGTCTACCTTAGATAAATCCAGCCTGGTCTTTGTGGATATAAGAGCTGATAAAAGAGGAAAGTCTATTGGCTAGGATCTTCATTAAAATTTTGATATCGTTGTTTATCAACGAAATGGGTCTATAATTGCCGACCTCTTCGGGATTCTTATCGGGTTTCGGGATGACCGTTATGAAGGCCATGTTGAGCTGGGAATCCAGTGAGGTGCCCTTAGTTAAATGGTTAAAGAACCTGGACATATAGGGGGCGAGCGTCTCTGCGAAGGCCTTGTAATATGGAATAGAAAGGCCATCAGGGCCGGGGGCCGATCCCTTTCTTAAATTCTTGATGACATCCCTAACCTCATCATCTGAGAATTCAGCATCCAGAATCTGTTTATGTTCTGGAGAGAGAAGGGGGGTGGGGATATCCTCTAAGAAAGCCGATAGGGAGTCTGGGCGAGGGTTATCCGGAGTGCTATAGAGATCTGAGTAAAATTTGTGGAAGGATTCTAAAATCTTCTTCGGGTTGGTGGTGGGGCCTTGGCCTGCGACATTGATTTTAGGTAATTGATTGAGGCGGCTTCGTGGGGAAAGTCTAGATGCTAGTAATGTACCTGGTTTATCGTTTTGCGTGTAAAACTTTTGACCACTCCAACGGATAGATTTCTCTGCTTGTTAGTGCCATATTTAGCTCTAACCTGGCTTTATCGAGTTGGGAGGTCAAATTTTTGGAGGGGTTGGTCTTATGCGCTGCCTGTAGAGACGCATAGGATTGTTCCAGTTTAGTCAGTACTGCTGCCCTCTCTTTTTTAATACGGGAGGCTAACTGTATCAGCTTTCCCCTGATGAGAGCCTTATGAGCTGCCCATAGAACTTCGGCCGATGTTCCCTCTTTGTCATTAAGGAGGAAGTATTCCTTGATAGAATTGTTTATTTCAGTAACTCTGATGGGGTCGGCTAGCAGGAATTCATTTAACCTCCATTGTGGGGATTTAGCAAAAAGTGGGTCCGAACGGATTTGCATCAGAACCAGAGAGTGATCTGATAATGGGGTGTCAATTATCCGTGCGTTCAGCACCTGGGGGGTCTCGTGTGCCTCTATTAATAAGTGGTCAATTCGGGCGTAGGAATTGTGGGGGGGAGAGAAGTGAGTGTAATCTCTCCTGGCTGGGTTTAGCTCCCTCCACACGTCAGATAGGTGGAAAGAGTGCAGTAGTTTTGCTAATTTTAAGCTTGACCTAGTTGGGCGTGTTAGTTGGTTCCCTAGTGGTCTAGATTTGTCGAGCCCTTGGTCAAGTGCAAGATTTGAGTCTCCTCCCAAGATAACCCTGCCTTCCAGGTGAGGCTGGATGAAGGTCAACATTGCATTGAAAAACTTGATTTTTGTTAGGAGCATAATATGAAATGAATGTGTGGATAACCCCGTCTATGGAACCTTTAACTAGGATAAATCTTCCCTCTGGATCCCTTATTTCCTTGAGGAGTGAGAAGCCTATGGATTTAGAGAATAAGATCCCAACCCCCTTGGTTTTCGAGTCTGCGTTGGCTAGAAAAAAAACAGGGAAGTGTGCGTGGAGAAATTTAGGGCTGTACCGCATGGGGAAGTGGGTTTCTTGTAGCAGAACTACATCAATTTTGAGTGATTTGTAATGGGAGAATAGTTTTCTTCTTTTAAGGGGGGAGTTAATCCCTTGTGTATTATGGGTAGCTATTAGGAGTTGTTTAGTGGGTGTCCTAGCCATGGAGCTTAACGGGAGCATTGCCTGTGTATGCAGCTTCACTCACCCTTGAGTAGAAGGTCCCCGGGAGGCCATCGGGATATCCAAAGGTCAGGAGTCCTGGGCTGTGAACAAATGGTCCAGGTACATCTGAAAGATAACCAAACATTAGGTGCTTCATCCAGGAAAGGTAGGAAGAAGAAAAGAGAGCAGGAAGAGGAGAGAAACATAGAACAGCAATATATCTACATATAGCGAGTGGGGGCGGGAGCGGGGGGAACGGTAGTCCCCCCAATTCCGTCCTCTTAATCCTCCTAGGAGGGGTACAACCAATAAGGTGGTGGAGAGAAATCGTAATTGTCAGATCCCTCAGGATCGGACCTCTTATCCCGGGGAGATCCAAATAGAAGTCCTCGGGATAAGTGGAGGCGCATAGGGACTCATCCCGGCCAGGCGCCCGTGGATTAAACTTGCTACATATAATGAAATCAGAAGGGGTTCAGGTGGTGGAAGTGGAGCGGAAACGAATTGAAATGTCCACCTGCTTGGGCCCTGGAGAGGTCGGGCCAGATAATTAACCACGTCATTTCTAAAACTGGCTCAGAAATTACAAAAAATAAACTAGATTAGCAGTTGGAAACGAGTGCATATAACTTTTAGCTAATAAATTAGCTGAGTAGGGGAGCTGAGAAGCTCCAATTAAGAAAATGTTCTAATAGAACCGGTAAGGCTGGCTCCCAATGTTCGGTTGGGAACCAAATCAATCAAGCAAAGAGAGTGAGCCCGAAACACGGCAAGGTCAATATCGGGTCAAGGAGGTCTGTTGTCCTTAGCCTTCTTGCTTTTGGATTTGGACCAGAGAGGAGCGATGGGGCTGGAGGGGAATGGTCTCTTAGAGTTGGATCCAGAGGGGTCAGTGAGGTCCATTGGAGCTTCCTGTGAGATTAGTTTGAGCTGGAGAAGGATTTTTTTGCCTTCTGGGAGACTGGAGAATGTATAAGTTTTCCCTTTCAAGTTGAATTTGACGGCAAACGGGAAGGCCCACCAGTATTTAATCTCAGCTTTTTGTAAGATCAAAAGGAGGGGTTTGAGAGATCTTCTTTTTTGAATAGTATTCGGGGAAAGGTCGGCAAAGATTTGAATCTGGTGACCCATGCAGGAGATTTGAGGGTTGGAGGGAGATGCTCTCATCAGCTCTTCTTTGATGGTATAGTAGTGCGGTTTTACTAATATGTCCCTGGGTGAGCCATCTTTTCTTGGAGGTCCAAGAGCTCTGTGAGCTCTGTCCAACTCTAGTTTGTGCTTAGGGACGTTTGGAATTACAGATTGGATCAGGTCCTGGATCGCCGGGGTGATTTCGGTGATGGTCTTTGGTAGGCCTCTTACTCTGAAGTTGTAGCGGCGGGACCTGTTTTCAAGATCGTCTATTCTTGAAAGGGCGATGTCCAGTTGGTCCGGAAGCACTTGTAGGTGATCAGAGTTTTGGTTAGTTTTGGCTACCGTAAAATCTCATTTCCGTTCGATAGCGTCCATTCTGGAGCCTATACTGTTGAGATCTGCTTTTATATCCCCCGTGATTTTTGCTGCCGTGCTCGCTAATCCCCTTTCTAGAAGGTTGGAGAACTTGTTGAATAGTTCCGTTGTGTTGAAAGCGGGGTCATGGGCAGAGGGGTTAGGAAAGTTCATCTCTTGCTGGCGTGATAGGGGGTGGGCGACTGGTGTGAATGGCGAGTCTTCCATTGTGCGTCTGAGGAGTGATTCAGTAGAGGCGGGAGAGATGAAATGGGGCTGTTGTACTGGTAAGTTGAGCCCTGGTGTTAGGGTGAGAGTGGCCGGGGAGATGATGGGTCTTTGATCCAAGATCTGTTCCTGGGATGGTGGAGGAGAGGAGATCCCAGTGGAGGTCATCTCTGGAGGAGGGGAAGGGTCAGGGTCTGCAGGAGGAAAAGAAAGTGTCCTTCTGGCCGACGTTCCCTGCATGCCGTGGCCCTTGTGGTACACCTGAGGTGGGGTGAGTTTTGCTGACACCCTGCCGTATAGGGAAAATGTGAGGGGTTCGAAGGTTAAGTGGAGTCCCCCAAAATTAAGTGTGTCATCCAAAAAAAAAAAAAAAAGAAAAAAAAAGAGAAAAATAAACAGAAAAGAGGAAAAAAAGGGGGTATGTGGCTCCCCGTCTGCGGTGTTCTGTGGTGACAGTCAGTTCTGGAGCACGGCTCTGTGCTGAATAAACCTCAGAGGGGTTTAGTCCCTGCAGAATATGATTGAGCCTTGTGGGGGAGTGCCTCTCCTTGGAGACTGTCCTGTGCTGAGGCTTGGTAGGCCTGGTATTGGCGTGGCTCATTAGGCCTTCATGGCGGCCATCTTGGTCCACCCGGGTTGTATGATATCTCCCTGAGAGTCTATGGGCTGCCTGGAATGTGGCCTCCTTGTTCTTTGGGGGTGAATAGTGGCGTGGTCTGGGATGTTTGCGAGGACTCCGGGGCTTGTGCCGGGTCTGTGGGAGCTGAGCCTCGTGTTAGGCCGCGGCCGTGGCCATTTTGGTACACCCGGAGCGGGGTGGAGAGGGTTACCGTACCTCCGCTAGTCCTCCGGTGCTACCGCGGAGCAGCCCTTGTCCTCCCCTTGCTTATGGGGGTATTCCCCTGCCGGGGGGGCCCCCTTCTGGAAGCGCTGGCGGGGTGTAGAGCGCCCAGGGCCGGGATAAGCGCGGAGCTCCTGGCTTAGGCTTCCATGTCGGAGCTCTCGCGCATGCGCACTCTTAGAGCTTTCTTTTTGTGGCTGTTGATCACCTTTGCGGTTTTTATTTTTTGCGCTATAAGCAAAAAAACCTACCAGCAATTTTGAAAAAAAGCAATATTTTCTACTTTCTGCTACAAAACATATCCAATAAAAAATGTCAAAAATCAAATTTCTTCAATTTAGGCCAATATGTATTCTGCTACATATTTTTGGTTAAACAAATCCCAATAAGCGTATATTGATTGTTTTGCACAAAAGTTATACAGTCTATAAACTATGGGATATATTTATGGAATTTTTATTTATTTCATTTTTTTTACTAGTAATGGTGGCAATCAGTGACTTATAGAGGGACTGCAATATTGCGGTGGACAAATTGGACACCTAACTCACACTTTTTTGGGAACCAGTGACACTAATAAAGTGATCAGTGCTAAAAAATGCACTGTCACTGTACTAATGACACTGGCTGGGAAGGAGTTATCATCAAGATCGATCAAAAGGTTAACTGTGTGCCTAGCTAGTGCTTCAGTGTAGTGGGGGAGGTATTTTTACTAGTGGAAGGCATCGATCGGTCTTCCTGCTTTACAGGAAACAAGATCCATGACTTTTGTACTGGCAGAAAAGAAATATGCCTTGTTTACATAGACAGATCACTGTTCTGCCTGTGTACAGAATGATCAATGGGTGCAGGTGGACATCAGGTCCATGGGACCCGCTGATAATCTCCCGCTGTGCAGATGTACAGTGGGAGCGAGCTGCCAGTGGCACGCACTCATGCCTGATACCGGAAGTGCAGGATCATGTATATATATATACTGTATATGTGATCCTAAAGAATGTCAGAATAAAACATTTAAACTGAACATAGCAGCGCTCAAACACCACTTAAAATGACTATTAAGCAATAAAAGTCCACAGTAATCAATTCAACTAGCTGTGTGATTCTTCAAAATTTGCCAGTAGAAACACCACCACTGCACCACGTGGAGATCGGGGTTTCCCCCTATGTGGAGGGACTCACCAGATGTTCTTATAATATGAGCCCTTAGTGGTATGCCCTGGGATTTTCAAAACATGGCAAACATTCAATTCACATCTAATGCACTTGCAGCTTCCACCATCCTCTCAGAATATTCCTTCAATAAACAGAGCTCACATAGTGCATTATCGCTGTTAAAATTTATTATAAACACACAGTAACACACCTCGCCCCCTGCTGGGGTGCACACTTACATCAAGCATTAAAAATCCAGCATGATAAAACTGTAATGACTCAGCCAGGATACTGCCTTCCTCACCTCCCCCAGTGAATCTCTGCCGGCGGTGTTCCTGGGTGAAAGGACGTCCTGTCGTGTGTCTGATTGACGGAGCGGCCACGTGGCCACGCCCTTTTTTACGCATTTCATCATCACTTCATCTGAGGACGTGGCCACACGGCGCAGCACAACTCCTTTATAGAGGGACGACTCACAGTGTTAACCCATTGGAGTCATCTCTCTCTCTCTGGTACTCAGCGTATAAGCTATACACAGCTGCACTAGAATGTACAAAGCCCTAAAAATTAAACCTCTTGTGATGTTAATGCTAATATTAAACATCACATAGGATGATACATACATCCCCTGATTAGTGTGAGAACAGCTCTACACTTAGGGCCCGATCATTTGATCGAAAACTGCGATAGTACCATGTATGCTTATGCTTTAATCGCATAATGTATAATCGAACAACCTCTACACCATTCATTAAACTTTACTCTTAATGCATTATTTATGAGCTAAAGCAGCTGGCATTACGCACCACTGAGTCCTCAATATATTAAACATAATTGACTCAATAAAATGACATATACATCTCATAACAGGTCCACTTACAAATAAAAACACCATACCCTATCACATTTTCCTGGGATTGCTCCCAGTGACCACATATACTTTATGGACAAACCTGGAATGTTAATCGAAAATCATGCTGTACCTGATCACTTCAAAGTACAGAGACCCAAATCCAAAACACAAATTCTGTTATGATAAACATTTCCATAAGGTCATGAGGCAGTAAATGTAAGATCTACTAAGCATTACTAATAAAAGAATTGACATCAAGTTCCACATTCATACCTTTAGGTTCTAAAGTGTCAGCCAAATAAATCCATTTTGTTTTGCATTTGGAAATTTCCCTCACTTCATTCTCTCCCCTCCAGTTTGGAGCTAATTTTCTATGCCCCAAAATTTTAATTGTGAGGGGTCCCTATTATGTTTATTGTGAAAATGCATGGATACACTATGTTCTTTAAATCCTGCTATGATGTTGCTAATATGCTCTGATACCCTCTTCCCCAATGTTCTCTTGAACTGGCTAATGTACAGTAAATTGCAGGGATATTGGAGAGCGTATACTACATACGTGGAGCCACACGTTATAACATCCTTGATCTCGAAATTTCTCCCATTTGCAGCAGATGAAAAATGGGTGAAATTGCGTAGATGTGTGGTTACTTGTCTACATGCCAAACACCTACGACATGCAAAAAAAACCCCTTTGATTCTAAAACATCTGCAGTCTTATCGGGGGATCAATCACTTTCTTTACTAATCTGTCAGCAAAGAAGGGTGCTTTCCTATATATGAATACTGGGTGAGACGGAATCTCATTCCTGAGATGTCTATCTAAGCCTATTATAGGCCAGTGCTTCCTAAACACCTTTTCTACCTCTTGATATTGAGCATGGAAGGCGCTAAAGA
This sequence comes from Glandirana rugosa, assembly GCA_018402905.1. Classification (NCBI taxonomy): domain Eukaryota; kingdom Metazoa; phylum Chordata; class Amphibia; order Anura; family Ranidae; genus Glandirana; species Glandirana rugosa. The sequence continues at coordinate 29,314 of BLSH010135705.1, forward strand.
ACCCCCACTCAAATTTATTGCTAGGGTTCTTAGTATTATCCGCAAGACAGGAATCCCTAGAGATGGCCTCAATTTCCCTCATTGTATTATCTAAATCTGTTGGTTTGTATCCCTTCTCTAGGAACCGACCCTTAATCACCTCCGCCTGCTCAACAAAGTCAGCATCATTCATGCAGTTTCTCCGCACTCTCATGAGCTGGCCTTTAGGTATATTCTTCAGCCAAACCGGATGATGCCCACTTTGGATGGCTAAATTTCTATCGGTCGGCTTGAAAAAAATCTTGGTTGTTAACTTGTTATCTTTCAGCATCACAGTGAGGTCCAAATAATCAATCTGCTCCCTACTCCAACGTGCTTCTAATTTTATGTTGTTAGTGTTGTTGTTTAATTCATTCAAAAATTCAACTAATGAGGACTCTGTTCCCCTCCATATAAGGAACAGGTCATCTATGAACCTTATATAAAAGAGCAACTCTTGTCTACGTTTGGAGTAAATTGATTTATCCTCCCATTCACTCATGAAGAGGTTGGCGAGGCTAGGTGCAAATTTTGCGCCCATAGCCATGCCCCTCTTCTGAGTATAAAATCGACTGTCATACCAAAAGTAATTATGCGTCAGACAAAAATCTATCACCATCCTTAAAAATCTCTTTTATATATGGGGGAGGTCATCCCGTTTGCTCAATGCCCAGTTAAGGGCCAATAAAGCATCCTCATGCTGTATCATGGTATACAGCGAGGATACGTCCGCTGTTACCAGGTAGATTTCATGTTGATCAGTTATCTCAACAGTGGCCAATTGGTTGATGAAATCTTTAGTGTCCTTTAAATATGCAGCGGTAGTAACAGCACTCACCTGCAAGAACCTATCAAGGTATTCTCCAACCCTGGTGGAGACCGACCCTATGCCATTCACGATGGGTCTGCCAGGGGGGCAGGACACATCTTTGTGTATCTTCGGGAGTGTATAGATAATAGGGATCCTACTGAAACTCGGATATAAATACTTCTTCTCTTTTTTATTAAGAACATGAGTATGATACCCATATTCAATTAAATTATTCAAAACCTTATGGTAAGATAAAGTTGGATCCCCATTCAATAACCCATAGGTGGCTGAGTCTCCCAACATCTGTTCCAGCTGTGAGTGATAAAAAGATTTACTCAAAATCACAACCAATTATGATATCTTTTTTCTCCTCTAGTGATTTGATGCCCTGGCTTTAATATAGTGGGGATTCAAATTTTTTTGAGGGCAGATTTTTTCTAAATCATTAAGTACCAGTTTTTTGAAGGTTTGTACATAATGGTTAGTTGATATAGGTGGATTTAATACAGATTTATTACGCAACCCACTGTCCACTCCTATCTGTCCCTCAGTGGATCTTTCAACTGAAATGTTCCTGAGTCCTAAAAAATATGTCTTCATGTTAATCTTTCTGATAAATTTGTGAATGTCCATGTATACACTAAATTTATTAATAGGCCTTCTGACCGCACATTCAATATGTTAATTTCCTTCTGAGATAACTCAACCTTAGCAAGATTGTAAATTCCTTCTATTCTACATCCCTTCTTCTTTTTTTGCTGAGTGTGTACTCCAGCTCTGCACCCTCTCCATCTCTTCTGTTCCCTTGATTGTACTGGGGATGAGCATCCATCCATGGTGGTGGGTTCCACCATTGTTGTTCTACCTGGGTATACTGGGCCCGGGGGGGGGGGGGTGGCTGGCCCTCATCCCCCTGCATCTCAGTCTTCTGCCTCTGCCCCTCCCCCTTCCTAAAAAAGACCTTTCCAGGCGGGGAGTCTGATTCATTCCATATTGTGTTAATGGCTCAAACCTATAGGCCACTGGGACAGGATAAGGGCTATCATAACCTCTACCTGACCCTTTGTAAACATCATCCCTACTTACCACAATCATATATACCATATCCCTATGTGGCTGTTTAAGTAAGGGACCCATATCAGGGTTATTTTTGTGGGAGTTATTTTTACCTCTCCCTTTACCAGGGGTATGGGTTAATTGTTTAACACGATCCCTATTTTTGCCTCCAGCCACTGTTGGCGTGCCCTTCATGGTTGATGATCCAATAGCCCCAGGTGGCCTCTGGGTAGAAGGCTTATTCGTTATAGTCATATTTTGTCAGGCATAAACATTATTTTTAAAATCCATCATGTCTCTATGAAACTTCTTTGTTTTTTTCTTTTGGGTCTCCTTATCTACCTTCTCTAACTTCTTTTTAATTTCTTTATTGAAGGTAGTAATTTGAGGATTATCATGTACCTGATCTAATCTTTGTTTGATATCAGCAATTTTCTTCTCTAATTTAATCATTTTCAATCTTTTACGTTTCAGCACAAGATGTTGTAGTTCTAAAACTGCTTTGTTGAAAAAATGAAACCATTCCTTCATGTATTATTCTTCATCTAAACCAGGGATAAGCAATTAGCGGACCTCCAGCTGTTGCAAAAAGTCCCATCATGCCTCTGCCTCTGGGTGTCATGCTTGTGGCTGTCAGTGTCTTGCTATGCCTCATGGGACTTGTAGTTCTGCAACATCTGGAGGTCTGCTAATTGCATATCCCTGATCTAAACCATCTTGTGGAGTGACATCCCACCTCAAACTTCTCATCACAATACTATGTTTGATATATTGTTCAAACGTCAGGATGTCCAACCATGTCTGCACATGTTTTTCTAATGTGTAACCCAAGGTGGATAGCAATTGATTTACATCATCATTAGCCTCCACCTCCGGGTTAGTGGAGAAGATGGTGTCTAAATTGATTTGCTGATTAGAGAGAAAATGAATGGCATCCATGGCAGCTGATTGTAAAGGAATAAAACAAACTGAAAGGAACCAAATTGTAGCTCCGCCAAAGGGTGGAACAAATCCGGCAATCAGCGCCCACCAGATGTCAATCGTGTACTATTCCCTCTCCTAAATGGGAGTGGATATAACACTGTGGCAGCTACTATAAATGTACATATAAAACCAAAGAACGTCAGAATAAAACATTTATACTGAACATAGCAGCGCTCAAACACCACTTAAATTGATGCCGGTATGTTGACTAATAATCAATAAAAGTCCACAGTAATCAATTCAACTAGCTGTGTTATCCTTCAAACTTTGCCAGTACAAACACCACCACCGCACCACGTGGAGATCGGGGTTTCCCCCTATGTGGGGGAACTCACCAGATGTTCTTATAATACGAGCCCTTAGTGGTATGCCCTGGGATTTTCAAAACATAGCAAACATTCAATTCACGTCTAATACACTTGCAGCTTCCACCGTCCTCTCAGAATATTCCTTTAATAAACGGAGATCACATTATCGCTATTAAAATTTATTATAAACACACAGTAACACACCTCACCCCCCCACTGGGGTGTGCACTTACATCAAAGCATTAAAACTCCAGCATGATAAAACAGTAATGACACAGCCAGGAGACTGCCTTCCTCACCGCCCCCACTGAATCTCTGACGTCCTGTCGTGTGTCTGATTGACGGAGCGGCCACTGCAATTTGGTTCTTTTCAGTTCATATATGTGATCCTGTGCAGCGCAGCTGCCCTGTAGAAGTAAATGTGCTATAGGGTGGTCGACAAGTGGTTAACAAATAGGAAAACTACTATTGTTTAACCCCTTTGAGCCAGCACCTCCCAGCCCTTTAAGGATTTTCTGATACCGGGAGACAGGGCAGGGGTTTTTTTATTTCAATGTTTTTATTGAAACATTTTTGAACAAAATACAGACAGGTTTGAACAAATGAAGGATAATCATACAGTATTTATAGTCTATCATCATATGTGTTACAATAATTACTGTAGTAAGTTAGTTGTATTTAGTTATATTTGTTATGTATTTAATCTTAACAGTCATAACAAGGCCCACCGCCCTTCACCTAAGGTGTTTGAGAGAGCGGGTGAGTGTGGTGGGAGGGGGCTGATGGTAGGGCAACCTCTAGTGTGGGACCTATGCTTTCAACCCTTCGCCACATCGCCCTCCCACCCCTAATGGGAACATCCTGTGGGTTGGTGTGTGACAAAGTGTGTGACAAAGTGGCCTCTGACAGGTTTTTGTAACACTACCGTTGGTTTTGAGGGGTTGTTGGTCTGTGGGTCGATTTCATCCCCAAGGCAACGAAGTTAAGTAATGGTTGAGTATTATAATGAAGGGTGATTGGTGTTTGTTCCATCTAATATCAACCTGTGTACATCAGGAGGAGGGAGTGGTGGTATTCTGTTGATGCACCCCATTGTGAATGGCCAGTTCCAGGTGTACCCTGATATATAGAAATAATAGGGCTGGGGGTGTGGCTGTTACTTCAGTGAGAGTACAGCATTCTACAGATTCCGTAAAGTTTCTCCAATATGACCGTATTTTCCAGAATTTGGCAGGGGTATCCCTGGATTGGTGGATCAAGTCTTCCATCTTAGCAATCCTCTCTACTCTATTGATCCATGTGGATGCCTGTGACGGAGATAACCAGTCCAAGGAATTAGATGCTGGGTTGCTCAAAAGCACATTTTTCCGCTTTGGCGTACAGCCCATGTTGCTGAAGGCGACTCAAGACTTTAGTGACATGCCTGCGGTGCTCCTCAAGGGAGGAAGAGAAGATTAAAATGTCATCCAGGTAAATTATGACAAAGAGATCTAAATAGTCCTGGAATACATCATTTACAAAATGCTGGAATGTCGTGGGGGCATTACACAGTCCAAATGGCATGACTAAGTACTCATAGTACCTGAAGCAAGAGCAGAATGCAGTCTTCCATTCATTGCCTTCTCTGATGCGGACAAGTTTGTAAGCCCAGCAAAGGTCAAGTTTGGTGAAGAAAGTTGCCGATCCCAGTCTTTGGAATAATGCTGGAACTAGAGGCAGGGGATAATGGTTCTTAACCGTAATCCGGTTGACTTCCCTGTAGTCAATGCACGGCCGTAAGGAATGGTCTTTCTTTACAACAAAGAAAATTCCGGCACCTGCAGGAGATGTGGAGGGTCGGATGAACCCCTTTTCAAGGTTGTCATCTAGATAGGCCTTGAGGGCCACTAGTTCAGGTTCCTATAGTGGGTAGATCCTTCCAAAAGGTACTTCTGCCCCAGGCAAGAGTTCAATGGGGCAGTCATAGGGCCTGTGAGGGGGCAGTTTTTCAGCTCCTTCCTTTCCTACTAAAGACATCAAGAAAGTTGTGGTAGGTGGATGGAACCGACAAGCGGGTGTCTGGGTCGGGATCTGAGTCCAAAAAGAGTAATGGGGGTGCTGTATCTCCCCCTTGTTTCAGGAAATGCTGAAGGCAATAGGAGGACCTGAATTGGTTGGCCCCTGTAGACCAGTCGATACTGGGACTGTGAGCCCAAAGCCAGGGTAGGCCTAAAATGATGGGGAAGAGAGGGGGTGCAATGGCACCCAAAAGCAAAAATTCCTGGTGGCCATCCGATGTCTTGGTAATTAACCACTTAAGGACCGGAAGGATTTCCAGCTTTAGGATCGGAGCCCTTTTTGCGATTCGGCGCTGCGTCGCTTTAACTGACAATTGCGCGGTCATGCGACGTTGTACCCAAACGAAATTTGCGTCCTTTTTTTCCCACAAACAGAGCTTTCTTTTGGTGGTATTTGATCCCCTCTGCGTCATTTCTGATCGCCGCTATAAACAAAAGAAGAGCAACAATTTTGCAAAAAAAAAACAAATTTCTTACTTTTTGCTAAAATACAAATCCAAAAAAAAAATATAAAAAAACATTTTTTTCACCGTTTTTGGCCGATTTATATTCTTCATCATATTTGCGATAAAAAAAATCGCAATCGGCGTTTATTGATTGGTTTACGCAAAAGTGGTCGCGTTTACGGATGATGAGAATTTATTTTTGGGGTTTTTATTTATTTTTATTTTTTTACTAATAATGGCGGCGATCTGCGATTTTTAGCGGTACTGCGATATTTCAGCGGACATGTCGGAACATTTTGACACTTTTTTGGGACCATTGCATTTATACAGCGATCAGTGCTATAAAAATGCACTGATTACTGTGTAAATGCCATTGGCAGTGAAGGGGTTAACCTGCAGGGGGCGCTCTAAGGGTTAACTATGTTCCCTGGGCGTGTTCTAACTGTATGGGGGCTTGCCTAGCTGGGGAAGGGAAGTGGTCACAGCCTTCACATACAGGAAGGCTGTGATCACAGCCCTTCCCCCTCACACAGAGCGGAGGTCCGTGTTTACTTACACGGACCTCCGCTCCTTCACTCCGGGGGGGGCACCGCGGGTGGCCGGCGGCAATCGAAGCTGCCGCACCCGCTCCCTGGCCCTCCCCGGACACAGTGAGCGCGCAGGCGCACCTCCGGCGTATGACGGCGTTTCGCCTTACAGAGCCACTTTGCTGCCGTCAGATGCCGATCGGCGGTCGGCAAGTGGTTAAAGGAGTTGTTTCATGGGTGACTGTTCCGGACTTAATGATGGATTCGTCGGGCCAGGCGGATGATCATTTTTTGGGCCTTTGGTTGCAAAGGGATTTGGTGCAGTGCTGCGAAGGCCTGGTCTACAAAGCAACTGCATGCTCCGGAATCAATGATGACTGGGACGCTGATATTTCCTCCGGGAAGCTGCAGGGAAAGAGAGAAAACAAGCTGCGAAGCTTGACCCCACTTGATAGGTATTTCAATACGGGTAGTAGAAGGACACTTAGCCTGCTTAGCGGGGCAGACTCTGACTACGTGTCCTGGTTCCCCACAATAGAGGCACACGTTCTGGGAGAAACAACCTTGTCTTTCCTCAGCGGTGAGGGACGGACGTAGGAGCCCTCTCTGCATGGGCTCAGAGAGGTCCTGGGGAGAGAAGGAGGAGGTCACTGGAGCAAAGGGAGCCGGATTCGGGTAGCTGGGAACCCGTAGAAGCATCCAAGTGGGACGCAGGGGTCCCAAAATCATTTGGCGTGGTGTTCCAGGTTGACGAGTGCTTCCACACCCCACTCAGGCCAGCTCGTCTTTAAGGGGTTCTGACAGACCCAAACAAAATTGGTAGCACAGGGCAGCAACATTCCATGCTATATCTGCGCTCCAGCACCAGAACTCAGCTACATAGTCTTCTGTGGGGCAGCGACCCTGCTGGAGCAGCCTGGTGAGGGTCCTCATAAAGTCGGGCCTTGGCTTAAAAAATAGGGCCAATGTGGATACTTCTGGGGCTCTCTGCTCCCATAGCTAGTGGGCCCATGACTGGGGTTCATCCTGGAGTAGGGAGATGACAAGCCCCAACTTGGTGGCCTTGAGGGAAAAGGTGCGTGGCTGGAGGCCAAAGAAGAGCTCACAGGAATTCCGAAAGGCCCAGAACTTGCGGCGATCCCCAGAGAACTTGTCCGGCAGTGGGACCTTGGGTTCCAAAGTCAGAGCCACGATGGTGCAGGCTGTGGATGGACTGGCCCATGGGGCTGTAGGTGCTGCGAGTTCCTGTACCACTGTAGAATGGACAGCACTGGCTGCAGGGTGATGTCTGCTTAGAAGGGGCCATTTGGCACCAATGCTGACATATACGCGTGCACACATGCGCACAGGCGCACGCAAATGCGCAACGGTGCCCTCACATGCTATGTGCGCCCTTCCCACAGGCTTCCAGACCTGGTTTCCCTGGGCAACAGTTGTTTCCTGACAGAGTAAATGTTAGATATGAGGTGTTTTTGGGGCTCAGATCTCATACAGAGAGCTTCAAAAGGTGTCTTTAAACCAGGTTGACCTTGGTTTGCTGCTATTTAGAAAATGTCTAATTTGCAAGTATTTAAAGACCGGGATGGAGTAAGCAGGGAATTGGGATACTAGGGTGTGGAACTTTAGGAGGTGTCCCCTAGTGAATAGGGCTTGTCCTCTAACTGAATTGTCGTTGATTGGAGTCAGGGGTCCTGGGGAAGAGGCTATGTTCAGTTTTTAAGATGCTGCTCTAAAGCTATTTAGTGTTGGTCCAATGAGTGGGTGTTTCTTGCACATTTTGGGGGTGTGGATCCTACTGATCCATGGTAGACTGTGTAATGGCAGTGGGGAAAAAGATTTTTCTAAGGATGTCCAGTCCTTGGTGGAAGCATGTACATGCCAGTCTGTCACTCTCACCAGTTGGCATGTCCAATAATACCGGTGAATATCCGGTAGTCTGATTCCCCCTTTGGGAGCAGTCATGCGATCCCAGTTTATTTGTGGAGTTTTGGAGGTCCATATAAAATTCCTACATATACGCCTGTAAGTAATAAAGAATGTCATGGGTATTTGGATTGGAATTGTTTGTAAGAGATATAAAAGTCTTGGGAGGACGTTCATCTTTATGACAGCTGCCCTCCTGAACCAAGAGAATGAGCCTTTATTGCATTTCTGAAGGTCTTGCTTTATGATCTGCAGGATGCGTAGGAAATTGTTGGCGTACAGGTCAGTCAATTTTGTAGGGAGATTAATGCCTAAGTACGTGATATTTTTAGGTTCCTAACTGAAGGGGAAGTTGGCCTTGCAATGTTTTACTGCGGTCGGGGGGAGTGAGATGTTTAGAGCTTTGGACTTTGATAAATTAATTTGTAGGTTGGACATCTCTTTAAACAGGGCAAAATATGTTAGTAAATTTGGTATCGTGGTGTTAGGTTCTGTGAGGAACTGTAAGATGTCATCAGCATATGCTGCCAGTTTGTAAGGTTTTTTTGTCAATTTCAATACCCTTTATGTCTGGGTTTGCTCTGAGTCTGCGAAGGAAGGGTTCTAAAGAAATAATAAATATGAGAGGGGATAGTGGGCAGCCCTGGCGTGTCCCGTTTGTGATGGAGAAGGCGTCCGACAGTTGGCCGTTAACTTATTCTTGCCGATGGGGATGAGTATAGTGTGAGAATAAATTGGAGTATGCGATCTTGAAATCCCATTGCTGTCAGGGCTGCCATCATATAATCACAGGCCACTCTATCAAATGCCTTCACCGCATCAAGAGAAAGGAAGACGCCAGGTTTTGAGGAGAAGGAAAGCCAAATGATGAATATTTATAGCTTTGATGGTTTTGTCTCTGGCCTCTCTGCCTGGGACAAAGCCCACTTGGTCCAGGGAAACCAGAGCTGGTATAAGTGGGAGCATTCTGTTCGCCCAAAGTTTAGCATAGAGCTTCAGATCGACATTTAGAAGGGATATTGGTCTGTAATTTGAGACCAGGGCCGGGTTCTTGTCAGGTTTTGGAATCATGGCTATGTGCGCTTCGAGAAGCTCTCTGTTGGAGGGAGATGAGATGGATAGTGAATTAAAGGCTTTCACAAAGCAGGTATAGGAGAGTGTCGGTAAAGGTCTTATAGTATCCCACCGTTAAGCCGTCGGGGTCTGGGCTCTTGCCTGTTTTTAATTGTTTTAAGGTTTTTGCGGCTTCTTCTAATGAGATTGGGCAGTTTAGCTCCCTGGCTTCTGATTCTGAAATGGGTTTCGGGCTGTATTGGGTGAGGACATTTTTAATGGTTTCTTTCCTCTCTTCTCTATCTCGGGGCGAGGTGGGGGATGGAATATTGTAGAGTTTAGTGTAAAATGTGAGAAATCGTTTTGCAATTCCGTCAGAGGTAACGATTTTGGTTCCCGCAGGGTCTGCATTAGAGTGAATAGTCGCATTCGCTTTTTGGGTTTGTAGAGTAGCTAGTAACTGTCCGGATTTGTTACCCCACTCGTAAAATAGTTTTCTAGTCCTTGTGTATTTACGTGCAATGGTTTTGTTTAAGTCATCTTTTAAGTTTCCCCTTGCTTCCAATAACTCCTTAAGATGTTGTGTATCCCTTGACTGTTTATGTTTAGTCTGTAACGCATGAATACGCGTTACCATTTTGTCAATGGTAGCTTGTCTAGCCTTCTTCTGCCTGGATGCGGCGGCTATAAATTCGCCTCTGATTACGCATTTATGGATGGCCCATTGCAATGTCAGAGATGTTTCGGTGGATTCATTCTCTAGAAAGTATAGGGATAGGTGATTTTGTATGTGTTTAAGAGTGATGGGGTCAGAGAGGAGGCCATAGTCTAATCTCCAGATATTGGATCTTGTATTGGCATTTTGAAGGTTGAGCAATATTGAAATGGGGTTGTGGTCTGAGAGGATCATTGGGTCTATTGAAGCTTCTGTGAGGGAAGTGAGGTCTGTTTGAGTAAGGAAAAAATAATCGATCCTTGTATACTTGTTATGAAGTGCAGAGAAAAACATGTAGTCTCTTGTATTTGGTTGTAGAGTCCACCAAGTATCATCTAGGGTCAGGTTTCTAAGCAGTGTTCTGATCGTTCTTATGGCTCTGTATGTAATCGAGGATGTGCCTGAGGACATATCTAGGGATGGAGACAGTGGAAGGTTAAAATTTCCTCCCACTATCCACATTCCCGCTTGGAAAGAGATGACAATTTTTTTTTTTTTTTTTTAAATATATTTATTACGTTTTAACAAAATACAGAGTATAAAAGCTCAGAGGTATCAAACATAAAGGTACTGCATAACGGTACTATAGACTGAATTTTGCTAGCAAGGTGAGAGAACAGTTAGACAAAATTGAGCAGCTGTAAGGCAAGGGTATGATGCATTAGAGTTGGAAACAAACAAGATTAAGATTGAAACCATTTTTCATCAGTAACCTTATGACGTGGCAGTAGCCTTGACTAACAGAGATATTTGGTTTCCTAAGATTATAGTATCTCAGAGGGCCACATTTGGGCCTATTTGACAGAAGGGCGGGAGTAAGGCAAGAGGTCCAGCGTGATATCATACTCAATGGATAGAAGCCGTAAGGCTAGTAGAGAAGATTTGAAGTTGCAAGTCGGGGATAAGGTGGTGCTGGTGGTTTAGGCAGGGAGGAGGGTGCTTGGAGAATCCCCTGGTTGGGTATAGGAGGCGGGGTTCGTGGAATGCCAGGGGGCCAGTGGGGTATGTATTTTGAGCTTTCCTAGCGTGCCTGAGAGGTCTGCCTTCAGGTACCATTTGGATAATCAAAAGGGTTCCATATAGCGTTGGATTTCCTCAGGGGAGTCTAATTGTTCCGAAGTAAGTGAAGGGAGGTTGGCCTTGTTCATAAGAGCTGTTGCAGCTTCTGGGTCTATTGGGTCTTTGGTGTAGAGAGAGGTATAAAAGTCGGTGAGGAGAGCATTTATGTTAGAGGGGGAGTTCGTGACCGACCCGTCGGGACCTTTTAGGGCTCCTATGAACGTGGGAGGGCGTCTCCCCGAGCAAAGTCTGGCTAATAACTTCCCAGCTTTGTTCCCATTCCTATGGAAAAAGAGGGCCGAATGAGCTTGATGGATTGATTCCTGATGGCTTGACCAGAGATCAAAGTGTCGTTTGGCCTTGATCCATGTTTGCACTGTTAAAGGGTTACGTGATATTGTCAGGTCTCTGTGAGCTGCTCGGAGGGAATCACTGGCCTGTTGGTAGTTGCGGGAGGCTCTTTTCTTGTACTGAGTCGCATAGGAAATTATGTGTCCTCTTAGAAAGGCTTTGCCTGCCTCCCAGAACAGGTTTGGAGAAGATCGGTGTTCCTTATTGGTCTCACAGTATTCCGTCCAAGCAGCGTGCAGAGTTGATTTAAGGTCTTCGTTTTTGGCCAGGAATGATGGAATTCGCCATAGTTTGGGACCAGGGGGGGCGACAAGTCCGGAAATTTGTACAGTGATCGGGGAGTGATCTGATATCACCATATTCTCTATGGATGATGATGAGATCAGAGGAAGAAGGCTTGGGGAAGCAAAGAAGTAGTCAATGCGAGACCAGGATTTATGAGGGGAGGAATAAAAACTAAAGTCCTTATCTGCGGGGTGGGAAAGTCGCCAAGTGTCAGTGAGATGGAGAGAGTGCATGGTCTGGGCGAGTGGAGAGGGTGTGAGTGTGAGGGGGGCTCTGGAGGTTAGGGGTGAGCGGTCCACAACCGCGTCCATCAGTGAAAGGGAAAAAGGGGAGGGGGGAAGGGGGGGTACAGGGGTGGTAGTGGGGCAGAGTGAGGGTGAGAGGTGAGGGGCAGGCCGTTTGTGACCCGGCTAAAACAACTTTAACCTTTAAACCGAAACCACCTAAAATGCTGAGAGGTGAAAATCAGGTAAACAATAAATCAACAATAAGCCAACCAAATAACAAGGTGACGGTGCGGGGGGGCAGTTCCTGCGTTATAGATGGCTACCAGACAGAGGGTTGAAGTGGTGGGCAAGGGAATGGGAGGCGGGTCAGGAAGGGTAACGTCGGAGGCCCAGTCACTGGGGGTAGATGTGGCGGAGTCATCGTGACGTATTTTGAGCCTCTAACTGCCCAAAGCGAACCCTCTTGTAGGGGGGTTTCTGAGGACTGGATTGGTTGCGTGCGGCCAAGGCCGATTTTCTGGGTGAGGTTGATGGGGGGTCCTGCTGGAGTTCCTGTTCCATGTCGGAAGGATGAGTGTTGGACATGTAGTTTTCTGCATCGTACGGAGTGGAGAAAGACACCCGCTCTCCAGTGTCCGTTTGTATGTGTAGGATAGCAGGGTAGGCTAGGCTGAATTTAATGCATTGTTCGTAGAGACGTGAGCAAATGGAAGAGAATTCCTTACGCTTGCGCATCACCTCCTGGGAGTAGTCTGCAAAAATCATCAGGGGGTTCTCATCAATTTTCAGGGAACGTTTTTTGCGGAAAGCCTGTAGTATGGCTTGCTTGTCATTGTAGTTCAGGAACCGGGCAATGACTGGTCTGGGTCTTGAACGCTGGTCTGACGGCTGTCCGATCCTGTGTGCCCTTTCGACTATGCAGGGGGTTTTGAGGCCCAGGTGCTGGGGGATGGTTATGGTGCAGATGGTGAAGAGCGCTGATTGGTTGTAGGATTCCGGTAACCCTATAATGCGCAAATTGTTCCTTCTGGACCTATTCTCTAGGTCATCAAGCTTTTCTTGCATGTCCCTTTGCTGAGTGGAGAGCCTGGCTATGGTTGCGGACAGGATTGCGGTGTCATCCTCCACTGTGCTTATCCGCTCCTCAGCATGTTCCAGCCTGGCAGAATGTTGCTGAATTTCCTTATGAAGCTGTTCCAGCCCTTTCTGCACTGCTTTTTCAATAGCCTCTGTCACCATAGGAGTGAGAAGGGTGATCACTGCCTGGGCGATCCCTGCAGCAGAGGCAGGGTCGAGTGGGGGGTCAGGTGGGGGTCCTGGGAGCGTGTTCTGGTGTGGAAGGCTTTGTAGTGGGACCGCTGGGCCTTGCAGAGGAGCCGCTGGAGCGGCCTGTGTCAGTGGTGCGGCCGCCATGTTGGCTGCAGCATGAGTGCTGTCTCCCTCAGGCTGAAATGGGAGCGGAGCTGTGCGGGCCGTCTGCCGCTCTACAAATCGGTCCATGACCTAGGTCTTGTGTTCCCCTGAGTGGAGGGAGGTGTAGGCGGGGGGGGTACCTCGGTGTGTGCGGCTTTCAAGCTGTTTTATGGAGGAACCGGCGGGAGCTCTTCACCGCTACCTCCTCTCCATGCGGGCGCCGGAACCGGAAGTGGCTGAGATGACAATTTGAAGAGTGTGTTTGAAGAAGGGGACTTGTAGTTTATTCGGCGCATACAAATTAGCAAGCGTGATGGGTTTTCTATATAACGTTCCTTTGAGGAACGAATAACGACCAAGCTTGTCTGCCATCGTGTCTTGAACTATAAATGGACAATTTTTGGAGATTAGTATGGATACCCCTTTAGATTTGGATTCTTCATTTGGAGCATGAAAAGCAAAAGGGTAGGACTGGTTCCAAAAGTTAGGGACTTTATCTGCTCTAAAATGTGTCTCTTGTATAAAAGCCACATCAGCTTTGGATCGCTGTAATAAAAGGAGGAGTTTAGAACGTTTTTCGGAGGTATTGAGTCCCCTTGCATTCAGTGAGTCTATTTTGAACGTATGTGTAAATTTGTCTTGAGCATGAGGTGTCATGGTTAATTTTTTTTTTTATTAAATTTGTTATACCTAGGGTATGCTGAGGGAAGGAAATGAGGTCTGTGTGCCCAACTGGGATTTTGATCAGTTCAATGGAGATGGAATTTCCTTTCTCCTATGTATGTAACCGAAGGTAGGAGAGATACTGCTCACCTACCTGTAGATGTTGGGAATCGGTGGATTACAGAGGTTAGGAAAAGCGCTTGCAGCGTAGTCTGCACTGCACTACTCTGTGACACTGTGTGAGGGTTGACCAGGTCCTCTATGGAAGGATGTATCTCAGATACCTGTTGTTATCTACGTCTATCCGCCACTACCAGATTTTTAGTAGTGTGGAGGGAGGTACCTCACAGAGGGGAGTGTTGAGGTTCTGGTCAAGCAGCACGGATGATTTAATTTCTTCCCTTCTGTGTTATATCAAGGAATTCTTGGGACTATGTTGCCCTAAATCTACAAACTTTACAGGGACTGTGTTAATCCTTCTATATGCTTTAAACTATAAACTCACCTGTCTCATGTTATAGGGAAAATATATCAATTAACCCATTGAGCTTCAAATGATCAACGATTCGTGTGGTACTAATCCAGACCACCTTAGCGTGTTGCATTCTTGCAAGTTGCCTGGAGTTGTACAGTTTACCTTTTATCTCGCCATTTTCTCATTTTATCTCGTTATACATGGGACTGCACTCTACCCCCTCCCTCCTGTGGGAGGGTATAGTCCCCATTTCTGTGGAGTGTATTTGTACCCCGGACTTTTGTCTATAAACTAGTCTCCTGGATGAGGAGTATTTGGCCCGCTCTCTTAGAGCAAAATTGGAAGTGGCCGAGAGTGTCATATTCTATTCCATTACTATTATACCTAGTGACGCCATGACCCTTATAATATAACTGAGAGGTGATTTTCCCTGAGGGTGTTTTAGTTTAGTGGGTTATTGTGAAGTTGCGCCAATCTATGATTCCCATATGCGTTGTACCTGTAGACTTGGCTAAGGGACTCTGTTGGATACTGCCGTATTATTGGCCATCGGCTTCCACTAGATGGTCTGGAGCACCTATGGAGTGAAGAGGTGGGGTAGGAGCTTCCCTCATATTGTGCCAAGGGTAGTGAAGGGATGAGACATATATTAATGTGGACTTCAGGGGGAGGTGGCCTTAGCAATGGTGGTCAGAGGGGATCTCTTCAATCTGAGCCTGGGGTTGGAATCTATTATTAGTACACTTAATTAATGGTGGTTTTAAAGTGTTGTGTGCAGTTTTCAGGAGGGGTGGCAAGTATTTTGTATGAGGGAGCTCCGTGTGTCCTCCTGGCTAAATCTTATAATTATACTGCTGCAGCCCTCTTTTTTGTCAAAGTCTGACTTCTATTTCTCTCCATAAGCATATAATCTATCTCTGAGTAGACACATATTACCCATACACCTTTGATGTGTGTTGAAGGCTTTTTACTTCCTGGTTGTGGTAAATGCATCCCCTGAAGGGGCTCTCCCACATAGTGCCATGTGATGGTGGATGGTGAACAAATATAACATTCTGAGCAATTTCATGTGTTTCAACCTGCCTGTAAACCGTCATTGTTTAAAGCACATCAGTTGTTAGGTGTGCAAGAAAGCGCTGCTATCAATACTGGGACTCATTGTGTATTGTGTATGTGAAGGACATATTACCTATACACTCATTTAAATCATCTGTCCATGAGTAAGCAGGTAAACTCAATCTCAAAATGAAATGCATTGAGTCTGTTATCGGGAAGCCCCCTCTTCTGTGCTTTGTACCTTGCAGTCAGAGACAAGCCTTAGCGGCATGCTTCTGTAGGTTCAGATTGAAGGGATGGATAAACTAGGAGCCCGACTTGCGGCTACCATTGGCGTCAACTATCAAGCAGTTTGTATAATATATCTCATCTGACTGTAACTCCAATATGATCATAAGCAGTATGAGCCTGGTAGATTGATAATGAAGGTGGGTAGAGGGATAGGTGTTTCTCAGTTCTCTCAAGGTGGAGGAGAAGATGCAATGGAACCCTCCGTTTTGTTCCGGGAGCTCATACCAGTTGGGCACATCTACAAGCGGCATATTCAGGGTTTCACAAAAGGCCGACAGTTCCTCCGGAATCCTCAACAGAGCTGTGCGGCCTTGAGTAGTCGCAGACAAGCAGAACAGGAACTTCCAAGGATATGGAATGTTTTTGGAGCACAAAACTTCCAATAGGGGTTTCAGATATCTGCGGTGCTGTAATGTAATGCCGGAGAGATCCTGGTAAATGTGGATCACTGCACCCCTTCATGAGATGTGTGTTCTGTTCCTTGCCTTCCTCCATATTTCCTCTTTCAGCTTAAAGTCCACCAGGCAGCAGATGATATCTCTGGGGGGTTCGTTCTCCCACCCCTTGGGTCTTAGCGCACGGTGGATCCTCTTCATCTCAATGGCTGTTTGTGCCGGCTGGTTTAACAAGTCATTCAAGAGGCCACTTTTCCACTTCATGGACCCTGCCCGCCAGTGCTGGATGCCTATCCGCAGGTCTGATATGGCCGCTGACAGCGTGCCCTTGATATCAGTGGCAATCAGCCTCAGATCTCGCATGCTGAGATGTTGTAAGGGAGGACCGCTGGGCTCATTCAATCCTGTCAAGGTTGGTGTCAGAGATATCTCATCTGGGGCCTGCTGTGCGGCTTGAGTGTGTTCTTGGCTCGGAGGCACCATATTGCTTCTTTGTGAGTTGAAGAGTTCCGGTAAAGTCTGGCTGAGGTTGCTGTTATTTCTGCATGGGAACCAGGACCGGGAGGCAGATGCGTTCTGGGAAGCTGTTCCCATGGTGTTAGATCTATTTAAGCAGTTGGATACCTCCTGTAGGATGTATGGTGTCACAGTAGCGGCGGGTGCTCAGGGTCTAAGTTGCCGTCTTCCCTCAAGGTCAGGCCATGCCCCCCAGGGCAGGGTTTATGATCATATGACTGCAATAACTGGCTGTCATGGCAGTCAAAGGATTAGAGAGTTCCTGATCACAAGCAGTGATTGGTAGAGTTGAGCGAACACCTGGAAGTTCGGGTTCTGCTGGTCCGTCCGAACTTCGTGACAAAGTCCGGGTCCGGGTCCGGACGGAACCCGAACGATCGCACGGACAATAGCAAGCCCAAGGCAGGCCTGGGCCTGGGCCTGAAACAGTGCTTCAAGCCTGCCTGGTCGTCTTGGGCTTGAAGGTCCACAAGCGAGTTGAGATGGTTAGTGACGAACACTAGTCCTTGAGAGATTAGGAAACTGACGGTACTGTCGGTCAATAACGTCAGTATACTAGTATTTGGGACGGGACCCCCCGTACCGGACTGGAACTCCCTTCTGCCGTTGAATCTGGGACTCGTGGGCGGCGATGACACTGTGGTATGTAGGATGTCCTCCATAGGTTGACGAATTTATCTAGATTGTGGTACCCTTGTCGAAGGGT
>BLSH010135733.1:11373-28594 GCA_018402905.1 Glandirana rugosa
GAGAGAAGAGAGAGCCGGACTGTCGACATCGCCCGCGCCGGCTCCTAGGAGACGACTGCAGTCCTCCCCTCCTCCTCTCCTCTCTGTCGGCCACTCAGTGTCTCGGCGATCTTCTGGGACACGTCACAGGTCCCAGAAGATAAGCCGAGCCATTCACAAGCCGCATCGCGACTCGCGCATGCGCAGTGAGCGCCCGGCTTTGAAGCCAAAGTCGGGTGCCCACACTTGTGATGCCGGTGCTGCCGAGGGGAGGGGGAGACGAGCGAACCCTCGAGTGCTCACATCGCTGGAACAAGGGAAGTAACCGATTGTTAAAAGTCAGCAGCTACCCTTTTGGTAGCTGCTAACTTTTAACAGGGTGGAACTCTGCTTTAAATTTACACTATCCTCACGGTTGATTCCTATAATGTCCCCCTGTTGACTGTGCTCTATAAAAAAATGCAGCTATATACTTGTTTACAGAGTGCTGATCAGTGCCTATGTGACTCACCGGCTGTCTCTCCTCTCCTCCTCCCCTCCTGACGTCAGCAGAGGATCCTCGGCCGCGCCCGCTACAGCTGTCAGGCCGAGAGAGAAGAGAGCTGGCGGGTCACGTGAGCACCGATCGGCGCTCTGTAAACAGGTGTATAGCTGCATTTTTTAATAGAGCACAGTCACAGGGGGACATTACATGAATCAACTGAGAGGATAGTGTAACTTTAACCCTGTGGGTTAACAACCACTTTAACTGATACAACAAACCCTTTCAATAGTATATTGAACACAGCAAGAGTGACCAAATAAAGTTGCCCATAGGAGTCATTTTTTTTCATTCAGCCAGCGGGAAAAAAATAAATAAATAACCCGATTCCCCCATGCGCACATTCAAGATGGATGGGGAAATCCTCCTTGCTGAGCCTTTGTATTCTGACAGAGGGGATACTTCCCTACCGTCAGAATACACTGATCAGTGCTGCCGACTATAGCTTTTAGTGCAGATCGAGTGAGGAAAGCCCAATAGGACAGGTGTAGAGAAGTTGATAGATCAACTTCTTTACAACCTCCCTGCCTATACATGGATTGAAATTTGGCCGGTCCCATATTAATTCTATAAAAATGACAATCATACCCAAAATTCTATACTACTTTTGGATTCTGCCTGTAGGGGTTCCTGCACACCATTTACGTCTAGTGAAGAATAGGATCCTGCATAGGATCTATATATAGGATCGATATCTATCTATAGCTCCCCTGTGGACGCTTCTGAAGCTCTCCAATTGTGCGCCTTTCTCTCCAGGCTCTCCTTTGGCTTCCTCATAAACTACGCCCACCCACCCTTAGCCCTCTTATGCAGCACAGTCTGAAAACATGGTATTCTGTCAGATACTTGGGCAACCACATGTCTCCCTTCTTGCCTTTCCTGCCGATCCATTACAACCCCTTATTCTCTCTGAGCATGGACCAGCCTCAGACATTCTCCTGGTGGACTGTCCATGGCTTCACGCAAGTTCAGCACTTCCTGAGTCTTTTCCAACATGGGTGTTTCTTTGATAGGCGCATGAGGCTACCGCTACCTCCAACTCCAACACTGGATATCATCCTTCCTTCGCACTTCTACCAACCCCTTTCGGAAAACGTCCTTTGAATACATATGCCAACTCTCCCTGGTTCGCCTGGTCTCATCTCTACCATACAGGCATCCCTGAATAGTAGAGCGTCCCCTACTTTTCTCTCATGTGTTTCCATAGAAAAATGCTCATTTAACACCGCCACCTTAGAGGCGGCATATAAAGTGCTCCAATGTTGGTACTGGGTTCCAGCTCGTATTGCCCTTGCCAACCCTAGCTTTACTAACCGCTGTTTCTGGGGCTATGACCATTGCGGAGACCGCATCCATATATGGTGGAAGATTGATAGGGTTTTGGTCCAGAGTTTTTGGCCTGCTACATACTCTATTTCATCTGCCCATCCGAAAGGATGCTAAATTTGCCCTGCTGCACTGCCCCATCTCGGGCCTCTATGCTCGTCAGCAAAGTTGGCAACTTACTTATTTTTGTCTGTTTTGTTTTCTTCTTCTCCTTCCTCCCGGGGCTCACGCCCCCTTTCTCTCTCTTTGTGGTTACCTTGCGCTCCGTGAGTGCATAACTACATTGTATTACTCTCAGGGATTTAACTTGTCCAGGTTTGACATTGACATCCTTGTGGAGTTTCCTGGACCTTACTTCAACTTTCTACTTTTTGCATATAACCAATGCCACTGTTTTCTTTTTTCTTGGTTGACATTATGTGAAGTCTTCCTATGAGTTATGCTGGCACTCCAAGCCCCTGCGTAGGCAGTTTGGATGCTTCTTTGTTATTCTTTTAAAAATTTAATAAAATATTTGTACCAGAAATTTGGCTGCTCCCTGCTGAACCAGCAGGAGTTCATCCCATGTATGGCCAGCTTTACCGCTTACCGACTGTAGGATATATATATATATATATATATATATATATATATATATATATATAGTGACGTTATGCGAGGCGCAATAATGGACGGGTGATTCTTGTCGCCTCACATGTGATCATGTTGAGGCGAATTTCTGGTCCACTTAAACCCCTCTCCACCTGCATTTAATGACCAGGAAGAGAGCAGAGGGGAGCTCTATCCTGGATCTCAGAGGCAGAAAGCAGAGTGAGCTGTGTGTGCTAATGGTTTGCATTGTGCTTATGTTTTGTGGGTGTCGGGGACATCCCCACACTGTATAGAGAGGAACCTGATTGTTTAGTTTAGCGCCAGATGGTGAGGTTTTGTTTTCTGTTTTTTTTTTTTTATGTGTTTTGAGCTTGCAAACCTGTAATAATAAACCTGGCAAGCCGCCAGATTTTAAAGAAACTGACCTCCATGCTGAATCTTTTCCTCTGAAACGTGACCCCCACAAGCAAATCTCCCACAATATATATATATATATATATATATATATACACACACACACACATGCATACAGTATCTCACAAAAGTGAGTACACCCCTCCCATTTTTGTAAATATTTTATTCTATCTTTTCATGTGACAACACTGAAGAAATGACACGTTGCTAAAATGTAAAGTAGTGAGTGTACAGCTTGTATAACAGTGTAAATTTGCTGTCCCCCTAAAACAGAAGGTGGAGGAGTGCAAGGTCTCTAACATCCACCAGCACTGTGATGTAATCATGGAGGAGTGGAAGAGGACTCCAGTGACAGCCGGTGACGCTCTGGTGAACTCCATGCCCAAGAGGGTTAAAGTGGATGTAAACCCTCACATATACCCAGTGAAGTGAACAGCCTCAGATGATACACAGGGATGAAATACGTCTCCCTATATAAGTTTTACATGTATATCTTCTGTCTGCACATTTATATACTGTTTAGAAAGTGCACATTCTTTTAGAATATTCTCTTCATGTTTCTCTTCTAGGAGGGACTCATTGCTAGGCACTGTGAGACAGCTGATTGGAGGAAAGACACACACACCCTCTCCACACATGCAGAGTTTGCCTGTGTATAGTTTAGCAGCCTGCTAATCTATTTATAACAACCTCCTCCGACACACACTTCTATCCCGGGTCTCGGAGAGCTTGTCAAAAATTATCAGGCTGATAACCGAGGAACTGTGCAGGACAGAGCTACGAGACACAGGACTTTGGAGAGATATAAGAAAACTCTGCAGATAGATGTGCCCAGCTCAAATTTCATGAATCGGATTTACACCCACTTTAAGGCAGTGCTGGAAAATAATGGTGGCCATCCAAATTATTGACACTTTGGGCCCAATTTGGACATTTTCACTTAGGGATGTACTCACTTTTTTTGCCGGTGGTTTAGACCTTAATAGCTGTGTGTTGAGTTATTTTGAGGGGACAGCAAATTTACACTGTTATACAAGCTATACATTCACTACTTTACATTGTAGCAAAGTGTCATTTCTTCAGTGTTGTCACATGAAAAGATAGAATAAAATATTTACAAAAATGTGAAGGGTGTCCTCACTTTTGTGAGATACATATACATACACACACAATGGATATGAAAAGTCTACACACCAACGTCAGGTTTCTGTGATGTAAAAAAATGAGACAAAGATAAATCATTTTAGAACTTTTTCCACCTTTAAGTGTATTTTTTCTAAAAATATTTGCGTTTGAAAAACCATTACGCAAATATCGTGTGACATAAAAAATTGCAACACCCCCCATTTTATTCTCTAGGGGCCTCTCCTTAAAAAAAGATATATAATGTTTTTGGGAGGGGGGGTCTAAGTAATTTTTTAGCAAAAAAAAAAATGCAGATTTTTATATGTATGACAGAAATGTCAGAATTGGCTTGGGGGTCAAGCAATTAAGAGAAGTTCATTATTGAGGTTTGCATCCACTTTAGGAGGACTCCTGGTCTCCCCGCTGGGTTCTCAGTTTCATTTATCTTCTATGACAACAGGAGTAGTGACAATACTCCTTTAGTAACAGGGGGAGTGAGACACCATAGATGGTGGAACAGATTCCTATATTGTGGTGGAAAAATCTGGTCACTAAAAGTCTCCAAGAAATATAAGAGGCCAAGCAGGTGACTCAGCCAAGCAGACTACACCCATAACTGAAGGTTTAAATGGACTGCTGAATGGGATAGCATAAGCAGTACAAAGTTTTAACCTGTCTGGGTTGATTGATGAGTTTCAACAGCTGCCAAAAACAGACTTTGGATGAACTAACACACCCAGCAGACATGTAAGTGGAAATCTCTGTATGCTTTACTATTAGCAGCATAATACCAAAGTGGTGTGCCACAATCGCTTTCATTACTATGTAATCACAGCCTCTCCCTTCCATTCACTGCTGCCAGATTATTTGTGAGCATTCAAGGATACCCTGTGGCTGGCCAGGCTCTGTAATGAGTAATCCTGTACAGTACTTAATACAGCACAGGGATTATAGAAGTAAACAGCCCCGGGAACCAAGGAGCTGGGAGGCAGACGTAGTACATGAATCCTCCAGTCATAAAGCTTTTATAGAGTATTTTTTGAAGTACCAGGCTTAAAGCTGTATTCAACTCCAAACCAAAACTGTAATACTGTACATTGCAGCTTCCCAACCATTAGATGTGCTAGCTGCATTTGTTTTCCTTTTTTAGGCCTTTTCCCCTTTGTTTTCACCTGGTGATCTGGCCAGTAACACACCTAATGTATTAGAGTGCCCCCACTCTGGAAAAATGGGCACAGAGGGCACAGTGGACAGCAGCAATGTTAGTCTTGGTGGAGGAGAGTGTTAGGTGTACTAGCAGATTTAGATACACTAACAAATTCAAGCCAAACTCCAGCTCACACTTTTTCACCGGTTCCCGACCAGCTCGCATACATTTACTGCTGCAGATTGGCAGCATACCATGAATCGCCCTGAGCCCTGTTAGAGAAGAAAAGCGGAGAACCACCGATGTAAACATGGCGGTTCCCCATTGTGTCAGGTGGCATGACAGGGATCTACTGATCCCTGTACTCGGGATCAGTTAGATCTCTCATGCCCCTGGAAGCTCAGCCCCCGACACAGTTAGAACACGACTAGAGTACACAGTTAACCCTTAGATTGCCTCCTGCAGGTTAACCCCTTCCCTGCCAGTAACATTTATACAGTGATCAGTGGATATTTAAAAATCTGATCGCTGTATAAATGTAAATGGTCCCAAAAAAGTGTCAAAAATGTCCGACATGTCCCCCACAATGTCGCAGTCCCGATAAAAAAAAAAAAAAAAATTTGCCGCCATTACCAGTAAAAAAAAAATAGTAAAAATGCCATAAATTAATTCTCATGGTTTGTAAACGCGGCAACTTTTGGGCAAACCAATCAATATATGCCGATTGCGATTTTTTTTTTCCACCACAAATATGTAGAATATATATCGGCCAAAAATGATGAATACATTTTGTTTTTTTATATATTTTTTTTTGAACATGTATTATAGCAAAAATGAAAAAATATTGTTTTTTTTTTCAAAATTGTCACTCTTTGTTTGTTTATAGCGGCGATCAGAAATGACACAGAGATGATCAAATACCACCAAAAGAAAGGGGAAAAAAAAGGACGTCAATTTCATTTGGGTACAACGTCGCACGACCGCGCAATTGTCAGTTAAACAGACGCAGTGCTGAATCGCAAAAAATGCTCTGGTCCTAAAGTGGGAAATCCTTCCGGGGCTGAAGTGGTTAAGCAGTTACAGCAAAATGCAGTCCGTTGTCATCTGATTTCCCCATAGAGGAGAGTAGGACTCCGTCAGTCTCCGCTCTGCACAGTGAGTGGAGATGGACCTGTCATCCGCCGGCTCAGCCGGGGTCAGCAGATCGATCCCCCGCTGAGCAAGCGGATGACACAAAACGGAGGCGCCCATGTGAAAGGACCCATACATATCTTCCCAGCACAAGGTCCGGCACCCCCGCGCTCCAGAAGTCTTGAATTGTCGACTATCCCTGACATCATGAAGCCCAGAGCAGGCTCTATGGAAGAGGAACTGTCCACCACTGGACCGTGGGGGAGCACCATTTTCTGGTGCAATAAACGATCTGGTGAGTATAAGCACCCCTAGACAAAACGAGCAGTTGTCCCATGCAGTGCGGGCTCAGCCCCACTGCATGAGAAAACTGGAGTTGGGCTTTAAATGGATTGCTTCTACCTTCTAACTGCTACATCTGCAAGAATGCTTGTTCTGGTAAAAAAAAAAACAACAGACTTACTGGTTGGATCACCATGTGAAAACAAAAGAAATCCTAAGAAAAAAAATGAATGCAGCCATCACATCTAAGAATTGGTGAGCTGCAATATAATAAATGTTTGCCTTTGGGTTTAATAACGCTTTAAAGCTGAACTCCAAACAAACCGCTAAATACACAATACACTGAGCTAAATACACAGATGAAATAAATATGTGCGTGCTGTTGCACCTGACAAAGAATTTGTATTTTTGTCTATCCAGTCTTTTATGTATGCAGCCTTTTTGCCAGGGAAAGGACAGCTCAGGGATAAGCTCTCTCCTCCTATCAGCATGCCTTTTGCACTGCAGCACACCAAAATGGCTTCCTGTGCTGTTTCCCTTTCAGCATTTCTGAGCTCTGCTGTGCAAAGACCATAAGAGGATGATTCCAAGTAAAAGCAGAATTCCAGTCTGTAAGAAAAATAAAAGTCAGCAGCTACAAATACTGTAGCTGCTGACTCGTAATATAAGGACACTTACCTGTCCAGGGAGCCCATGATATCAGCACCCCTAGCTAATTTGTCAATCTGTAGTAGCCAGCATCTCTTTACAGCCTGTTTCCTACTGCGCATGCACAAGTTGCGCTGCACTTTCTGCGTGGTCCTGTCGTCTCTGTGTCCCAGAAGGCAGCGGAGGAAAGGTGGAGGGGCCGGAGATGATGTAGATGGCCATGCGGTGATCTTACCAGAAAGTGGGAGCAGGTACCTGTCAAAACCAGGTACCTGCTCCCCCCAAAAAAGTGGCAAATTTGGCAGTGGAGGGGGAGAGGGTGCGAACAAGCTGAGCTTACCCTTTTGGGTGGAGCTCCGCTTTAAATTCCAATAGCTACAGCTGCAGGTATGCAAAGGAGCAATATATAGGATGAAGAAAGCACAATAATCTGGCAAACAGTAAGGCTAGATTCACATCCGATTTCAAATCGCTGCAAAGCACAGGACGCGTTTGTGATGCCATTACTTCTTAATGGCGCAGCGATTGTCGCTTGATAAATCACACTACTAATGCAATGCATGGCGTTTGTCGCTCCACAAAGAACATTAGATTCTTTTGGGCAACACAGAGTCGCGCATTGCCGTGCAACAAAATTGCGACATGAATGGGGTGCCATTAGAAGTAGTGGCATTGCAACCGCGTCCCGTGTTTTGCAGCGATTTGGGATTGTGGGTGGAATCACAGCGATTCCGCCCCCAAAGTGATTAGGTGTGAACGGAGCCTTATGCTGGCCATACACTATACGAAAAATCGTTCAAACCCATTTTCGAAAAACGAACACTCGGCTGTGAGAGAAAACGATAGTGCCATCATGTAATGACCGATAAATCATTCAATGGACATAAATGAATCAGTTTTTTGTTCATTTTTTCACATATATCTAGTGCCAACAGTTTGGACGGGAAACACATTAAAGCAGAGTTCCACCCATGTAAAAGTCAGCAGCTACAAAAAGTGTAGCTGCTGACTTTTAATAATCGGACACTCACCTGTCCCTCGCTCCAGTGATGCGGTCACCCAAGGGCTCGCTCTTCGCCCCCTCCCCTCGGCGGCGCCGGCATCATAAGTGTAGGCACCTGGCTTTGGCTTCAAAGCCGGGCGCGCACTGCGCCTTGTGACTGGTTGGCGTATCTTCTGGGACCTGTGACATGTCACAGAAGATCGCCGAGGGGGGGTGAACTTCCTTCCGGAGCCGCGGCGCCAGGGGAGGAAGTGGACCTGGGACCCTGTGAAAACAGGGTCCCTGGTCAACTCCCCCCCAAAAAAAAGACATGCCAATTGTGGCATGTCAGGGGGTCACCTTACATTAAAGCGGAAGTTCCACTTTTTGGTGGAACTCCGCTTTAACCTTTCAATTTTTTTGGTTGTTTGGCAGAAAATTTCCAAACTTTTCCGTGGTTTTTTTGGCACAAAAACATCCCAACTGATTACTGATTTGTGCCCATTAACTAGCCGAAAAACGAA
This sequence comes from Glandirana rugosa, assembly GCA_018402905.1. NCBI lineage: Eukaryota > Metazoa > Chordata > Amphibia > Anura > Ranidae > Glandirana > Glandirana rugosa. Next base: position 20,064 of record BLSH010135733.1, read on the forward strand.
CGAACTGTCCAAATGACCGAATTTCGGCCAATTTTCTGTGTAGTGTATGGCCAGCATAAATCCCTTTTCAAACGGACGTTCAGTCTGGATCGTCTGTCCTTTTTTCAGGTGGATGCAGACTGAACCACGATGGATGTCTATAGGTGGGCGGATGTAAATGGATGATCATCTGTTTACATCTTTGTCCGTTGGGGCGCAATTACCAACCAATGGCTCCTTTGCACGTCTGCTAAAGGGCGGCGTGTTTCTGTGTGCGTCGGCAAAGCGCATCATTTTGCACGCATTCCTGACATGCATAGATGTGACCGTAGCCTTAGTGATCTATTAATGACTACATTGAACCATCTGCTACTCTATCTAAGACTTGCATAAATAAACTTGTGACTCTTCACACACTTTGGGAAGTTTTTGTGGCACACAAGTAGCGTCTGTCCTTCATGGGACCATCCCAGATTACATGCTGCAGTCTCCCCACCTGCACAACAATGGCCCTTCAAAAGTTTCATAAAGTACCACACAGGACAATAAGGTCCTCTCTGTACACAAAGCCATGGAGGTAGTGCATTGTGTCACTTCCAGGGACAATATTTAAAGTCAGAAGCTGCCCCTGGAAGTCAGGGAAGAAGGGTTACCCCTCAAAATACTCCCAGTCCCCCCATCCCCCTCCCTCCAGAGTCCCCCCATCCCCCTCCCTCCAGAGTCCCCCTCACCTTGTCCCCTCTGGAGAGCTGTGCATCCTCTGTGCTCTTACTCATCAGTCACTGGAGCTCCACATGGCCCCGCCCCCTCTCCTCCACCTGCATGGCCCAGTGCCAGCTCCAGGGAGTCTGTGTGTACCCGTCTCCATGGCAACCCTTGCACAAAGACTTGCGTTCCAAGCCTCTCTCTAAAACGCAGCCGGGATTGGATTACAGGGTACACGCCCACTCCAGCTGCTGCAGGGCTCCACGTGCTCAGTGCTGTGATGCTGGAGATGTGTGCTGAGCCTCAGGATTCACAGATCACTATATCATCAGTTCTGATCTCCAAGCCTGTCACTTTTTTTTAAAGTAAAGTAAACCTGTTTTACTGTTCTATTTTTTTTTTTTTTTAAGTAAAGCAAATCTCTTTTACTTTTTTTTCTTTTTTTTGTAAAGTAAACCTGTTTTCCTGTTTTATTTTTTTTAAGTAAAGCAAATCTCTTTTAATTTTTTTTTTTTACTGTTACTGTTTTTTTGTTGTTGTTTTTTTTAAGCAAAGAAACCCTTTTTTACTGTTTTTTTTTTTTAAGTAAAGCAAACCTGTTCTTTACCAATAAAAATGTAAGATGTGCACTTGATAGTAAGCTTGGCAGTTTACCTGGGAAAAACGTACTACTTACCGTAAGACCCGTGCTTTGAATGCCCATTATCACACCTATTGCGTTAAGATGCGGTTTTGATTTGTTTCACGTTTGCGTCACGATAGAGCTTTCCAGACGCCTCCTCTGTGTTGATTTTTTATAGCATGGATTTTTGTACCATCATCTCTGTTAGTAAGGCTTTTTAAACATCTCTAATGTGCTGTCAACGCCATAAGGACATTTTATGGAACGTTTGAAGCACCACAAACACCTGCCAAAGCTGTGTGCATTGCAGCAGCCAGTGTTGTTCATAGTCGCGTTTGCGTCACTTCACATCATGCCAAAATGGACCTGACATGTCATTTTAGACATTAGGGCCCATTCACATGCAGTAATTTGGAACCACAGGTGGAAATAGTGTGATTCATCTCGTGATTCCAATTTGCATCAAACGCACAGCATGTATTTGGGTGCCATTAATTCTTAACCCCAAGCGTGGTGTGATTTTTGATGTGACTATCGTGACAAAACAATTGAAAGTAGCAGCAAACGGCATGTGTAAAAACATGAATGGCTCAGGTCCAATATATGTTCTTTACTGCACCTACATTGGTACAGCTTGGCATAAAATACGTATGCATATCTCATACCTAGTTGGCACTACTGCAGTGATCTCCACTCTCTTCCCAGGTCCTGTGCCAAGTGGCTGCCCCTCTGCATACTGACCACAAGGGGTCGCTTCCTCGGTATCCTAACCATTCACAACATTTATTTTTTTAATCAATACAAGGCAAGCCACACTGTCTCTCCACCTCATCTAATCAGAGAATGCCTTCTATTAAAAAAAAGGAGGGGAAGAAGACAGAATCAGGAGCAGCTGTGCATATCAACCATTCAGCTTATAGCTTTCATTAAATACCTTAACCAAACAAACTGAAGATAGAACTTATAAGTACATGAGGCTATATTGGACTTTTGTGGTACGGTATGAATTCACAAAATGATTTTCTATAAAAATACAAATTTATTCAGTTGTTTAAAAGTTATGCCCACATACAAAGACTGCAACGTTTATTCTAGAGCAGAATACACTAGAACCTTGGATTGCGAGCATAATCCATTCCAGGAGAATGCTTGTAATCCAAATCACTTGTATATCAAAGCATGTTTCCCCATAGGAAACAATGGAAACTCAGATAATTTGTTCCATAGTCACTGCTTGTCAATGCAGTACTGTATGTGGCCAGAGGTCCATGGGCGCCTGGTGTATGCCATACCGTATGTGGCCAGAGGTGTGGTGGTGCTGGTGAGGCTCGAAAACATTCGGAAATGCTCAGGAATTGTTTACACTTTCGTTATTTCCGAATGCTTCCGAGGGTCTCCGAAGCTCACCATCGCCCCCGCACCTCTGGCCACATGTGGTATTGCATGCACAGAGGCTTAATTCTGCTCGTTTTGTGAGATGGCACTCGCAAACCGAGTCAGGATTTTTTTTGCTCGTCTTTCAAAATGCTCGTTAACTCGTGAACCAAGGTTCCACTGTATTTTGTATGGTTTTCCTATGTTTTGCACACTGCATTAATTGTGCACACAGCACTAATAATGTTTTCATTACATGTTTGCATTCTTTCGAGTCCTGATTAGAATTACCCTGCCTATGTTACACTCCTTGTTACCATAAAGGTACAATTGTAATATTAATGTGATACCTACGTAATCATGTGTATCAAAACCTTCAATTGCGTCGAAATAAACAGAACGATTATTTTGGAAAGATGCTGAATGTATCTTTTGTGTCTGTTCCCTACTGCAGTAGTTATTAATTTGGAACCACTAATCAATATGAGGATAGGAGTTGCCTATCTATAACATTTCCAGAACACTCTCATTTTTATTTTCTGATAATTGGTTTGATTTTTTTAAAATTATTATTCTGCCTACAAATTAGGTCACTTCGTGTTCTCACAGGGAAGTCTGTCAATACAAAGGAGTTAAAGAGATGAGTTATGAAGCTCTGTAGTTGTTTATGATTTGTCAAAGAACGCATTGCTGTTGAAAGCATATTTTATTAATAGCAGAATGTTTTTGGTGGAAATAACGGAGTAGCCAGCATTTCTTTCTTTAAAGTGTGGCTATCCCACAGTGCTGAACAGCTGGCACTTAACGTGATCCAGTAGTGGGAAAAAAAAATAGACAGCAATGCGTGGGCTTGTCAATTGGCCACTGAGCATTGCATAGTGGGAGACTGTACAGGCTTGCCTTCAAACCTGTAATGGTACCCAGAGGTCAGATTTGTCACCCATTTGTAACTGCTGTGTAGTGTAAATTATTAAAGCCGAACTCCAGATATAAAAAGAACACATGAATGCAGTTCTGTATTTATTAATACATCGTTGAATTTTTTTTTTTTTAATATAAGCAGTGACAGTATCAGTTTATGTGCTGACTAGGAGCATGCTGATAAGTGGAGAAAGCAGAGTGGCAAACAAAAGAGCTCATCAATCTTTATGAGCAAGGACCAACAGGGGTGGCTTTGGCCACTATCATCTTTTTTGTATATTTTAAAATGTAATTGAATCACTGACAAGGACAGGCTTCTCAGGACTCCTTTACTTAATACCACATACGATACAGGAAACATAGCTCTACCAGAACAATAGAGAAGTGAACATACGGTAAGTTACAATGCTTCCCCCTACTGGATAGAGAGCAGTACAATACACTAATGCATAACACTCCTTCCCCCTAGACCTCAAAGTCTTTGAGATAACTGGGAGGGTGAATATTTCTCCTTGAATGCCTAAGGATCACTGTTTGAGACAGTTCACTGGGACCCTCAATTGGGTGCAATTCCTCTTCTTGTGCTGTGTTAGAGGGACTGAGAGAAACTGGCTCTGCAACAACATTTCCTGGAGGAATAACACCTGCATCAACAAATGGTTCACCATGATCTGGCATCACTGGAATCCCAGTACCACTAAAACCAGCAGCAGGTATGATTTCACCACTTCTTTCTCGGATCTGATCAACGTGCCTTCGTAATATTCTACCGTCAGTAACGTGTACTTTGTATGACAAAGGTCCTGACAAGCACCTTTGCTGGTATCCAACGAGGCACGGCAGCATAGTTTCTGACATAGACAGCACTGTCAGGCTCAAACACTGTCACAGATACATTAGCATCCTTTTTAAAATGCAATACTTGCTTTGCTGTAACTCCGATGTCAGATCAGGGTGTAAGCGATCCAAACATGTTTTTAGACGACGGTTCATTAGGAGCTCTGCTGGGCTACAACCAGTCCTTGAACATAGTGTCACATGTTGTTGCAGAAGGAAATTTGCAAGTCTCTAATTCCAATCTCCTTGAACAATTCTCTTCAATAAGTCTTTGGTGGTCTGAACCATACGTTCAGTTGACCATTTGATGACAGGTGAAATGGTGCAATCGTAAAATGTCGAATAAGATTACTTGCCGTAAAGGTTTTGAATTCTGAGGAGGTAAATCGCGTTCCATTATCAGACACGATTGTATCTGGCAACCCATGTGTAGCAAACAGCCTCCTCAAAACTCTTATGATAGTGGATGAGGTGGGGGATGTAACTGATACAACTTCCAGCCATTTTGAGAAGGTATCGACAACTAAAAGAAATATCTGTCCTTGAAAAGGCCCCACAAAATCTATATGCAACTGTGACCAAGGTGACCTAGTCACTTCCCAGGGATGTACTGAGACTTTAGGTGGAGCATGATGGGAGATTGACATTGTACACAGTTCTTTACCCACTTCTCAGTAACTTCATTCATTTTAGGCCACCAAACATAACTTCTGGCTAATGCTAATGCGGACTATTCCAGGATGTCCTTCCTTTAGAGCATGCAGTACTTGAGCTTGTCCTGCCTTTAGAATTATCACTCTGTTTCCCTATAATAGGGAACCTTTACAGGCAGGCAGTTCATATTGGCTCACTAAAAATGGTTTGAACTTCTCTTCAACTTTTGATTTGGGCCATCCCTTCCACACCCAGTTGAGCACACGGGCCAGCACAGGATCTTTAGCAGTCATACCAGCAATGTCTCTGGCATATAACTGAGGGTTTGGAATGGATCCCAACATGAGAACCTCAGGCTCTGGAGGGACAAGGAAATCAGGAGAAATCAAAGGCAGCCGGCTCAACCCATCAGCATGAGTGATATTCTTGCCAGGACGATATTCGAAATCACAGTCATAGGCATTCAGCATGAGTGACCATCTGAGCATTCGTGGGGAAAGAATTTGAGGAGTGGGAGTACTTCTGGTGAAAAGAGCCAGTAAAAGTTTTTTTTACCCCAGACAAATAGCTAAGGCCTCCTTGTCAATTTGAGCATAATTTCTCTGTCGTATACAAGGTCCTTGAATGGGAATGCAATATGGGCCTCAACACCAGTTTCCAAAACATGACTCAATACAGCTCCAATGCCATATGGAGAATCAACACAGGTAAGAGTGAGTTTTTTTAAAATCATAGTGTACAAGTACACGTCAGAAGATAACAGCTTTTTTACAGCATTGAAAGCTGTAGAATGAACGTCAGTCCACTTCCATGGAACATCTTTATCTAGTAAACGATGCAGGGGTTCAGCAACAGTGGCTTTGTCGGGCAGAAAAGAATGGTAAAAATTAAGTAACCCTAGGAAAGCTTGCAGCTCTTGTTTGTTTGTTGGGACTGGAGCTTTATGGATACCTTAAACCTTAGAATCAGTTGGATGGATTCTGTGTTCATCAATTCTGTATCCAAGGAAATCCACACTGTTTACCCCAAAAACACACTTTCCTTTTTTAAGTTTGAGACCAGCATCAAGAAAACATTTCAAAACAAGTTGTAAGTGTGAAGCCAAAGACTGAATGCAATCCGCTCCAATAAGAATATCATCAAAATAAGGTACTACACCTGGAAGTCCAAATAAGAGGTCCTTTATTAATTTCTGGAATAAGCCGGGAGCAGTGGAAACTCCAAACCACAAACGTTTTTCTCGGGAAGCTCCTTTGTGTGTTATTATTGTTTCTGTCATCATCCACAGGTAATTGTTGGTAAGCTTGTGCCATATCCAGTTTGCCAAACACCTGTCCTTTTGCTAACGTAGTCAGAATTTCATGTACAGTTGGAATTTGATAGGGATGTTCCTGCAGTGTTTTGATGATTGTACATTTATAGTCAGCAAAAATTCTAGCATCACCATTTGGCTTCAATACTGGAACTATTGGGGTACTCCACTAAGGGTGTGTTAGAGGTTCAAGTAGACCTTGTTCCACAAAACGTGTAATCTTAGCATCAATTTTTGGTCTGAGAGCTAATGCAACTTTGCGCAGTTTTATACGAATTGGGGTTATTGTAGGGTATAATTTAAAAGAATCAGGGAGGGCCTTTATACATGCCAAGGCCTTCTTCAAAAACTGCACTAAAGTCCTCTATCAAATTCTGTAGAGTAACTGGAGATACATTATGAACTCCTGGTAATGATATTCCAAGGAGTTCAAACCACTCCCTACCCAGCAAACTTGCTCTTTGTCCCTTAGTAATTATTAAGCGTAAGCATCCTCTGAAATTCCCATATTTCACTGGTACAAAGCAAGCACCCTTAACTTCCACAACTTGTTTGTTGTAGTCTACCAACTGGATAGCACAGGGTACTATTGAAGGAGCATTGTGAGACCATAATGAGGTAAAAGTTTCTTCTGAAATCAAGGAATGTGCACACCCTGAATCTACTTCCATTTTGCATTGAACATCTTGTAAAACAATCTCAGTGTAACTTCAGTCCTGATAAAGTGTTTTCCACTTTATACACTTTAGTCTGACAGACTGTCTGTATGTGACCTCTACGTTTGCACGTGTGACAAACTGCATTTTTAAAACAACATGTATTACGCCTGTGTTTCCCGCCGCAGCTGTAACACTTCCCTGTAAATGGAACTGCGACATCAGTCTGGTGGAAAGTCCTTTGCCACTCGATTTATATCCGGTGAATTATCTTTGCTGGAAGAAGATTGTATTTCTTTTGAATGAAGGTATGTAGCCTCATATGCAATCGCTTCCTCTTGTGCAGTAATAAAAGTTAAGTTCTGATTGGCTAGAAGTCTCCTCTGCAGTGCTTCATCTTGCACTCCACACACTAGCCTGTCCCTTAGCAAGGATTCTAAATTGGAACCAAAATTTCAATTTTCGGATAGCTTGCGCAGTTCTGCACTATATTCTGCGATGCTCTCACCCGATTGCTGCTTTTGTCTGTTGAAATGGAAACGCCTCACTGTTTCAGATGCAGTGGGTGAAAAATTATTTTTTAACCGTGCCAGTATGTCCTCATGCGGGCAGTCTTTTGGTTTAGCAGGAGATATCAGTGAGCTGACAATACCAAAAGTCTTAGATCCAATAACACTCAGTAACACAGCTCTTTTCTGCATAGCTTCAACCACATTATTAGCTTCCAGGAAAAACTCCAACCTGTCAGCATAAGAGTCCCATGAGGATGGATTAGCCAAATGAAATTCCTCCACGTGTCTCAGAGAAGCCATGCTGGAGATATTTATAGATGTGTCTCTAAAACATAAGTTCCGATTCTTCACTCAAGCTGATTCAAGTGTTTCTGCAGTGTCCATTCACTGAAATCGCATCCTCGTTGCCAGTTTTGTGTATTTTAAAATGTAATTGAATCACTGATAAGGACAGGCTTCACAGGACTCCTTTACTTAATATTACACAAAGATACATCTAAAGATACATCTACCAGAACAATGGGAAGTGAACATAAGTTACAATGCTTCCCCCTACTGGATGGAGAGAAGTATAACATACTAATACACTAATACATAACAATCTTGGATTAAAAATTGCACTTCCGCTCTGTGTGATTTAAACATCTCTTCTCTTTCCCTTCACTGGTAACCTATGCTGCTTTTAACATCCATCTCTAACTGAATTTGACTCATTAATATTAAAGTGTTTCATGGTAGCCTATGGGGCTTTCCACATCTGTAGCCCTATTCTTTTTATGGTCATGTTTATTTTGTTCTCTTATTGTCTTACTAAAACTATGAGCTGATCTTAATCGTTACAACTCTGCCCTTCTTCTCTCTTGTAGTCTAACTTTGGTGTAAGAAGTTTGCTTTGTTAGCCATTTGTCTCTTATGAACGCCTAAATAATTAATTGACGAGTACTACCCCCCCCCCCCCC
>BLSH010135733.1:31563-42831 GCA_018402905.1 Glandirana rugosa
ATAGTACAACCTTATGACGGGACGTCGGGTCAGAGACTTCCCTCCCTTAGTACGAGACGAAGTCATACAGTGTCATGTACAACCTTAAGTACCAAGGGAGTTACTTGACATCGAGGGGTCACTGCCGTCGTGAGTACGTCGGGGTCTGGTACTGTGAGGGTGATAGTACGAACTGACATCCGTTCTGTGTGAACAGAAACATGAAGAGTGGACCAACAGCGGTGTGTGCGAACTGTGGTAGACTTGGTTTATTCAAATAGAACCAGCGTAGTCTGGTGCCCTGTACCAAGGTCCTTATTTGGTTCAGATGGTGTCAAGCGTGTGTGGCGACAACCAGGTGAGAAGTACAAAGACAAGTGTGTCTTGCCTACAGTCAAGCATGATAGTGGGAGTGTCATGGTCTGGGGCTGCATGAGTGCTGCCGTCACTGGGGAGCTACAGTTCATTGAGGGAACCATGAATTCCAACATGTACTGTGACATACTGAAGCAGAGCATGATTCCCTCCCTTCAGAGACTGGGCTGCAGGGCAGTATTCCAACATGATAACGACCCCATACACACCTCCAAGACGACCACTGCCAAGCATGTCTTCAGACCTAAACCCTATTGAGCATCTGTGGGGTATCCTCAAACGGAGGGTGGAGGAGCGCAAGGCCTCTAAAATCCACCAGCTCTGTGATGTCGTCGTGGAGGAGTGGAAGGGGACTCCAGTGACAACCTGTGAAGCTGTGGTAAACTCCATGCCCAAGAGGGTTAAGGCAGTGCTTGAAAATAATAGTGGCCACACAAAATATTGACATTTTGGGCCCAATTTACACATTTTTACTTAGGGATGTACTCACTTTTGTTGCCAGCGGTTTAGACATTAATAGCTGTGTGCTGAGTTATTTTGAGGGGACAGCAAATTTACACTGTTATACAAGCTGTACACTCACTAATTTACGTTGCAGCAAAGTGTCATTTCTCCAGTGTTGTCACATGAAAAGATATAATAAAATATTCACTTTTGTGAGATACTGTATGTACCAGCCCCTTCCCCTGCTCACCATCCTAAAACATTCCCCTATGTGCCTGCAGCATCCACTTGGAGAGGAGATGAGGGAAGCCGGTAGCAGGACTTTTTCAGAGTGTCTTCCATCCCATGGAACTCCTTACCCCAATCTGTCTAACTATTTCCTTCTCTATCCACCTTTAGGCAACTCCTAAAACTAGGGTTGCACCGATACCGGTATCTGTATTGATACTAGGCATTTACGTGGGTATCGGTACTAGTGCAAATGCACCGATAGTTGAAACTGATTCTGCTGTCTCGAGGGTCTAAGCTGCAGCCTATTGCCTCTCCCCCCACCCTGGGTCTCCTTTGGTCTAGCCTGTCCCTCTGGATCCCTCTGGTGTGGCCTGTGTGTGAAAACAGTGGAGGGGGAGGAGCGGTGCTTGGTGCATATGGGAGAGGTACAGTGGCTGTTGGCTGACCTCCCGGGGGATACTGAGGAGTGGCTGGGTGGCGGGACTCCTGAACAATACTGCCTGCCTGGTACTGGGGAGAGCCCTAATCAGATGGACGATGGAGGCCATGAAGAGGTAAGGAGGATGATGGATCCACTGATCTACACATACTGTGTATGTGTGTGTGGGGGATGGGGGGAGAGTGTTAGTAGTGCAGGAGGTAGAAATCAGGTAGGGCAGTGTAGTGGTCAGGTAGGTCAGTGTATGGGGCAGGTAGGTTAGTGTAGTGGTTAGGTAGGTCAGTGTAGTGGTCAGGAAGGTCAGTGTAGGAATCAGGTAGGTCAGTGTAGTGGTCAGTGTAGGAACCAGGTAGGTTAGTGTAATGGTCAGTGTAGGAATCAGAATAGGCCAGTGTGGGAATCAGGTAGCTCAGTGTAGGAGTCAGGTAGGTCAGTGTAGTGGTCAGTGTCGGAATCAGGTAGGTCAGTGTAGTCGTCAGTGCAGGAATCAGGTAGGTCAATGTAGGAGTCAAGGAGGTCAGTGTAGTGAGTGGTCAGTGTAGGAATCAGGTAGGCCAGTGTGGGAATCAGATAGGTCATTGTAGTGGTCAATGTAGGAATCAGGTAGGTCAGTGTAGGGGTCATGTAGGTCAGCGTGGGAATCAGGTCAGTGTAGTAGTCAGTGTAGGAATCAGCTAGGTCAGTGTAGGAACTAGGTAGGTCAGTGTCATGGCCAGTGTAGGAATCAGGGAGGTCAGTGTAGTGGTACACAGTTATATACAGTAAACATTAAATTGCAGTCATACTGCACTTAGACGACACTGCTCTCTCTGTCCTTTGTGTTCCTAGAGTCCCTTCTAGCTCCCCCCCACCTTGCCCTCACTTAGCCTCCTACACCCCCCCCACGCCATCACCCCAGCCTGACCAAATGCTTGTGCTGTCCCCTCTCTGAACAGTAAAATCCAGTGGTCAACTTACATGCCTCCGTCATACGCTCTCTCCTTGGTTCTCCTCACCCCCTCCATCCCTGCCTGTCAGCTCCTGTCTGTGTCTCTGTCTCGGCCCCCCCCCCTGTTGCTTTTTGTAAAAAAAAACTTTAAAAACATCCTGGCAACCCCTCTCCTTTATCTGGCAATATCTGACTCTCCAAGTGTATTTTTTAAAGAGATGCTTATAAATACCTTTTTCCAGTGATCTTCAGACTGGTCACGTGACTCCCAGCTGCTTTGCTACTATGATCCAAGGTACAGTGGGAGGTGCCGAGCAGCCAGCACGGTGGTCATGTGACTCCTGGCCGATGTCAGAGGGTGATTTCGGCTCCTCCCGCTGTAGCCCTGGATCATAGTAGCAGAGCGGCCAGGAGTCACATGACTGGCCCGAAGATCACTGGAAAAAGGTATTTAGAGGCACCTTTTTAAAAAAACACTTGGAGAGTGTGTTATTGCCAGATAAAGGAGCGGGGCTGCCAGTGAAAGCCGTTTTTAGGGTTATCACTTTAAAAAAAGTATTGGTACTTATACTCGGTGTTAAAAATATTGGCATTGGTGCATCCCTACCTAAAACCCATGTTTTTAAGGAAGCCTATTCAGCTTCTAACTAATAATCTGTCTTTTTTACTTTTTCCATCAGCTCATCCCCCACATTTATTACCTTTTGTATCACTTGACCCTCCCTCTTAGATTGTAAACTCTAACAAGCAGGGCCCTCTGATTCCTCCTGTATTGAATTGTATTGCAACTGTACTGTCTGCCATCATTTTGTAAAGTGCTGAACAAACTGTTTGCCCTATATAAATCCTATATAATATTAATAATCAACATCATCACTATGCTGCTTTTCCTTCACTGTCTTATCACAAGTTGGGGGCGGGTTCATGACTGCCTTGGCTCAGAGGAAGTGGGGTGAGTAAAGCTTACTGTGCTGTCATTCAGCCCAGAAGACTGAGGACATCTTGTGGCAGAAGAAGGAACTGTGGTGGATGGTTCCCGATTGATGGCGAATATTGCAGCAAAAGCAGCTTTTTTATTTTATATTTAATGGGCTCTTATTTTTTTTTTTTTTGCTTTTGCTTTGGCTGGAGTTCTGCTTTATCAGCAGCAAACCTGTAACAATGTAAATAAACAACCTGTACCTGTATTGACTAGGAGGCAGCATCCATCACTGTAATAGGCCCAACAGGTGGGTGGGAGGCAAGTAGGTCAAAGCACCCATTACCCAGCTTAAATGTTTAGCCAGAGCTTTTTTTTTTTAATGGAATGAGGAATGATTAGTACCTCTAGGTTTCACTACAATCCCAGGATCCTTTTGATAGACTTTGCCTCACTTTCTCTTCCAGTGACCACCATTTTACCAGACAAGAAGTAAATGAAAATCTGCAAAATGGGCACAGACAGCAATAAAAACTGATAAGGGTTTTAGCCTTCCTATACTCTTAATTATACTCTTATTAAGTGATCACAAATTGATCACATAATGCAACAAAGAAAAGATCAAATTGGTTGAATTTGATTGATTGGATTACCTGCTCCTTTTTATGGAAAACAATCAGTGGTGTATCAGAATGATTGCTTAGTGCAGGCAATTTTATCAAAGTGATTGTCACAGTGAACAATTACATCATTATACATATGGGCAGAATTGGTGCTACAAATATCCTGTTCACAGCCAACCAGCTAAACATTGGCTGGACTGAAAAAAAATTCTGTCTCCACAGTGTGTAGGTGACAGGTACTCTTTTACATTTGAATAGCATGTTCAGGCCTACTTCAACAAAGACGTGGAAGCGGCAAAACTCTCTGCTATTCAGCCACAGCTGATGTGTTGGACTGCTTCTCATTAATCTTTCAGTAACCAGGAAAGAAAGCATGTATTCGTTTCCATGGCAATTTGTTTAGAATGACTTAAAGCGGAACTAAACCCATCGATTTAACTGTTTGGCAAAACATGTCCTGAGTCTGTCACAGTTGTTTGTGCTCTCACGTGAACTGTCTAGCCATCAAATGGCTGGTGTCATAACTGGTCACATGTAGAGTGCCATGGCAGCTGGGAGCTAAGATGGCAGAAGCTAAGATGGCGACTTCCTTGGCAGTAAGGGGTAGAAGGGTTTAGTTCTGCTTTAATTCCCCCAGAACTGAAGCCTTTAAGGGGAGCCTGTGGTGTTATTATGGAGGTGAACTCCTTCCCCCATTTCAAGCCTCTGCAGTCCATCGACTCGCTTCCTCTGGTTCCCTCTACAACAAAACAACCGAATCAGAGCCCACAAATTAAGAATTCAGCACTCCCTTCAACTTTTCTTAGGACTGAGCAGACACCAAACATACCAGTCCCGGCTGTCTGAACAGTGTTTTAGAACGTGGTCATAGGAAATGAGGGGAAATCTCTTCACCTCGGACACCAGGAACCATAAAACTGAGATGTTCTAGTTTTTACCTGCTCTATCCAAAATGAAATGAAAAAATAATGGCTGGAGTTTGGCTTTAAAGTAGATCTTTCACCTCATATTTCCCTTTCTTAGCCTCCCCTCCTCCTCCATAATACAAAAATACACTGAGTTTCAATATTTCTGTGGGTAAATCCTTTTTTTGGTTCCTCCACCCTTCTACTTCCTGATTTCTTGGCTAGGAGAGAAATCGAGAATGATGTATGCTGGACCACTTGCTGCCTCCTGGGATATTCACATTATACAGTAGATCCCTGAAGGCTGCAGTCAATAAAGGCTGCCGTACATGGATGGGCTGTATTTTAGCTGAATCATCCAAGGGCATGGGTGCCCCTTGAAAATGGCAAATAAAAAAAATAATATAGCATAAACAATTGTGACTCAAGTGATATTGTAATTGAATGGTATTAAAAATTATCTTTCCTTTTCAATCTGCAGCGTTGTCATTTTCTGTACAATGCAATATGGCTACCTGGAGGTGTTCTGTACACAGGTGGTGTACAGAATGCCCCCTGAAAAATGTAATTTCCTGCTTTTGTGATTGGCTTACTGTTTTTCACAGAAGTCTGCACTAAGATACAAGTTTGCCATCCCCTGCAACAAAAACGTAATTTTCGGTGAGATACTTCCAAAAGGAAATCACGCGTAAAGGGAAACAGACCATGCCACTTTCCTCATTGGAGCTCTGCAGGTACAGCAGTTGATTGATGATTATAAAACATAATACATAGTCACTTAGCACATAGACACAGACAAACAGCTATTTCTGCAGAATAACAAAAGATAGGAATCCGCAACAAAGTTTGTTAAAATCCTTGTAATGTGCATTGATCACCCAGAGGGGAATGTTTCTTTCTCAACAAAAGTTTTTGGCTGTATTTCTCCTGGATATCACAGGAGTGCAGTTCGTTCTGTACTCCTGTGATCCCTTTTTAGCTGACAATGGGCTAAAATCATATGTTTGGGATTCAGCCTGAGCCAGCAGCTCCCATCCCCCACAGCCCAGCGATCCAGTGAGTGCTGGAGGGGAAGAGCAGAGAGCCAGTGATTAACATTCACCAGCTCTCTGCTCACAGGACAGTGAGAACTGACCGATAAACATTCTTTGATCACTCAGTTCTCAGTCTTAGAGCCAGCGAGGGACAGATGCAGCATTGGACCAATGCTGTATCCGCCTAAGTGAGTATAAACTGTATAAATATATATATATTGTTATCCCATACTTCTCTTTTAAATTCCAGCGGCAGATGGTAAGTTACCCGTACTGCTGCCAGAATATAGCACTATATGTAGCTCATGCTACTACAGTACATTACAGAGTGCACAGCGATCGCATTGTTTAGTTAATGAAATTGTTCATTTGGGCCACTTTGGTGCAAAAAATATTTAAAGTGACATGTACGTACATTTCCTTTTATTGTTCCCCTAGACAAACAAGTAATTAACCCTTGCCCATTTTTTATTTGCCCGGAGTTGGGCTTTAACAATGCAGTGCAGCCAACCGCAGCATACATTCACACTGCACATCAGTGCACCTGCTTTATGCGCACAATAAAACAAACCTTAAATGGTACTTTAATGACTTTTATATATAATCTTTATTTGTAGAAACATTTGCCATGAAATAGTGCAGACAAGAAGGAAATAACAACCAAAAGTAAAAAATATATCGACACTTTAGGCATTACACAGTTGTCATCCGTAACATGTACTTATGGTCGTGGCCCTCTGACCGAAGATAGATGTGGATCACATAAACACGCAACAAGACTTACAACATAAATAGACCTGAGGTGTGCCTTGGTCATCTGGTCGGTATGCCAAGAGAAGGGGGCATACCCTATATAAGTAATGGGTAATAATGGAGAAGAATGTGCTGAGAAAAGCCCTGAAAAAAGGGGATGGGAGGGAGGGTATCGTGCACTGGAACCGACAAAGAGCCTGGAGAGTGAGGGTGCTTAAATACCCTCCGGGCTCCTCCCATAAATTCAGGCCAGCCCACTGGCCTTCCTACTTATGGTCGTGGCCCTCTGACCGAAGATAGATGTGGATCACATAAACACGCAACAAGACTTACAACATAAATAGACCTGAGGTGTGCATTGGTCATCTGGTCGGTATGCCAAGAGAAGGGGGCAAAAATATGCCGTTTAGGGAAGTAGTCCTTAATTGGTACAATGATCGATGAGCAAGCTTGGCGAAGGCTTGTGCCATCTCCAACTGAGGCTTTGGAATGTATCTAGCCAAGCAACCGGACTACAATCTGCCTAATTAATTGATCACATGGTCTGATACTGCATGCTGAGATGCTGCTGAAGCTGTTGTGATCTGAAAGGAATGACCGGAGTACCGGCAGGGGTCGAGGTCAAAGTTTGGACAGTGATTCTGACGTGCCTGATGAATTGGTTGCCACTTGATGGGCTGATAGGGAAAGGCCATGACGGGCTAGAGTCGGAGTGACTGGGTAGGCGAGTCGGTAGCTAGACAGCACCGCAACTGGGCACCAGAAGTTTATAGTCCGGAAGAGGCTGATGTCGACCCTGGGACTGATCTGATGGGTTTGGAGACTTCTAGGTGATGGACCTAATAGTTTGGAACCTAGTTAAGTGGCGTTTGTATGATAACTGGCTGCTAGTGCCGCTGACGGTGAATTTGTTGGGCCGCAAAAAGAAACATAGTAGGATAGGTAGATGGCCGCTTGAATAACTAGACTGGGCTGAACCCCGAACACGGATTGTGCGAGAACTTTAGACATGTCTCTAAAGATGGTGCTCGTAATGGGCACTCGTTTGCCCTTAGCCGTTTCAATCCATGGTTAGGTCGGCTCCAGGATACTACTGAAAATGAGCCAAAAATTGAAATGTGATCACACATCCGCTGCGATTTGCTTTGCCTTGCATATGCTTACGGGTATATTGAATGGTGGTTCGAATGGGGAGCGACTTGGCTACCTTGTTTACGTTTTTGGCCATAGCCTGGTTGTTACTAGTGAAGACCATGGTTTGTCCTGACCAAGTGTGGCCCCAGACCTGAACAGCTGCCACGACTGGGTACAGCTCGAAAAGTCAGAATGACAGGGAAACCTGGAACTAACAAGATTTCTGGCGGCCAAGGACCTGAGAACCAGTGATGGGCAGAAAATAGCAGCAAAGCCTGTAGAAGCTGCAGCATCTGACTACCTGTGGTGATGCAGCTGATGCCGTGGGGATAACCTTAATATGCCGTTTAGCAATGTGGGATGAGTTCCGCATAAATTGTAAGTCGGCTATGGTTGCCGGGTCTTACCTAATGATTTGGTCAGCACCTTGTACATGAGTAAGGAAAACTAGGAGCCGTGAAATAAAAGAGTGGCCTTGAGGAATAATACTTATTGTAAAAATTGAGCGCCCCTAGCAAAGTCTGCATCTGTTTCTTAGTACCCCCTGCGAGAGAGTAAAGTCATGAACTACCGACCTGATATGGCTAGTTTGCCAGGAGGCAAGCTGGCTTGCATGGCGCGTGTGTCCAAAGTGACACTAAAGAAGGTGATGGCTTGTGCTGGGTTTCCACTTTGAGTTCGGCTATGGGAACATTGTAATTGTTGAAACCCCTCTCAACCTATCAAGGTTACCGGTGGTATGTCTGATTGCTTGATGAGTAGAAAAATCACCTAGGTAATGGATAACCAACTGACACTGGGCTCAGTGTGACAG
This sequence comes from Glandirana rugosa, assembly GCA_018402905.1. Lineage (NCBI taxonomy): Eukaryota > Metazoa > Chordata > Amphibia > Anura > Ranidae > Glandirana > Glandirana rugosa. The sequence goes on from BLSH010135733.1 coordinate 40,142, forward strand.
GCTCCGCGAAAAAAGACTGCTTGAACAGCTACGTCGTCTGATGTATGTCTCAAAGAAAATTCCTTGGAAGGAATCAGGGAATTGAAGCTCGGAATGTGCGAAGAATGGAGGTACAGAAAAATAACCAAAATTATTGGAGAACTTGCCCTTGACAAGCACAAAAAGGGCTGAATCTTCCAGGGTTTGGAAGGTTACTGGGGGAAAGGGCCGATCACAGATCCTTTGTCTAGTTTGACCTGTAGCAGGGTATCGATCGCTTGCTGACTGGAGGTTTTTTTCTTTTTTTTTTTTTTTTTTCCCGCACTTGCGAGTGGAGAGAGGTAGAGTGATGAAGCCGGTGTGGAATCCTGAGGTGGCGGGGGGGTTGAAGGGGCAACTTGTGGCCACATTGGTGCACCCGTTTGCAGTGTGGCCAATTGGCTGACAGACAGCACAGAGCGGGGAGCGTAGGCCAGCGAAGTGGCGAAAAGAGTTCCGTGTCGGTGACACTCAAGTCGGTCTTGAGAAAAACAAGAGGGTATGTGTCAAAAGGTGGGTCTGGAAAAGGGGAAACGGACGGAGTGGGATACAGAAACGAAATTACATGCATAGATAGAGCCGAAGGTGTTCTACGGTCATAGAACAGTGTATAGTGGAAATTTAGAAAACTCAAGAATGTGCGTGGCACCGAGGTGAGCCAGGAGGTGACTGGCCAGGTAACCGATAGCTCGGGTGCCTGTCTGTGCTGGGCACAAACGTGTGGACTAGAGCCCCAGGGCATGCTGGGGCAAGCAGCTGGAGTCTGGTACGGCCTATGTAGGAATGTTTCGGTCTGTAGATTTATGACGCATGCTCGGTCTGCTTAACTCTTGCACTGTCAGCAAGTTGATGTTCAGCGACCTTGTCTGTGAGGTGGAGAGTCGGTCTCCGAAAAGAGAGTGTAATGCATAGACATATGTGACAGTAACTAATGCCCCAACCTTAGTATGGTGAATGTAAAATCAAAGAGTTAGTGACAGAGTGCTGCAGAATAATGTGACAGAAAAGACCCGTGAACTACACCTGACTAACGCTCTATCATTAAGGTCCTGGTATGGATCGAACCTGTAGTAGGAGTGACATGAGTGGAAAAGTCATCTCTCTTTTATTTCCCTACATGGGCTGTCCCACCCTTGTTATGCGGGTGGCCCTGATGAAGAAGCGATCCCTACGTTGGGAGGGGTTTTCCCTTTTTTTTTTTTCCTGGGAAAACATCCAATCTGATGCAGGATGCGACCTGAACTTGACTGACCTAAGGTGAAATGACAGAGAAAACGATGAGTGGCCCATATGTTAATGCCACTGGAGACGAGTGGCCGATTAAGTGCCACTAAAATGGTGTGTGGCTGATTGTGTGCCACTGGAAATGTGCTTGTAATGGGGTGGTGTTTGTCCTTGCTCGAAGCGATTGCGCGGGATTGGTGATGATGCGTGCTCGCATCGGTTGCGAGGAGTTTATGTAAATGTGTGCTCGCAGTGATTGAGAGGTATTATGTTGATGCATGCCTGCAGTATTTGCGAGGAATTTACGTAAATACACGCATCCAGCGATTGTAAGGAGTTTGACAGTGCGTGTTCGCAGTGATTGCGAGGGGTTTGCGATGATGCGTGCTCGCAGTGATTGCAGCGATTGCAAGAAGTTCAAGTTTGAAATGCATGCTTGCAGCGTTGCGGGGAGTGTCAAACGTGCTGTCAGCGATTTGCAAGGCGTTTAGTTAAGCATACTTGCAGCATTTGTAAGAAGTTTGTGTTTGTACATGCTGACAGAGATCGCAAGGAGTTTGTATAGTTACGTGATCGCAGCTTTTGCTAGGGGCTTAAATGACAACACGTGCTTGCAGCGATCGCAATGCCTGCTTGCTGTAATGTATGGAGTAACACGTACCTGTGTTTCCAGCGATTTGCAAGACGTGGTCCTCGAATGCATGCTTCCAAGAGCCTGTACTGATAAATTGCTGCGATTGCAAAATTGACCTATAAAAATAGGCGAAAGATGAAGATAGTAAATAGCAAGTGGGGTGTATTGTGGCCAAACTAACCATAACTGTGCTTGACGTGGAACTTGAACCGATGCCATGGATCTATACGAATTGGTAGTAAGGAAAAACACGAACCGATACGAAACGGTAGTGGCTTTGGCAAAAAGTGGGAAGACTTAAATTACATGTGAACTGATTTGCTTCGATGCCAATCCGTGGTAGGAAATAACATAATTGAGGATAATTAGCGGCATGACACTAACATAATTAATGCAAATTGGTAGTAGGAACAGTCATGAACTGATGCGAATCGGTAGTAGGAACGATCATAACCAATGCGAATCGGTAGAAGGAACGGCCATGAACCGATGCGAATCGGTAGTAGGAACGATCATGAACCAATGCGAATCGGTAGTAGGAACGATCATGAACCGATGCGAATCGGTAGAAGGAACGATCATGAACCGATGCGAATCGGTAGTAGGAACGATCATGAACCGATGCGACTCGGTACCGGGGACTGCCATGAACCGATGCGACTCGGTACCGGGGACTGCATGAACCGATGCGACTCGGTACCGGGGACTGCCATGAACCGATGCGACTCGGTACCGGGGACTGCCATGAACCGATGCGACTCGGTACCGGGGACTGCCATGAACCGATGCGACTCGGTACCGGGGACTGCCATGA
>BLSH010135733.1:55452-67432 GCA_018402905.1 Glandirana rugosa
CTCCACTAGTTTATGGTGGTTTTCTTTCGAGATAAACACCCTTCTTTTCCTGTGGTTAAAACAAACCCATGGTGAAACGTGCTGACGCGTTAACAGTCAATTTTGTTGCGTCACGGCTTAGCGTTTTTTCACGAGACCAGTCCTTCCCCCATTTAAGAAGGTTCCGACTTCACCAATTTCCTAACTAAGTGGGAATGGTTTTTGTCGGATACGTCCATTCCCCACTGACATCTATTTTTTGTTTGACACGTCGAGACTGATGTCAACCTATTACGGGAACGATATCCACATCCGGTAAATACGTGGAGTACTTGGGACTGACCTTTTGTAAGTCCTGTAACGTCCGTGCGATCGTTCGGGTTCCGTCCGGACCCGGACCCGGACTTTGTCCCGAAGTTCGGACGGACCAGCAGAACCCGAACTTCCAGAGGTTCGCTCAACTCTACTAACGACCACATGTGATGGTAAAGGTGTACAGTAACAGCTAGGCATCTCTTGGGCTAGGCAATGTCCTGAATGTTTTCCAGTCAGGGTTCATGAGGTGCATAAATGGCCTACACCTATAGCAAGGGCATTATCCAACTGTAGTCAGAGCTGCACAGTTTGTTTTTTATCTACAGTCACCCCTTACCTGCATAGGCTGTTTTTGGTAAGGGTGAATCAATCCTTTAACCACTTCAGCCTTGGAAGAATTTACCCCCTTCCTGACCAGAGCACTTTTTTGCGATTCGGCACTGCGTTGTTTTAACTGACAATTGCGCAGTCGTGCAAAGTGGTACCCAAACAAAATTGGTGTCCTTTTCTTCCCACAAATAGAGCTTTCTTTTGGTGGTATTTGATCACCTCTGCGGTTTTTATTTTTGTGTTATAAACAACACAATAGCGACAATTTTGAGAAAAAAACTATATTTTTTTCCTTTTTGTTATAATACATATCAATCGTGTTTACAGCGCTCTTCTGTATTAGGCGATCGCGGGTCGCCAGTGGACATCGAGTTCACCCAACCCGCGACCACACTCAGGGAGTGTGCGGCGGGCACGAGAGTGCGCCGCTGGTAGCGCGCGCCAAACCGCTAGCTGCGCTTGTGAGAATCGCTGTTTATATACGGCGATTCACGCTACACTGCCACTCTGCAGCAGTAAATGTACGTGAGCCGGTCGGGAACCAGTTAAAGTGACAGAAAGCTTTGAGTTTGGCTATAATCCAAAGCAGTCCATCACAGTACTATTTTCTGCCACAAGATGTCCTCAGACTTCTGCATTGAATAAATACCAACTGCATTCAACCAAATTCCTTTGAGCCCAGGATGTTATGAACCCACCCCCAGTACAGTGATGAGTTCATCTCTCTGTCACTCAGTTTTCCTGTACTGTCAGCATGCTCCTTGTCAGCACATAAACTGATTGGCTTCCTGTGCTGTTTCTAACACTCCCACTCTGAGCTCTGCTGTATAGGACTGTAAGAAGCTGATAGCAAGTGACATTCAGATACTTACACTGCGCACACTTAGAAATATTTATTCAGATATCTATTTAAGTGTATGTATAGCCAGATTTTTTTTTTAAATGTTGGGTTAAAACTCCTATCAATATATACATATATACATTTTTTTTTGCTGCCTGTGTACCATTGGGGAAATTTCCCTTTACTTCCTGAGCCAGATATATGACAGTAAGTAAGGAAAAACCTCCCAAAGTGAGGGGAAATTCCCCTCCTGGGCAGTTGTCTCTTGAGCAGGTGCCCCCATTGGAGGATTCCCTCTCACTTCTTGTTTTGGAGACAACTCTCAAATTTGAAATTTCCCCTCATTTTTTTTTTTCTTGATGAAAACGGTGACCAGGACAACTAGAGGAAGGAATCTCCCCTGTGGGAACACAGACAGCAATAACAACTTGACAGAGAGTAGAATCCTCCCACGTTCTTTCCAAAGAAGAAGAACTGCATCAATGTGTGTCTTTTACACCTGCCTAGAGTTTAGCTTTAAAGGATAACTCCACTTTCATGGGGAAAAAAATAGCAAAAAAAAAAAAATATATATATAACATATACAATTGCAACACAAGTCATATTGCAGTTGAAAGTTATTAAAAATGACCTTTCCTTTTCAATCTGCAGCTCTGTAATTTTCTGTAAAATGCAATGCAATATGGCTACCTGGAGGTGTTCTGTACATAGAATGTGTATAGAACACCCCAGAAACATCATTTCCTGCTTGTGTGATTGGCTTACTAATTTTCCCAGAAGTTTGCACTAAGATGCAAGTCAGATTTCAGGCATCCCCTGCAACAAAAATCTAAATTTTGGTAAGATAGTCCCAATAGGAAATCACGTCTAAAGGGATGCAGACCCTGTCTCAACTCCGTAACTGCTACATCTGCAGGGCAGCTTGTTCTGTTGAAAAACAACAGACATACCGGCAGGATCACCAAGTGAAAATAAAAGAAAGGAAGCCCAAAAAATAAAATGAATGCAACCATCACATTGAAGAATTGGTGAGTTTCAATAATAAATATTTGCTTTTGGGTTTAATAATGCTTGAAATGCGTTGGCAGATTGATGAATCCAGGCCTACATACACTATATTGTCAAAAGTATTGGGACACCTGCCTTTACACACACATGAACTTTAATGGCATCTCAGTCTTAGTTTGAAGGGTTCAATATTGAGTTGGCCCACCCTTTGCAGCTATAACAGCTTCACCTCTTCTGGGAAGGCTGTGCACAAGGTTTAGGAGTGTCTATGGGAATGTTTGACCATTCTTCCAGAAGTACATTTGTGAGGTCACAAACAAGAAGCCCCGGCTCGCAATCTCCACTCAAATTCATCCAAAGGGTGTTCTATTGGGTTGAGGTGCAGGGTGGATGGAGGGAATTATAATGTGGGGTTGTTTTTTAGGGGTGGGCTTGTCCCCTTAGTTCCAATGAAGGGAACTCTTAAGGCGTCAGTGTACCAAGACATATTGGATAATTTCATGCTCCCAAATGTGTGTGAACATATTGGGGATGGCCCCTTCCTGTTTCAACATGACTGCGCACCAATGCACAAAGCAAGGTCCATAAAGACATGGATGAGTGAGTTTGGGGTGGAGGAACTTGACTGGCCTTCACAGAGTCCTGACCTCAACCCAACACGAACACCTTTTGTCGTGAATTCGAGCGGAGACATTCCCAAAGACACACTCCTAAACCTTACAGACAGCCTTCCCAGAAGAGTTGAAGCTGTTATAGCTGCAAAGGGTGGGCCAACTCAATATTGAACTCTATGGACTAAGACTGGGATGCCATTAAAGTTCATGTGTGTGTAAAGGCAGGTGTCCCAATACTTTTGACAATATAGTGTATTTCTCTCAGCACAGCTTTCCTTTAAGAAATGTTAACCTTTATATCTTCATTCTCTATCTTGTTATTATGTAACCTAGCCATTGCTTATAACTTTCTTGACAACCCTCATAACTTTATTAACACCATCATCATAAACCTGACATTGCATTACACCTACTCCTCATGGAAGTGTCATGTCAGCACTATTAATAATTGAGCCTTGTTAGAGGAGTCATTAACCGGATGTTACTAGCAGGCAGGTGACAGGTCTAGCGGAATGCGGATCCATTTTGTCTCCGAGTAACATGTCAACTCTTCTGCCATACAAATTACTATCTGGCCAAAGTTCACAGCTCGCCCCGGGGGTCTGCTCTCCTGGGCAGCACATAATTACAGGGTTAATTTGGAATGATCTACAGATCACTGGCTGTTGCAATACCATCTGCAGTTTTGTGTCATTGATTCACTCACCCTTGCAGCTTGTCAGTTTTCTTTCCATTGTTATATAGACATACCATTACATTAAGAGGAACTCGGGGCACACAGCTAAATGTACGCTTGCAATTACTTCTACTTTGTTAATAAACTGGAATTATCCTATGCTGGTTTTATTTTTGTTTTAACCACTTCAATACCAAGCACTTTTACCTCCTTCCTGCCCAGGCCAATTTTCAACTTTCAGTGCTCTTGCAACTTGAATGATGCTTCGGTGGTGCTTCAATGATGCTTGGGTGGTGCCTCGGTGGTGCTTCAAGCAAGCTTTGTCATAGACCTCTATGGAGGCTTTTACCCCCTTCCAGCCCAGGCCAATTTTCAACTTTCAGTGTTATTGCACCTTGAATGACAATTGCGCGGTCATGCAACACTGTACCCAAATTACATTTTTATCTCTTTTTTTCACATAAATAGAGCTTTCTTTTGGTGGTATTTAATCACCACTGGGTTTTTTCATTTTTTTCCTAAATAAAAAACACCAAAAAACTAAAAAGACTGAAAATTTTGAAAAAAAAAAGCTTTTCCTTAGGGCCATTTACACTTGTTTCAACTTCAACACACATTAAAGTGCCCACCGCTTCAACATGCTTTATTGATGTGTTTTTGATGCTTCGGTGGTGCTTCAATGATGCTTCAGTGGTGCTTCCATGATGCTTTTTTAGGGCTTATTTACACTTGTTTCAAATTCAACACGCATTAAAGCACCTACCACTTCAACATGATTTTTTGATGTGTTTTAATGCTTTGATGATGCTTCGGTGGTGCTTCGATGATGCTTGGGTGATGCTTCAGTGGTGCTTCAAGCAAGCTTTGTCATAGACTTCTATGGAGACTTTGAAGATGCTTTGAAGCACCACTAAAGTGACATGGGGTATAATTTTTGAAGCAAAGCCAAAGCAAGTGAAAACAAGCCCTTAAAACTTTAATGAAGCTTGACAGAAGCTTGTGTTGATATTTCATACCTGCATTTTCTGAATGAAAGGCTCTAAAAAGCTACAGGTGCTTCAAGCAAGCTTTGCCATAGACTTCTATGGAGGCTTTAAAGATGCTTTGAAGCACCACTAAAGCGACATGGGGCATAATTTTTGAAGTAAAACTAAAGCAAAGCAAACTCAAGGTGTAAACAGGATTGTAAGCTAACCATTTTATTTAGTGGCAGGGGCATTAACTGGCATTCAGAGCTTTAAAGTGTTACTAAACCAAGTAATATGAAAATAGTTAAAATAGTTCATCTGCCCCCCCCACAGTGCCCACAGCTTATAAATCTTCTTTTTACGTTAAAATACTGCCACTATATACCTTTTTCGTTGATCTGTATACCACAGTTAAATGATAAACTGCAGATCACCAACATTACTAGTAAAAAAAAAATGCCATAGATCTATTCACATAGTTTGTAAACACGATACCTTTTTCACAAACCAATCAATATACATCTATTGTGATTTTTGTTACCAAAAATATGTAGAAGAATACATATGGGCCTAAACCGAGGAATGCATTTGTTTTTTTATATTTTTGTTTTGGATATTTATTATAGCAAAAGGTAAAAATATGTTTTTTTTTCAATATTGTCGCTCTTTGTGTATAGCAAAAAAATAAAAACTGCAGAGGTGATCAAATACCACCAAAAGAAAGCTCTAATTGTGGGAAAAAAAGGACGTCAGTTTTGTTTGGGTACAATGTCGCACGGCCGTGTAATTGTCAGTTAAAGCGACGCAGTGCCATATTGCAAAAAAGATTCAGCCTACCAGTGCCCATGAGATGCAGCCTACCAGTGCACATGAGATGCAGCCTAACAGCGTCCATCAGATGCAGCCTCACCAGTGCCCATGAGATGCAGCCTACCAGTGCCCATGAGATGCAGCCTACCAGTGGCTATGAGATGCAACCTACCAGTGCCCATGAGATGCGGCCTACCAATACCCCTGAGGTGCAGCCTCACCAGTGCCCATGAGATGCAGCCTACCAGTGCCCATTAGGGATGGGCCAAGCGACCCCCTGTTCGGTTCGCACCTGAACTTTCAAACATCGCCAAAGTTCGGAACCGAATAACGAACCCCATTGAAGTCTATAAATTTTGGTTTATAGATAAACCAAAAGTGCCCATTTTGAAGGCTTATATGCAAGTAATTGGGCATACAATGGTTATGGGGTCCAGGTACTGCCCTGGGGGACATGTATCAATGAAAAAAAGTTTGTAAAAAACGTAATTTTTAAAAAGTAGTGATTTATTGATGCTTAAAGTGAAAGTATTAAAATGAAAAAATCCTTTCAATACAGTGCCTGGGGTGTCTCCTTAGTCTACCTGTAAAGTGGCAATAATTGCATTTATAAAGCCAAAAAAACGACATTTTCCCTGCAAGCTTTCTTTCTTTTGTAAGCAATGGCTTGGGGAGCCACTCTGTATGATGAAGCCACAATGTAGTGCACTAGGAACAAGAGATTATAGATTTTTTGGATAAATTCTGGTTCTCTTCCACAGATTTTGGATAGAAGTAACGGGTGTAGAAAATTGATGCAGAAAAATTTGTCTTTAGGTGTCCGTGGTGCCTTCACATCAAAACCCTATTGAGATACTCTTGATGAAAGTAAGAATTGACCTTGTTGTAAAACATTTAAATGATATGCACCTGTCAAACAGGTGTGGAAAAATTGGTCTTTGGGTGTTAATTGTGACCATGAAACCTACACCAAAAACATTCTTTCAGATGAAATCAACACCCACAACGCTAGGCAGCTTAGAAGTCCTGCAGAGATTTCACATCCCAAAAACACCTAATCGGCGAGATCCGCATCAAGGGCTTCATAGCTACTGATAATCCAGGACTGATTCATTTTGATAAAAGTCAGATGGTCCACGGAGTCTGTGGACAGATGCATTCTACTCTCAGTAACAAAACCTTCATTAGCACTGAATGCCCATTCGGAAAGCACGCTGGATGCAGGGTAGCCCAGCTGCTCAATTGCATACTGGACATGTTCTGGTCAGTGGTCTATTCTCATGACCCAGTAAACCAGCGGATCATCGACTGGGAAGCTCTCCATCTCAGACTAAAAAAATGTAGGTGGCCACCTTCTCCACTGCTCCTCTCTTAACCAACAGAAGCCTCAAGACTATGTTTTCCACAACACTGTAACCTACCAGAGTCTGGAAAAGCGTTGGATAAACTCCTCTTTAAGGTGTCCTCAAGAGATTTCATCTTATGCACTCTCTGTGGGGACGGGATTAGCTCTGAGACTTTCCCCTTGTAACGGTGATCAAGGAGAGTTGCCAATCAATAGTGATCCTTCTCCTTTACGCCATGTATTCTTGGGTCCTTTCGGCCGGCTTTGAAGCATGAGGGAGCCCATGCACCGCAAATTTGTGGAGGCATGAGAAGCAGACTCCTCGGGGTCACTCAGGATTACAGTATCTGGAGCTGCCTCCTCCCAGCCATGTACTACTCCCAAGGGTCCTGGGGATGGAAAACCATCTCTTTGACGTATGTCTTCCTCTCCTTCATTGCCTCCAAAACTGCGAGAATCCTCCTCCTCCTCCTCTCTCTCCTCCTGTGTGTTCTGTGGTGTAGGAACAATGGTGTCTGCATAAAGTGGGCAGTTGAGAGGAAAGGAAATCCTCCTCTTCTTCCCGCTGCTCTGCCTCGAGTGCCCTGTCCATAATGCCATGCAGAGTCAGCTCCAGCAGGAACACAACAGGGATTGTGTCACTGATGCATGCATTGTCACAGCTCACCATCCTTGTTGCCTCCTCAAATGGTGACAATACAGTGCATGCATCCTACCATTGGTGTGGGGGAAAAATGCCTAGCCGGCCTGAGCCTGTCGTCGTGCCATACTCACACAGGTACTTGTTGACAGCCCTCAGCTGCATGTCCAACTTCTGTAGTATTGCCAAAGTCGAGTTCCACCTGGTGGGTATGTCACAAATCAAGCAGTTTACGGGAAGGTGGGATTCCCGCTGAATTTCAGCCAACCGAGCTCTGGCTGTGTATGACCGCCTGAAATGGCTACAGACTCTTCTGGCCTGCTTTAGCAGATCTTCCAACCCTGGGTACCATTTTAGGAAACGCTGCACCACGAAATTGAGGACATGTGCCAGGCATGGCACATGTGTCAACTTTCTCTGCCTAAGGGCGGACAGGAGGTTTGTGCCAATATTGCACACCACCATTCCTGGCTCCAGTTGGCATGACATGAACTACCTCTGGGTCTGTACCTGCAGAGCTGTAAAAATCTCTGCTCTGGTGTGGTTCCTGTCCCCTAGACACACCAGCTGAAGCACTGCATGGCACCTTTTAGCCTGACTCATTGAATAGCCATTTGAACGCTTAGGGGGTACTTGAGGTTCATAGGACAATTCAGAAGAGGAGGGCATGAAGGAGGAGGATGAGGGGGTAGAGCTGACAAATCTAGCATCATCACCAGCTCTATGGCCACATGGGGGCACAACAAGCTGCAGCACTGAGCCCTGTCCTGCATCCTTCCAAATTGCAAGCAGAGTTACTCAGTGTGCTGTGAATTAAATATATTGTCCCTGCCCATGCTTGCTGGACCACGTGTCAGCAGTAACGTGGACTTTGCAGCTGACTGCCTTGCCCAACAATTGCCTTCCACATGATGGTAGAGAGCTGGAATGGCCTTACGTGAAAAGAAATAGCAACTGGGAACCTGCCATTGGGGTACAGCAAATTCTGCAAATTCATGGAAGGGGGCAGAATCCACCAGACGGAAAAGGCAGAAGTTGTAGAGCCAGCAGCTTTGACAAGTTTGCAATTAGACGCTGGTCATGTGAGTGGCACTATATGGCGTTAAACTTGCAGTAACACACTGAAATATATGACGTTAAACTTGCAGTAACGCAATGAAATATACGGCGTTAAACTTGCAGTAATGCACAGAACTATATGGCGTTAAACTTGCAGTAACATAATGAAATATACGGTGTTAAACTTGCTGTAACGCATAGAACTACATGGCGTTAAACTTGCAGTAACACAATGAAATATACAGCATTAAACTTGCAGTAACGCAATGAAATATACAGCGTTAAACTTGTAATAACGCAGAGAAATATATGATGTTAAACTTGCAGTAATGCAATGAAATATACAGCGTTAAACTTACAGTAACGCACAGAACTATATGACGTTAAACTTGCAGTAGCGCTATGAAATATACGGCATTAAACTTGCAGTAATGCACAGAACTATATGGTGTTAAATTTGCAGTAGCACACAGAAATATATGGTGTTAAACTTGCAGTAACGCAATGAAACATACAGCGTTAAACTTGCAGTAATGCACAGAAGTATATGGTGTTGAACTTGCAAAAACGCAATGAAGTATATGGCGGTAAACTTGCGGTAAAACACAGAAATATATGGCGTTAAACTTGCAGTAACGCAATGAAATATACTGCATTAAACATGCAGTAACGCACAGAAATATATGGTGTTAAATTTGCAGTAACACAATAAAATATACAGTGTTAAACTTGCAGTAACGCACAGAACTATATGACATTAAACTTGCAGTAATGCACAGAAATATATGGCGTTAACCTTGCAGTAACGCAATGAAATATACAGCGTTAAACTTGCAGTAATGCACATAACTATATGGTGTAAAACTTGCAGTAACGCAATGAAATATACAGCGTTAAACTTGCAGTAACGCACAGGACTATATGGCGTTAACCTTGCAGTAACACTATGAAATATATGGCGTTAAATTTGTAGTAATGCACAGAATTATATGGCGTTAAACTTGCAGTAACGCACACAAATATATGACGTTAAACTTGCAGTAATGCACAGAACTATATGATGCTACACTAGCAGTAACGCAATGAAATATATGGCGTTAAAATTGCAGTAATGCACAGGACTATATGGCGTTAAACTTGCAGTAGCACTATGAAATAAATGGCGTTAAACTTGTAGTAATGCACAGAATTATATGGCGTTAAACTTGCAGTAACGCATAGAAATATATGACGTTAAACTTTCAGTAACGCAATGAAATATATGGCGTTAAACCTGCAGTAATGCACAGAACTATATGATGTTACACTAGCAGTAACACAATGAAATAAACGGTGTTAAACTTGCAGTAAGGCACAGAACTATATGGCGTTAAACTTGCAGTAACACTATGAAATAAATGGCGTTAAACTTGTTGTAATGCACAGAATTATATGGCGTTAAACTTGCAGTAACGCACAGAAATATTTGAAATTAAACTTGCAGTAATGCACAGAACTATATGATGTTACACTTGCAGTAATGCAATAAAATAAACGGTGTTAAACTTGCAGTAATGCACAGAACTATATGGCGTTCGGTAAACTTGCAGTAACACTATGAAATATATGGCGGTAAACTTGTAGTAATGCACAGAATTATATGGCGTTAAACTTGCAGTAACGCACAGAAATATAAGGCGTTAAACTTGCAGTAACGCAATGAAATATACAGCTTTAAACTTGCAGTAACAAGCAGAAATATATGGCATTAAACTTGCAGTAACACAATGAAATATACTGCGTTAAACTTGCAGTAATGCAATGAAATATACATCGATAAACTTGCAGTAATGCACAGAACTATATGGCATTAAACTTGCAGATGTGGAAATAATGCACTTTAATCAATGGAAAGTTGTGTTTGGTGAACTTTAATTTCAGTACTCACTACAAAGACACACTCCACGGATACACTATAATATAGTGCAATATAGTGCGTCAAACGTGCAGTAACGTACAGAAATGTACTACGTTAAACGCGCACTAGCGCAATGAAATATACGGTGTTAAACTTGCAGTAACGCACTGAACAATACTGTGTTAAACAGAAGGTAACACACTGAAATATATGGTGTTAAACTTGCAGTAATGCACAGAAATATATGGTGTTAAATTTGCAGTAACACAATGAAATATACAGTGTTAAACTTGCAGTAACGCAGGGGACTATATGACATTAAACTTGCAGTAACGCACAGAGATATATGGCGTAAAGCTTGCAGTAACGCAATGAAATATACAGCGTTAAACTTGCAGTAACGCACATAACTATATGGTGTAAAACTTGAGGTAACACTATGAAATATATGGCATTAAACTTCCAATGACGCACAGAACTATATGGCGTTAAACTTGCAGTAGCACACAGAAATATATGGTGTTAAACTTGCAGTAACGCAATGAAATATACAGCATTAAACTTGCAGTAATGTACCGAAATATATGGCGTTAAATTTGCAGTAGCGCAATGAAATATACAGCGTTAAACTTGCAGTAACGCACAGAACTATATGGCTTTAAACTTGCAGTAACGCACAGAACTATATGGCATTATACTTGCAGTAACGCAATGAAATATGCAGCGTTAAACTTGCAGTAATGCACAGAACGACATGGTGTTAAACTTGCAGTAACGCAATGAAATATACAGCGTTAAACTTGCAGTGATGCACAGAACTATATGGCGTTGAACTTGCAGTAACGCAATGAAGTATATGGCAGTAAACTTGCAGTACAACACAGGAATATATGGCGTTAAACTTGCAGTAATGCAATGAAATATACGGCATTAAACATGCAGTAACGCACATAAATATATGGTGTTAAATTTGCAGTAACACAATGAAATATACAGTGTTAAACTTGCAGTAACGCACAGAACTATATGACATTAAACTTGCAGTAACGCAAAGAATTATATGGCGTTAAGCTTGCAGTAACGCAATGAAATATACAACGTTAAACTTGCAGTAACGCACATAACTATATGGTGTAAAACTTGCAGTAACGCAATGAAATATACAGCGTTAAACTTGCAATAACGCACAGAACTATATGTCGTTAAACTTGCAGTAACACTATGAAATATACGGCATTAAACTTGCAGTAATGCACAGAACTATATGATGTTAGACTTGCAGTAACGCAATGAAATATATGGCGTTAAATTTGCAGTAATGCACAGAACTATATGGCGTTAAACATGCAGTAACACTATGAAACATATGACGTTAAACTTGTAGTAATGCACAGAATTATATGGCGTTAAACTTGCAGTAACGCACAGAAATATATGACGTTAAACTTTCAGTAACGCAATGAAATATACGGCGTTAAACTTGCAATAATGCACAGAA
>BLSH010135733.1:74037-96603 GCA_018402905.1 Glandirana rugosa
GTATATTAAGACACGTAATGATGTTCAAATTGCAGTATACAAAGTATCACAATGACGTTCAAATTGCGGTATATAAAGACACGTAATGACGTTTAAATTGCGGTATATAAAGTAACGCAATGAATATATGGCGTTAAATTTGCAGTAATGCACAGAAATATATGGCGTTAAACTTGCAGTAACACTATGAAACATATGACGTTAAACTTGTAGTAATGCACAGAATTATATGGTGTTAAACTTGCAGTAACGCACAGAAATATATGACGTTAAACTTTCAGTAACGCAATGAAATATACGGCGTTAAACTTGCAGTAACGCACAGAAATATATGACATTAAATTTGCAGTAACACAATGAAATATACGCCGATAAACTTGCAGTAATGCACAGAGCTATATGGCGTTAAACTTACAGTAACCCACAGAATTACACATCGTTAAATTTGTAGTAAAGCTATGAAATATATGGCGTTAAACTTGCAGTAACACTATGAAATGTACGGCATTAAACTTGCAGTAACGCACAGAACTATATGGCGTTAAACTTGCAGTAACACACTGAAATATATGGCGTTAAACTTGCAGTAACGCAATGAAATATATGGCGTTAAACTTGCAGTAATGCACAGAACTATATGGCGTTAAACTTGCAGTAACACACAGAAATATATGGAGTTAAACTTGCAGTAACACAATGAAATATACAGCGTTAAACTTGTAATAATGCACACTGACCAGAGCAATAAAATGTTACCACAGTAACACTGTATTACTCTGGGGAAGTGATCAGTTTTTTTTTTTTTTTTACACATTTTCACTGGTATAAGCAACTGTTTTTACTGAATTAAACTGATTCAATCAGTCTGTTTTGTTGTGATTGGCTGTGTGATTGCTCTAATCATATGTTACAGATGGGCTGTGATTGGCCCTGTCTGTACCATGTGATCAGTGTGACCAATCACAGCTACCAACACGATTGTACACAATGCATGACATGAAAGGAAGTCATCCATTGTTTACAACTGTCATGTGAACAGCTGTGGTTGGTTACAGCAGTCACATGATACCGGCAGCAGGTCGGTACACCAATCAGTCATTGGCTGTGTCCGATAAACGCAGCGGCTGACAGATTGCAGTGCAGCGTGGCTCCGCGCGATCCGGGAGAAAGTCATATGATGTCCACCCAGATCGACGAATGTCCCGCCCAGCTGTCATTTGACTATAGGCTGGGCAGGAAATGGTTAAACTCCATAACTGTGTATCAAGCTCCTGCATGATATACTGGAGGAAAGGTGGAAAGTCCCAGGTGAATGAAGCTGTAATCCTTCTGTTTGTGCTGTTGTGGAGCCCAGGAGTGTTCAAAAAACTAGGAGGAGGAAAAACAGTTAAACCGGCCATTGACGGTTCAGATCCCTGCTGAACCGGCCGAGATTCGAACCATGTATGGGCAGTTTGAATTTACCCATGTCTATCCATTGATCGATTTGGGTACAACCAGCATGTCAGATTTTTCATGTGACTCTTGCCAGCAGCTAGAGCCACTAGCAACAACCACTGTGTGTTCTAGTAGGGATGGCTTGGGCCAGCTTTAGAGTAAAACCGTGCCTCAACCCCCCCATGTGTCAAACATCTAATTCTTACTTTGGTTACACACCCCTACATAGTTAAAAGCAGCTTTGGCAATGCATGTCATTCTTTTTTTTTCTTTTTTTCCTGGGCACTGGACTGAATTATGTTCATATGGAATAATTTATTTCCAACTGTTCAGCTTTGCTGCGCTGTGTGGCGGTTAATAGGTAATCCTGCTCACGGACGGCTCGTTGCTTGGCATCTGTGTCGGAAGCGTCACCTATTGATATATTACTGGTAAACAGTTCTAGACATTCAACATTATAATTCCCAGTTCCAGTACAGCTGCACCACCACCTATATATAAAGGAACATTAAAGCATATATCACATTTTCTTGTTAGTCAAGTTTATGGCCAATTCATGAAACAAAAGTTCACATGGTGCATCCAGAACTGGGGGGTGTATTTACAATATATTTCTTTATTTATTACAGGTACTTATATAGAGCTGACAATTTACACAGCACTTTACATGTGTTTAAAGGCTAAGTTCACTTTTCTAAACATGTTACATCCATATTTAGTGTGTAACATGTTCAGCATGCACCCCCGATACCCCTTCCCCCATGACAGTGGGTGGGGGATCCTCTCCCTGTACCCGCTTCACAATTTTAAAATAGCACAACCGTGTGCAGCTACACCCACACAGTTGTGTCATTCATTCACCGTTTCCTGTGAATGAATAGACTACAAGTACCGTTATCCATTGCAGCTGATGACTTGTAGTTCTCAATGAACTGTATGGGGGCTGGAGAGCGCTCTTGTAGTTCATTGATTTTCCTGCTCTCAAGAAACTACCTGCCATGGGTACAATGCTCTGCAGACTCCTTAGAAAAGAATAACAAAAGGTGAATATGTTCTTGTTGTATTTGCATAGCTGTGTTAGGACTGGGGGTGGGAACAGGAAGTAGGAAGTTATGAAGTGAGACTAAAGGAAATGGTCTTACACGTGCCTCTCTGCTGACTGAATAAACAAGCTCCTCAGAAGATCCATCTGACTACTCATCATTACTTTTTCAAAATCTACATGGTGGCAGAAGTGGACTCTCTGAAACATCATGGCTCAGAATCTACGTGGCATACAACCTCTAATCTTTGATAATGACATTGCTAACAACTGGATGAAATTCAAACAAGAATGGGACGTGTACAGCAAAGCAGGACAAGTGAAAAAAGGTGCAAGCTTACACTCTTCTAAATTTTACTGGTTCAGATGCATTGGATAAATTTGATTCATTTACTTTTCAAGCTACAGAGGATAAAGAGGACCCTGATATCTTAATGAAGAAATTTGATGAGATATGCTTACCACAGAGTAATGCGATAATAGACAGACATGCATTTAACATGATGGCTCAGAAACCTGATGAAGGAATACAATCCTATGCAGCCACACTGAGACTGTTGGCTAAAAAATGTGATTTTGGTGTGCTAACAGATGAACTCATATGGGATAGGATTTTATGTGGGGTATACAATGATGCAATTCGTGTTCAGTTGTTAAGGGAGAGAGATTTGACACTGGAATCAGCCATCAGAATATGTATGTTGTTTGAACATTCTGAAAGGGCCACTAAGGAACTAAAAAGAGAAGCAGAAGTGTTTTTGGTGCAACAGAACAAAAGGCAGTGCAGCAACTGTGGTATTGAACACACCACTGACGGCAACATGTGCCCGGCCTTTAACAAAGAGTCTAACTCATGCAACAAATGGAATCATTTTGCAAAATGTTGTAGGTCCAAGCCTAAAAATAGAGGTGTGTGGATGACGCCACCTAGTGACAGACAACAAAATGTGCACAGAATTAATGAAGTGGAAAGTGATGAACGCCAAAACCGTTTTCATTGTGAAAGTGTGGATCTAATTGCAAATAAGGGAGAAATATTCACCACCCTCTCAACAGCATGCAACAAAACATGTCAAGTTGAAAATTGACACTGGTGCCAAATGCAATGTCATGTCCTTATCCACATTGCAAAGCATTGACCCCAAAGCTGAAATTGATCAGTTAAATAAAGTAAACCTGATAGCTTACGGCGGTCAAACAATTCAGACACTGGGCACTTCTACCTTAGATCTATCGGGGACAAGCTGCTATTCCACATTGTGGATAGAAATGTTAAGAGCCTGCTAGGCTTACCAGACATCATGCGCTTAAATCGAATCCAACTCAGTCCAGAAGTACATGCAGTACAACAACAGGCTCCTGAGATGACCGCTTATGAGGACTTATTTCGAACTGACACTGTTGGTGCGCTTGGATGAAACAGTACAACCTACCGTGTGTGCTCCTCAAAGGATCCCACTGGCTAAAAAAGACAAAGTCTTGCAAGAGTTGGAAAGGATGACTAGCCTGTGCATCATTGCACCTGTGCAGGAGGCTACCGCCTGGGTGTCTGCCATGGCAGCTGTAGTCAAGAAAGATGGCACTGTCCGCATATGCATTGATCCTGTGCACTTCCTCTGCTAAGGCCTTATCACCCATTAAAAACTGTAGAGCAAGTGATCACTGATATGCCACAGGCAAAGGTCTTCAGCAGTCTAGATGCAAAATGTGGATTCTGGCAAATCCCTCTGGTTGAAGAATCATCATTACTCACAACATTCATGACCCCATATGGGAGATACAAATTCTTACGGATGCCATATGAAATTTCAACTGGAAGCAAAGTCTTTCAGAGATGTATGGAACATCTCTTTGCTGGACAACCATGTGAAATAGTCGTGGATGATATCCTGATTTGGAGACCCTTCGTTGAGGAACATGAAGAATGACTCAAATGCGTACTAGACCGTGTCAGAGCCATCAATATGCAGCTCAACCCTACCAAATATTGCTTCAGGGTCTCCGAGGTGCCATATGTTGGAACCTCACAGATAAAGGTGTCAAGCCTGATCCAGAAAAAACGAAAGCCATCCATCAAATGCCTGCTCCAGAGGATAAACATGGATTGCAAAGGTTTCTTGGCATGACCTGTTATCTCTCGAAGTTCTTTCATCACTACAGTAAGATAACATCTCCACTCCGTCAGCTTCTGCGTCAAAATGCCGACTGGTGTTGGACTGAACAACATGATGTTGCTGTGGACACATTGAAAGCACAACTGACCTGTCCTACAGTATTTTGATGTGCATAAGCCGGCGGTATTGTCTGCTGATGCTTCCCAGCATGGTCTTGGAGCAGTCTGTCTTCAAGATGGGAGGCCTGTGGCTTTTGCATTAAGAGCCCTTACTGAGATTGAAGCATGTTATGCACAAATTGAGAAGGAATTAATGGGACTAGTATTTGCCTGTGTAAAATTCCATGATTATATCTATGGCCGCCCTGTGCCTGAGGAAACGGATCATCAGCCACTCATAACCATACTGAAAAAACTTCTGCACACAGCATCTGCGTGCATCCAGCGAATGATGCTAAAGCTTCAACGCTACCTCCTGAATTTAATCTATAAACGAGGCCGTGAACTGTTTGTTGCGGATGCTCTTTCACATGCACACCTCCCCACTTCTGATAACTCTGGAGCTATTGAGGATTATGATGTGTTGGCGTTGGATGGGGTGTTGTCCTCCAGAAGGATTCAGGAACTAAAGAAAGAAACACAGGCAGATGCCACCTGTCAGCGCCTCCTGGATATCATTCTCAATGGGTGGCCTGGCTCGTTTAAGGAACTCCAACATGATATTCAACCATTCTACTCTATGAGGGATCAATTAATAGTGGATGGCGGAATAATCCTGAGTGATCAGAGATATGTAATCCCTCACTCTCTTCAGTAATACTACTTGACATGGCTCCATCAAGGTCATCCATCTCCACACATAGAATTCCCTATGAATTGATTGACTGACAATGCAACATCATTTTCAAGAAGAGAAGTCAAGAACTTTGCTCACCAATGGGATTTTCAGCACGTCACTAGCAGTCCCAATTACCCTAGATTTAATGGTCTTGCGTAACGTAATGTAAGATCGGCCAAGCATCTCCTAGAAAAATGTGCACTTGATGGTTCTGACGTGTATGCAGCCCTGCTCAACCTCCGCAACACACCTAGGGATGGCATGCCTTCTCCGGCACAATGTTTACTATCACGACCAACCAGGACTCTGATTCCTATGGTCCCATCCCAGCTCCTGCCAGGAGTTGAGACTGATGTTCAGGCTGCTTTATTTACACACAGACAGAAAGTAAAGATAAGCCATGATAAATCGGCGAGATGTCTTTCTCCCCTGGAGCCTGGGCAGGTGGTAAGGATGGCGACAACCCGTGGGTTTGACAAACTGGCCACGGTTCATGGAAAGGCCTGACAACCAAACAGCTATGTTGTCCATTCTGATGGTAGGACCTATGCAGGGAACCACCGCCACCTCCTACAGGTACCTGAATCATACTGTACTGCTGCTGCCCATGTGCCTATGATCACTTCAGGACCCCAAGCACAGCCACCTGCTGCTGTACCAATTGACACTTCCAACAACGGATGTAACACACAACCAGAACATAATTATGATGGAAACTGGCAAGAGGTCTCAGCCTCGCAAGCCCCAGAAGTTGTTACTCGATCTGAAAGAGTGTGTAAAACCAGTCTAAAGTTCCAAGACTTTATCACACACTGACTTTTACCCAGCATTTTGTGTTTTACAGTGTAGTATGTTATTGTTCTTTGCTATGCTTCAATCCTTGTTGGTTCTATATTACACTTCATTTATATATGCATCTCTCTTCGTAGAAAGGGAAAAGATGTAGAATATGTTCTTGTTGTATTTGCATAGCTGTGTTAGGACTGGGGGTGGGAACAGGAAGCAGGAAGTTATAAGGTTTAACTAGAGGAAACTGACTTACATGTGCCTCTCTGCTGACTGAATAAACAAGCGCCTCAGAAGATCCATGTGACTACTCATTACTTCTTCAAAATCTACAGTGAACTTATTCTTTACTCACATTAGTCCCTGCCCTTAAGGAGCTTACAATTTAAGGTCCCTAATTCACATTCACATACTAGGGACAGTTAACCTACCAGCATGTCTTTGGCGTGCAAGAGGTACCCAGAGAAAACCAACACATGGGAGAACATGCAAACTCCAGGCAGGTAGTGCTGTGGAGGGGATTCAAACTGGTGACCCTGGTGCCTAGGGGCAGAAGTGCTAACCACTTAGCCACTGTGCTGCCACAATATATGACACCCAGTACAACTATAGAACACCTTGACACATTTCCCACAGTAGTGCTTAGTAATATGACCTTATGAAACCTCACTTGCTGCTTAGTTTGCTGGTCAGTGCCTGAGAGAATAGTATAGGAATTAAAATAGTATGGCAGCCATGAAAGTAGATTATCTATCTATCTATCTATCTATCTATCTATCTATCTATCTATCTATCTATCTATCTATCTATCTATCTATCTTATTTTCCAAATTTTATTTAACATTTTTAGACATGTAATACACAGCAACAGGTAAACTATCAACGATAACTTATTTATAGTATAATCCCGTTAGCTGCTCACACTGTGGCCCTGATTTACTATACCTTCCAAATCTACTCCAGCAGTGCCTTAAAATAACTCCCAATTAAAGGCAATTACAACTTTAACTCTCACAGACCTGAGTAAAAAAGCACACATGCTGCCTCTATTTGCCTGTGAAGATGCCTCTCAGATTACATGCTTGATGTTGGCTGGGATGGAGCCTGTAATTTCAGAATTCCTCCATTTAATGCTTGTATGCAAGTTCATTGCCATAAAAAAAAAAAAAAAAAAATATTATAATATTATAAATATAAAATATTCCTTTAACCACTTCAGCCCTGGAAGGAATTCACGCTTTAGAACCTGAGCACTTTTTGCGATTTGGCACTGCATTGCTTTAACTGACAATTGCGCGGTAGTGCGACGTTGTACCCAAACTAAATTTGCGTCCTTTTTTACCCACAAATAGTGCTTTCTTTTGGTGATATTTGATCTCCTCTGTGTCATTTGTGATCGCCGCTCCAAATAAAAAAGAGTGACAATTTTTCAAAATAACCAGTTTTTCTTCGTTTTTGCTAAAATACAAATCCAATTGTAAAAAAATTGCAATCGGCGTTTATTGTTTTGTTTGCGCAAAAGTTGCTGCATTTAGGGATGATGCAAATTAATTTCTGGAGTTGTTTTTTTTACTAGTAATGGCAGCGATCTGCGGTTTTTAGCGGCACTGCAATATTGCGGCAGACATGTCGGACCATTTAGACATTTAATTTGGACCGTTGCCATTTATACAGCGATCAGTGCTATTAAAATGCACTGCTTACTGTAGAAATGCCATTGGCAGTGAAGGGGTTAACCTGGAGAGGGTTAACTGTGTTCCCTGTGGGGAGTTCTAACTATATGGGGGCTGGGCTGCCAGGGCGAGGAAAGTGATCACGGCTTCCATATACACCGCCCTTCCCCCTCTGTCCGAACGGAGATCCATGTTTACATACACAGACCTCCATCCATAGCGGGTAGCCAGCAATCGAGTCTACCCTACCCACTCCCTGCCCCCCCCCCCCCGGAACACAGTGAGCGTGCGAGCGTGCCTCCGGCAGCACGCGCGTGCTCACGATGCTAGTCATCACCGCTTCCGTAAGGTGAGGGTGGTTTGCGATAACAAACTACTTTGCCGCCATCACGCTGCGGCGGGTGGGCGGCAAGTGCTTAAATATTGTGCTTGATGGGTCCCCTTAGTATGGATCTCTGTGATGTTTAGAACAGTAGCACCGCAAAATGACATTGGTAAAGGAAAAATTGTCATTTAAAATCAATCGTGGCTGGAATGGCTTGCTGGTTCCCAGCAATATAGATAAAGATCACTGAAAAAGCATGGTGTTGGGGGTCCCACCCAGTCCATACCAGGCCCTTCGGGTCTGGTATGGATTTTAAGGGGAACCCCACACCAAATTGATAAAAAATGGTGTTGAGGCCCCCCCAAAATCCAAACCAGACCCTTATGCGAGCACGCAGCCCTGGCATGGCGGGGGGTTGGGGACGAGTGAGTGTGCCCCCTCCGAACCTTATCAGGCCACATGCCCTCAACATGGGGAGGGTGCTTTGGGGTCTGGTTTGCATTGTGGGGGGACCCCAATGCCATTTTCCCCAAAATTTGGCATGGGGTTCCCCTTAAAATACATACCAGACCTGAAGGGCCTGGTACGGACTTTGCGGGGGACCCCACCCAACATTTCTGTTTAATTTTGGCATGGAGTTCCTCTTAAAATCTATGCCAGACCCTTATCCGACCGTGCATGCACTGTATATAGTCTACACAGTGGTGTAGTGGTTAACACTTTTGCCTGGGAGCAAATAGGTCACTGGTTCAAATCCCAACCACAACACTACCTACCTGGAGTTTGAATGCTCTCCCTGTGTCTGTGTGGGATTCTTCCAGTTTCCTCCCAAAGACATGCAGGTAGGTAAATATATATATATATATATATATATATATATATATATATATATATGAATGTGAGTTTAGGGACCATAGATTGTAAGCTCCTTGAGGGTAGGGACTCATGTGAATGTACAATATATATGTAAAGCGAGAGCGCTATATAAGTACCTGAAATAAATAAATACACTGAATGCAGAGTATTTTATATACCATACTGTACATATACATGCTACTGAATAACCTTTTGCTATCTCTGCAAATGTTTTCACTATATTCGCCCTCTGTGTAAGTGGCCTTATATAGTGTGGGCGTGGACCCGCTGAGCAATGATTGGCCAAAGGCACCCTTCCTTTGGCCAATCATGGCTCTCACAGCAGAGCATGCTGTGATTGGCCAAAACACGCAGCTCATGTGCATTCTTTGGCCAATCAGCAGACGGCATTCCCCCACAATTTCACTGCATTATGGGCCATTCAAATTTCCCACCAGCACCCCATAATGTTCAGGATTCGGCAACCCCCCACTGTTCGATTCAAACATACTGTTGAGTCGAACCGGGGGACCATCCCTATTGACCATGGATGTACATCGCGACACACTTTTTTAACATAAAAGACGGGACAAAAAATGTCTCCATTTATAAACACATTTTTACACTTTTTAGGTGAATGGGCATGATGTACCCAATAGCCATTCACATAGGGGGCCAGGATCTGGTGGCCCCTTTGTTAACGGGGGGCTTCCACATTTCGATCAGCCCTCCAACCCCTACGGTTGTCAGGAAGAGGCCCTTGCACCCATCAAAATAGGTACAAGAGGCTTTGAGGGGGAGCACACAGAGCCCCCCACCCCAAAGCACACACCCCATCATGTTAAAGGCATGTGGCCTGGTTTGTTCCAGGAGGGGGGCAGGCCCTCACTTATCCCCCCCCCCATCCTGACCTCCAGGCTGCATGCACAGAAAGGGTCTTGAGTTTGGGGGAATCCCCCAGCATTTTGTAATAAAATTTGGAGTGGGCTTCCCCTTAAAATCCACCCCTGAGCCAAAGGGCTTGGTATGGATTGGGAGAACAATACATTATAGCCGCAAGCAAGTTAAATTGACATTTTTGATCACTGTAGGGGAGGATGTGGGAGCTATATGTGGTGTGGGTGGGGTTCATTGAATTATTTGGCATCACCACACAATCACTTGCAGCCCATGTGCTCACAGCACTTCCTGTTTCCAGCCACATTACACTTCCTGCTGATGTATATCTGTAATGACTATGCAAATATAAATGAGAAGATGACTTCTCAATGCTGGTTCACATTAGTGCGATAGGGGAACCCTGCAAATCCGCTGCGGGTTCCCGCATCACACGCAACTTAGATAGTTCCCACTGCCATATGCTAGGTGTGTCAATAGAAAGCTGAGATCCCCAAATCAGTTTGCAGATAGCACTGCAAACTGCAAATTCAGACAGGAATCAGATTGCATGGATGTGAACGCTCATGTGATCTGATTCTGCTCTGTAACAAAAAAAAAAAAAAGGGTCCCGAGAGTTTGGTCAGGTTGCGAGGCAAATTCAGCCATACTATCTGTATGGCTGAATTTGCATAGTGCAAATCACATCCAATCTCGGACACCGCAGCAGTGTGAACTGGTCCTGAGGAAGGTAATCCACTTCCCCAAAACCACCACCCCCCAAAACTAATTAAAGTTACAAAACAGAACAAGCAAAATCAATTTCATTTTATTTTGCCAACAGAAATACATGTACATATTTATTGGCATTAAAGTATTTGCAGTATATACACATTTAGCAAAACAGCAATTGGGTTCAAAGGGTCCTGCTCATAGGAGCTTACAATCTAAAATTGGACTAAACCTTACAGTGGACAATTTTACTTTCACCTTTGTAATGGGTAGGGAACCTATTATCCTTAGTTACTCCATTTTGTTTGTCTTAAAGTAAAGCTGCTGTAAAATGTTGCTTTAGTAGTTTATGCTGACAAGGCTTTTGTCTCTGCACACGGCACATTCTGTGATGCGTGTAGTGGTCTGTAACCTTGCAGAATGTGTCATGTATGTGATTACATTCTAACCGTTACAGAATGTGTAGCCTTGAAGAAAGAATGCAATGTACAGATAAGCAACTGCTAATAAGACAGTTGTTATGTCTCTACATGAGAAAGTGTATGAGAAAAATATAGATAACAAGACAATTTTTAATAATTGTTTATTGTACGCCCCCCTTTGTATGAAATGTATAAAAACGCCCATTTTTCGCCCAGTAAACAGATTGATTTCACCATACTTGTGCCTGTTTGCATTCGTTATTCTTCGGGTGAAGTCGGTCTCTCTCGGGTGCCCGACCTTAAGACAGACTGACAGAGAGATGATAGCCGAGGGTTATCATAGCAGTTCCTAACAACCGTCCATAACTGCCCACACATTTCATAAAAGGACTAAACACCCACATGACATTATTAGCTCCAAAATTACAGAATAATAATTAACAGTCATTCTAACAAAGCATTACAACATAATATTAAAAAAGGCACATATTAAACCAAGAACATTGAGTATAAGACAAACAATACACACCCCAATCGGACAGCATGGTAAAATCAAGCCACTTTTGATGGTCAAAATGCACAATCATTTCAGCAAACAAACAGCTCTAGTAAACCATTTGTCATTAGCAAAATATCATTGCTTCTTCCACAAAAACCACAGCACCAAACCTGACCTCTCATCAGGCCAAACCAGCACCCCCTACTGAAGTGCCTTATATAAGCTGGCACTGGCACACGCCCAATAGAAGTACACGCCCACCAGTATCTTTCAATCTGTCTTTTCTAATTTATTTCACCTGAGAGGCTGCCATACCAATACTATTTGCTGTGTTAACCCTTGGCTATGTTCATCAGATCAGTATAAGTCCAGGACAAAATTCTAAAGCCTCGTACACACGGTTCGACGGTCATATACAACAAGTCATACGAACGACCGTTGTATGCGAAATCGATCGTTAGTACGCGCTATTAGAACAGCCTACGTACAACGGTCGTACTACAGGAGTTGTATGAGCAGACTACAAAACTTGGTAGTACCAACAAGCGGTTGAACGTCCGTTGTATCATGTGTACAGAGAAGTTGGTCCAACAAGTTGTATTGTGCAAAACACGCATGCTCAGAAGTCAGGAGTGGCTGGACACTAATTACACGCACCTTAACTTTCTCTTTATACGTTCATAACACATCACTATGTTCGGTTTGGTCGCATGTTGGTTGTACGATCGTTTAGTGCATGTCAGTATGCAAGTTACATTATCCAACATGTGATTTGGTCCGTTTGGTCATACGACCGTCGAACCGTGTGTGGGAAGAGGGACACACCCGCTCCAAGCCTCACCTGGCCCTGTAAGATCCTCAATCTACCTCTGTAGGGTGCTGGCTAAGCCACGATGCAAATGGAAAGAACAGACAGTTCAGACAGCCGCACTCCAATCGATGCTGGTTATTGTTGCATGTATGTACAATGCAGGTACAATCAAATGTTAGCAGAGACGAACATCATGCAGCAGCTAAAAAGCCCCGTACACATGGTACAACGGTTGTACAAACAAATGTCCAACTTTGGACCAAGTTGGATGTTGGCTGTTGTGTCTCGCATACTGACATGCACTAAGCGATTGTACAACCAAGCCTAACGAAGTGACGTGTTACGAGCGTATAACAAGGAAGTTCAGGTGAATGTGATTTGTGAATTAGGAACGTAGGTTTCCCAGAACGGACACTTCTGAGCGTTCCAGACTTCTGAGCATGCCTATTTTGCACGTACAACTTTGTTGGACCAACTTCTCTGTACACACGGTACAACGGTCATACAACCGCTTGTTATACAACCAAAGTTTTCTAGTTTGCTTATCCAACTTCAGTTATACAACCGGTGTATGACTGCTGTTCTAATCACGCGTACTAAAGCCTCGTTCACACAGTTCGACGGTCGTACGACCGAACGGACCAAATCGCATGTTGGATAATGTAACTTGCATACTGACATGCACTAAACGATCGTACAACCAACATGCGGCCAAGCCGAACATAGTGACGTGTAATGAACTTATAAAGAGAAAGTTCAGGTGCATGTAATTAGTGTCCGGCCATTCCTGACTTCTGAGCATGTGTGTTTTGCAGAGTACAACTTGTTGGACCAACTTCTCTGTACACACGATACAACAGTCATACGACCGCTTGTTGGTACTACCAAGTTTTCTAGTCTGCTCATACAACTCCTGTTGTATGACCGTCGTACGTAGACTGTTCTAATCGCGCATACTTACGATCAATTTCGCATACAACGGTCGTTCGTACGACTTGTTGTATACGACTGTCGAACCGTGTGTACGAGGCTTTACAGTCAGATGATCGTACAAGAAGCTGGTTGTACAATGGTTGTACTGTGTGTACAGGGCTTAAGTCAGTGGTTATCAACCCTGTCCTCAAGTACCCCAACAGGTCATGTTTTCAGGCTTTCTATTATTTTGCACAAGTGATTTGATCAGTTTCACTGCCTTGGTAATTACCACAGCTGTTTCATCTGAGGAAATCCTGAAAGCATGACCTGTTGGGATGCCTTGAGGACTGGAGTTGAGAAACACTTGATGCAAGCAACAGTTTTCTAACCAGATGAACCTGTGCAGTGTAAACCCTACAATTTGAAATGTCCAAGTTCCTGGCTGCAATGAGCTTCCAATTTAAAGTCTCAAAATAACTTGCTTACATTACAGACTATTTGGACAAGAGACTAATAAAATGCCTGCCTGTCTTTGGATTGTGGTGAGAAACCCAACCAGTGGTTTATTATAAACTTCAACAAAAGCATTAGCTTATCCGGGATGTGAACCAGCAACCTTTGGGGTGCTAGGTGGTTTTGCTAGTCACTAAGCTATTGAGCAGTGAGCACAAGCATTGTCCATTGCTGTGGTGTGAACCAGCCCTAAGTCCATAGCCATGCTCAGTATCACAAGTAATATACAATAGATTGTCCTAAGTAGTGGGAAATGTGCCTTTACACACACAAACTCTATAACGGCAGCCCAGGGTTCAGTATAGAGTTGGGCCACCATTTGCAGCTATAACAGATTCAACTCTTCTGGGAAGCCTGTCCATAAGGTTTAGGAGTGTGTCTATGGGAATGTTTGTTCATTCTTCCAGAAGTGCATTTGTGAGGTCAGGCACTGATGTTGGATGAGAAGGCCTGGCTCGCAGTCTCTGCTTTAATTCAGCTATAAGGTGTTCTATCAGGTTGAGGTCAGGACTCTGTGCAGGCCAGTCATGTTCCTCCATACCAACCTCCCTCGTCCATGTCTTTATGGACCTTGCTTTGTGCAGTGGTGCGCAGTCATGTTGGAACAGGAAGGAGCCATCCCCAAACTCTTCCCACAAAGTTGGGAGCATGAAATTGCCCAAAATGTCTTGCTGATGCCTTAAGAGTTCCCTTCACTGGAACTAAGGGGCCAAGCCCAACCCCTGAAAAACAACCCCACATCATAATCCCCCCTCCACCAAATAATTTGGGCCAGTGCACAAAGCAAGATCCATAAAGACATGGATGAGTGAGTTTGGGGTGAAGGAACTTGACTGGCCTGCACAGAGTCCTGACCTCAACCAGATAGGACACCTTTTGGCTGAATTAGAGCGGATATTGTGAGCCAGGCCTTCTCACCCAATATCAGTGCCTGACTTCATAAATGCACTGCTGGAAGAATGACCAAATACTCCCATAGACAAACATCCTAAACCTTATGGACAGCCTTCCCAGAAGAGTTGAAGATGTTATGGCTGCAAAGGCTGGGCCAACTGAATATTGAACCCTACGGACTAAGACTGGGATGCCATTAAAGATCATGCGCATGTAAAGTCAGGCATCCCCATTGCCTAGCTTGTATATCTGGCAAGGTTTGCAATGGTGGTGGAACCCTCCTACACATAAATACTACATTTAGCCATAATTTAGGTAAGGCCCTGAGTCATGTTTAACAACATAGAGAGGACAAACAACCTCTCTACATAAAGCAACGTGCTTGGAAACCGAACTCAGGACGTCTCCAATGGTTGACAGAATTGTTACCTTTTAAACCACAGGGCTTACACATGTCAAGCCCTCCTACACATAAATACACAGATACTGCATGTCTAGGAATATATAGAACTTACATTAGTCAGGAGTAAATCTTCTAAATGTACTCTGAGATTTTTGGTGGTTCTTGCTGCGTGAGAATATATTAATTATTATATAATAAATTCTTATATTATAAAAAAAATAATTATATTAAAGTTATCCTCAGATTTTTGGTAATGACATTTTTATTTCTGATGTTGGTACACATATCACATTTTTGGGGCTCAAATTAGGATAATTTTAAAAGAATAAAAAAAAATGGGACTAATTTTAAATTTCCATAAGCAGTGGTATTGTTTGTGGTTTGTAAAGACACCTTTGACAGAAATATACATTTCATCTCAACATGAAATGGATTTATTTCATAAAGTAACAATTGTACCATTAGAATGAATGGCAGAAACTTGCACTTGGCTAAATAACTCTCCTCTTCACTCCCAAAAAATGTGTGTAAAATAACACTCATTTTGGTATTTACTAACTACTCAAGGAATTACTCCATGAGAGTTATTTTGAGAGTTGTTTTGTGTCTGAGCATGCTCAGTTGTGCTCAGCTGTGCTCTGTGCCTAGGAGTAAGGCGACGGGGTATTTATCTCTTCTCAGACTTTTTAAGATATTTCAGTGTAGAAATCACTTTTTCACACAGTTTAAAAGCAGATTATCTTTGAACAACATACCGCATATTTTAGCGCAATTTAGGGGATCAGATTATGCTCCAAACATTATTTCTATTTGCACAACTCCAGGCCTGGACTGGAGTAAGGAGTTGGGAGTTATCTGTGACCTGGGAGCTTTAGTGAATTCCATTTTGGGTGTAAATCTACTCCAGAGCTATTGTGAATACCGGTGTAGCTCTATTTAGCACTATTTGCCATTTTTGAGAGTTAAATAGCGCTCAGGAGTAAATTTACTCCACTGAACGCTTTAGTTCTGATGAGAGCAAATTTTGCATCTCATTTGGAAACCAAGGACCCAGAGTATGGAGGAAGAATGGAGAGGCACACACTGCAAGATGCTTGAAGTCCAGTGTGAAGTTTCCACAGTCTGTGTTGATTTGGGGAGCCATGTCATCTGCTGGTGTTGGTTCACTGTGCTTCATTAAGTCCAGGGTCAACACAGCCATCTACCAGGAGATTTTGGAACACTTCATGCTTCCTTCCGCAGACGAGCTCTATGGGGATGCTGACTTTATTTTCCAGCAGGACTTGGCACCTGCCCACACTGCCAAAAGCACCAAAACCTGGTTCAATGACCGTGGGATTACTGTGCTTGATTGGCCAGCAAACTCGCCTGACCTGAACCCCATAGAGAATCTATGGGACATTGCCAAGAGAAAGATGAGAGACCTGAGACCCAACAATGCAGAAGAGCTGAAGACCGCTATTGAAGCATCCTGGTCTTCCATAACACCTCAGCAGTGCCACAGGCTGAAAGCTTCCATGCCACGCCGCATTGAGGCAGTAATTGCTGCAAAAGGGGCCCAAACCAAGTACTGAGTACATATGCATGCTTATACTTTTCAGAGGTCTGATATTGTTCTATCTACAATGCTTGTTTTATTGATTGCATGTAATATTCTAATTTTCTGAGATTATGGATTTGGGGTTTTCATGACCTGTAAGCCATAATCATCACAATTATGACAAATCACGGCTTGAACTATCTTGCTTTGCATGTAATGAGTCTATCTCATATATTAGTTTCACCTTTTAAGTTGCATTACTGAAATAAATGATCTTTTGCACGATATTCTAATTTTTCGAGTATCACCTGTGTATATAGATATATATCTATATCTATATATAGATATATATATATATATATATATACACACCGCGTATTGCGTGTCCACTATATATCTGTCCACAAGGTATATAGTACACTTGACATGGTGTATTAAAATATATACAGTTTTTAACCCCCAGAGCCCTTTTTTACATTTTGATGTTTACAAGTTAAAATCATAATCATTTTTTTTTATAGAAAATTACTTAGAACCCCCAAACATTATATATTTTTTTCAAACACCCTAGAGAATAAAATGGCAATCATTGCAATACTTTTTGTCACACAGTATTTGCCCAGCGGTCTTTCAATCCCTTTTTTTTTTTTGGAAAAAGAAACACTTTTTTGAGTTAAAAAATAAGACAACATTAAAGTTAGCCCAAGTTTTTGTATATTGTGAAAGAGGATGTTACACCGAGTAAATACATACCATACATGACATGGTTGAAAATTGCGCACACTCTCGGAATGGTGACAAACTCCAGTACTTAAAAATCTCCATAGGCGACGCTTTAAAAATTTTTTAACGGTTACCAGGTTAGATGTGCAGAGGAGGTCTTTTGCTAGAATTACTGCTCACACTCTGGCGATTGCGGCGATACCTCACATGTGTGGTTTGAATACCGTTTTTATATGCGGGTGTGACTTACGTATGCATTTTCTTTGCTGCTCAAGCTTGCAGGGACGGTGGCGCTTTAAATTCTTTAATTTTTTTTATTTTATTATGTTTTTCATCTTAACACTGTTCCTTTTAAAAAAAAAAATCTGATCACTTTTATTGCTGTCACGAGGAATGTAAACATCCCTTGTGATAGTAATATATGGTGACAGGTACTCTTTGTGGAAGGATGGGGGGTCTAAAAGATAGCTGGCCGCCTGCTCTAAAAAACGGTACCAGGGTATAGCCTGTAGCTGCTGACTATACCCCGATACTTCCACTTAAAGCAGCCACCGTTTATAAACAGCGATTCGCATTAAGTGGTTACACTAATTTACAACAGCAGGGCCCGTTCCTGTGGCCAAAAAAAGTAACTGCAAGGGGTTACAATGTTCTGGCTCCGACAACACAAGGCCCAAGTTTTCACCACCTGTTTGACTGGAGCATGTCATCACAATTTTTAACCACTTAATGCGAATCGTCGTTTATAAACGGCGGCAGCTTTAAGTGGAAGTATCGGCATATAGTCTGCAGCTACTGGCTATACCCCAGTACTGTTTTTTAGAGCAGGCGGCCGGCTTTCCGGTGATAATGGCCAATCCGGCTTGGAAGCCGCTCTGTCTTTATCCCAGGGAGCGGGAGGGCCCAATTTTTTGACACCTGTTTGACTGGGGGATTTTATCACAATTTTTTAACTAATTTACAACAGCAGGGCCCGCTCCAAAATAAACAAAAAAATGACATGCGGTCCCCCCCAAAATCCAAACCAAGCCCTTCAGGTCTGGTATGGAATTTAAGGAGAACCCCATGCCAAAATTAAAAAAAAATGATGTGTGGTTCCCCCCAAAATCCAAACCAGACCCTTCAGGTCTGGTATGGAATTTAAGGGGAACCCTGTGCCAATTTTTTTTTTTAAAAATGACGTGCGGTTCCCCCCAAAATCCAAACCAGGCCCTTCAGGTCTGGTATGGAATTTAAGGGGAACCCCGTGCCAAAATTAAAAAAAAAAATGACGTGCGGTTCCCCTCAAAATCCAAACCAGGCCCTTCAGGTCTGGTATGGATTTTAAGGGGAACCCCGCATCAATTTTTTTAAAAAAAATGGTGTGGGGGTCCCCCCCAGAATCCAAACCAGACCCTTATCCGAGCACGCAGCCCTGGCATGGCAGGAGGGGGTGGGGATGAGCGAGCGCCCCCCCCCCCTCCGAACCATACCAGGCCACATGCCCTCAACACGGGGAGGATGCTTTGAGGTCCCCCCCAAAGCACCTTGTCCCCATGTTGATGGGGAGAAGGGTCTCATCCCCACAACCCTGGTTGGTGGTTGTGGGGGTCTGCGGGCAGGTGGCTTATCAGAATCTGGAAGCCCCCTTTAATAAGGGGGCCCCCAGATCCTGACCTCCCCATGTGAATAGGTTTGGGGTACTTTGTACCCCTACCCATTCACCAAAAAAGGAGTGTAGTGTAAAAAAAAAAACAATAGGCAGTTTTTGACAAGTCCTTTATTTTGTATTATAGCTCTTTCTTCTTTCTTCCTCCATCTTCTCCTGGCTCTCTCCTTCTTCTTTTTATTCTTCTTCTTTTAGTCTTCTTGCTTCCTCTCTTCGTCTTCAATCTTCAATCTTCATCTTCTTTCTTCTTTCCCCGCCGCCGCTCTCTCCGCTGGTGCAATCCGGCCCCTGCGCGTTTTGCCGAATGGGTGGTCTTCATGATGACAGTACTTTTATAAGAAGGGGCGGGACCACCCAGT
Organism: Glandirana rugosa; assembly: GCA_018402905.1. Classification (NCBI taxonomy): domain Eukaryota; kingdom Metazoa; phylum Chordata; class Amphibia; order Anura; family Ranidae; genus Glandirana; species Glandirana rugosa. Next base: position 93,442 of record BLSH010135733.1, read on the forward strand.
GACCTAACTGAGTGAACCCGTCCCCTTCTGAAGTCATGTGATGTCAGAGGGGGCGGGTCACCCATTTACGTCACGGGTGGCCCCGTCCCTTCTTATAAAAGAACTGTCATCGTGAAGACCGCCCATTCGGCAAGACGCGCAGGGGCCGGATTGCACCAGTGGAGAGCGCGGCGGCAGGGATGGACTGGACCAGGAGAAGATGGAGGAAGAAAGAAGAAAAGAGCTATAATACAAAATATAGGACTTGTCAAAAACTGCTTAATGTTTTTTTTTTTTTACATTACACTCCTTTTTTGGTAAACAGGTAGGGGTACAATGTACCCCAAACCTGTTCACATGGGGGGGGTTGGGATCTGGGGGGCCCCTTATTAAAGGGTGCTTCCAGATTCCGATAAGCCCCCCCTCCCACAGACCCCCACAAGCACCAGCCAGGCTTGTGGGGAAGAGGCTCTAGTCCCCATCAACATGGGGACAAGGTGCTTTGAGGGGGGGGGGCAAAGCTCCCCCAAAGCACCCATACTCCCCATGTTGAGGGCATGTAGCCTGGTATCGTTCAGGAGGGCGCTCGCTCGCCCCCCCCATCCTAACCGGCCAGGGCTGCATGCTAAGATAAGGGTCTGGTTTGGATTTTAGGGGGACCCCCCACGCCAATTTTTTTAAAAATTTGGCACGGGGTTCCCCTTAATATCCAAACCAGACCCGAAGAGCCTGGTTTGGACTGAGGGGGAGACCCCACGCACTTTATTCCAGCAATTTTTTTTGTATATTGCCGGGAACCGGCAATACATTACAGCCGCGATTTTAAATGACAATTTTTCCTATGGAAATGTCATTTTGCTTCTACACCTCACAGAGATGTGCCCTTTTACACACAGACTAAGGACACCCCCCAGGCACAATATTTAAAGGAATTTTTCTTTTTTTTTTCACTTTAAGCATTAGTAAAATAATACTTAATAATTAAACAATAACATTGCATATAAGCCTTTAAAATGAGCACTTTTGATTTTTCATATTCGCGTCCCATAGACGGATGTTCGCCCTGAACTTTTTGTCTGTTCGCATGTTCTGGTGCGAACTGAACCGGGGGGTGTTCGGCTCATCCCTACTATCTATCTATCTATCTGAAGTGGACCTTCACTCAAAAGTACCTTTCATCCAATTCCCCAACACCACCACCAGCCCTAACTCATTTGAGTTTTTTTTTTTTAATGGGGAGCAGGTACCATTCTTTGACAGGTGACAATGACGTTGCTCATCTTGTACCCCCTCCCCATCCAAACCTCCTGGGACATGTCAAACGTCCCAGGAGGCTGCAGGACCAATCTCTCTGATTCCATAGGAGGTCACAGCTGGCTCACAAATCCAAGATGGGACCCATAGCTGCAGGAAATCCATGGACTGCTATGGCAAGTACCCGAATGTGTGTTTGTATCTGCTGACTTTTTAAAAAATGGTTAAAGTTCCTCTTTAAGCACACTCCATGCAAATTGTTGACTTTTTCAACATATTTGAATAGGCAAACATTTTTTATTCAAACAGTGCCTACAGTAAAAGGTGATATACTGTACTTGGACAAGTACACAAGAAAATTTGCCTTTCGAATAATTTATTCAACAAAAACATCAATAGATGTAATGGTGTACTGTGCAGGAAGTAAGTACACCCTTGGAATCAAAAGCTGGTATTGCTCCCTGCAGAAGAAATGTGTGTAGGCATTTTGTATAACTGCCCACTGGTCTCTGACATCAACTCTCAATGTCAATGTCTCAAATGTCAGTGCAAGATTCCTTCATTTTAAAGATGTTTATGGGTTTCCTGGCATGGAGTGCCATTTTCAAAATCCGCTATTACATTTCAATGAAAATTAAATCAGGGTTCTCTCTAGGGCAGCCCATAACCCTCTATTTTATCTTTTTGAGCCATTCCATTGCTAGTGTGCTTCAGATCATTATAGCACTAAAAGACTAATTTCCAGTTCAACTTTTGGACATATGACATCACATCCCCATTAAGCACACTTTATGCAGAACGTATAGCTACCTTGACTGTGAGCTGCCCAGGCCCTGAAGCAGGAAAGCAACCCTAAACCATAACATGTCCACCACCATAAATCACAGTTGTTCTAAATCTTTATTTTCCTATTCAGAACCCATTGGCATCCACAAATTTCTTTCTGAAGGTCTTAAAGAGCTCTAATGATCTTGGCATGATTATACCACACATGTCAATAGCAAAGAGAACACCAGATATCTTAGGTTTTGTAAAAACAGATTTCATTTGGATCGCTCCATCTATCTGGCTGCTGGCTGACACTCATCTGTCCCTTTCACTCATCAGTTATGCCCTGAGTACCCTGGGGTTTCCAGCATGAGTGAGTCACTGCAGTCTGTATAGCCTGGTCTCCCACATACTTAGGTTTATATCACAGTACAACTGAAGAACAGAAAACTATTGATCTTGTTTAGGGCTGTCTGCATGTGGTAAGTATTTATTTATTTATTATGACTCTTTTATATACTACAGGATTCAAAAATAACATTATCTTACATAAAGGAATACTTAAAAACACTAAAATCAGACGACCTTGGATCCTACCACCCAAGTATCTCCCCTGGCCACTAAACCAGTAGCTAAAAAACAAGTGAAGGTGCGCAAATGGGTGAGAACATACAATATGAAAATAAAGAACTGGTGGTATATGGGGATGTTGAATTATAAAATAAACGTAAAATACTACTGAAAAAACAATAATATTCATACAAAGCATATACATACAAAAACGTCAGGTAAGGGGAAGGTATATAACCAGTCCAAGAGAAGGCACTAAGGGCAGCCCACAAAAAGGACCCAGATCATGTAGTCCAATGGCTGAAACGACAAAACACAAAGAAAAGGCGCCTCTAAGTGCAATATGCTAAAAGAATTTAATGGAGAACGGAATAAAAACACTCACAAATATGGAGCAGTAATGAACATGTCCGCTGATCAACTGATGTGTAGATCGCTATCACTATAAGGAGATCCGGAATGTGAAGAGCTGGAGTCCACTCCTCCGTCATCCGCGCCGTACCTAGATGGAAAGCCGGCTGGTAGGAAAGCGGGAGCGAGGCTTGGAACTCAGCTGCGGAAGTCCTGGCGTGATGGCGTCATCAAACTGCG
>BLSH010135733.1:98261-136887 GCA_018402905.1 Glandirana rugosa
GCAAAGCAATCCGACCGTCCAGTCTAATGTTCAAACCCATTCCAGGATGATGTGAATTAATTCATGATTGTATGTTAATCTTTTATGAGTAATGTCATTTTTATGGTTTTGCTATTTATATAGGGACGAGTTCGTACTTTTTTTTAATGAATATTCCATCTTCAATTTTGTCCTCCCGCCCCTAGGGGGCTCTTACAGTCTATTTAAATGACATTCACGAACACATCCTATAGACTGATCTTTCTTGTTGCCTGAGGAAGTGGCGCAGGACACACGTCATCTGACCTGCCAGCCTAACGAAACGCGTCGCAGTTTGATGACGCCATCACGCCAGGACTTCCGCAGCTGAGTTCCAAGCCTCGCTCCCGCTTTCCTACCAGCCGGCTTTCCATCTAGGTACGGCGCGGATGACGGAGGAGTGGACTCCAGCTCTTCACATTCCGGATCTCCTTATAGTGATAGCGATCTACACATTAGTTGATCAGCGGACATGTTCATTACTGCTCCATATTTGTGAGTGTTTTTATTCCGTTCTCCATTAAATTCTTTTAGCATATTGCACTTAGAGGCGCCTTTTCTTTGTGTTTTGTCGACTAAACCAGTAGCTGACTAACCCCAAGAGCCCCCAGGATCCGTCTCTCCTCTGCTACCCTGCGCTCCCCATACTCATACTCATTTCTTACTCCCGTCACCCCCAGTTTTGTTATAGTGGTAGTAAACCCTTACATATAACCAAAGAAGTGACTATCATCAGGGGATACACAGAGATCAAAAAAATCCTCCTACATAAGTTGTACCTGCTTATCTGCAGTCTTCTCTTCTCTACATCCGTTCAAAATCCATCATTTATAAAAATTGTATTCACTATCAGAAAAAAGGGGATGAAGAGCTGAAGTTACACACTGTAGAGCTTATTGAGGAGAGCTGTGAGAACTAATTAGAGGGAAGGGACACCCCACCCCCCCACCCATTCACAAAGCACACAGGAACAGCTGGAGCTTCCTCCCTTGTCACCATTTTTGTCTTGGTGTCAGGAAAACTTGTCAGAAGTCACTCATGCTGGTAGCAGATGAATGGGGCAGCAGACAGATATGACACTTAGGGGTGGGTTTACTAAAGGTAACTAGACTGTGCACTCTGCAAGTGCAATTGCTCCAGAGCTTAGCAAATGAGGTAAAGCTATACTTTGCACAGAATACCCAATCACATGCAAGGAAAATATTTAAAAAACAAACAAAAAAACAGCATTTTGCGTGCACGTGATTGGATGATGAAAGTCAGCAGAGTGCAACTGTACTTTGCAAAGTGCGCAGGCTATTTGCCTTTAGCAAAACAACCCTACAGTGCTCCGGATAGAGACAAGTACACACTATAGAGGGATATGCTTTGTTCATATTTCATGTCCGAGGTTTACAAGCACTTTAAAAACTTATGGTTTGGACGCTTTTTACTGCACTTTGGATAACAGCACTACCACAGTAGTGTACCACAGTATGCCCAAGCTCTGGTGAAGCTTATTGTTACTTATTGATTGCTAATATTCCTAGACCTTACCATGTGTCCTACTTTTTATCTGCACTTGTCTTTGAATAAAAATCACTGATCAAGAAATATAGAATTATGTATGTATGTATGTATGTATGTATCTATCTATCTCTCTATCTAACTATTTATTATCTCTCCAATGCCTTGTCTCTTTTCTCAGTAGAGAGCTGGCTCTGCTATTGTCAAAAAACATTTCTCAAAAAGCAGTTTCCTTTTGCATGAAGCATTTCTAGTAGGAATCCAGGGATTTCTGGCCTCTAGGTGGCACTTGTGCTTCTGAAATGAATTGGAAAGAAGGGTTTAGTATAGTAGTTTATAGGACGTTACCTGTCTTGCAGTGTGTGAGTCTCATGAGTGACTGGCACAGCACCAGGCAGCCAGCTGCAAGGTATTCTATCCCATCTGGTATGTAGACCAATTTAGGAAAAAACATTCAATAGCAGAAGTGTCGTTTTTAAGCATTGTATAATAAAGCTGAGAATAATGTTTGCTTTGCCAATAAAGACAATGTCATTGTCATTTACTTGCATTTGTTTTCCTGTTTAATAAAAAGAACCTGTCACTTTTGGGGCATTGATCAATCAAGGTAATTCATGGATTTTCATTATGTAACTCTCTTTAAAAGTGTACTCTGTGTTACCTGAGCCAAAGGGTTTTTTTTGGGGGGGGAGGGAGGGTGGCAAACAGTGCACCCACAGCACTTAACCCATCTATGGCGGACATCATGGGCTGCTTCCCCTTCTCTCCTCTGCAGGCATCACGGGCGGCTTCCCCTTCTCTCCTCTGTGGGCATCACGGGCGGTGGGCGTCATGGCTTCCCTGCTCGGCGGCTTCCTTCTCCCTCCTCCTCCTTCTTCCTCGGGGGGCCAATCGGAACGCTTCTACTTTCGGCCAATCGGGAAACGGGTCTTTTGTTAACATTTTTTTATATATATATTTTTTTACACTGTCCCTTAAAAAAAAAAAAAAAAAAAACACTTTTATTGTTGTCCTAAGGAATGTAAACATGTAATAGGCAGTGAAAAGTACTCTTTATAGTGGGATCTGGGGTCTAAAAAACCCCAAACCCCCCACTTAAAAGTAATCAAAATAAATTGGCGCTGTTGGCAGCAGAGTAAACCGGAAGTGCAGGTCCCCTCCCACTCCTTATGATAATGGCTGAGTGGCTGCTTTGCCACATCAGTTGTTATCACCTGAAATCCGACTGCCACTCTAAAAAGGGGTTCGGAGGTACAGGCATCACCCCGGTACAACCACTTCCTCAAAATGATGTACAGGTACGTTGTTTTGCAGAGAGGGGTTAAGGGCCAGGGGTGGACTGACCATTAGGGCATTCGGGCAGTGCCCGAGGGCCCGATGACAGAAGGGGGCCCCATGAGAAGCTCTGTCACTTCACCTCTAATTGTTGCAGGGCACTAATCGTACAGCGGTGTCTGTACACGGTGCTCTCCTCAGCAGTTTCCGATCAGTCCGACTCGTCCCTATAGATCAGTGACATGTGATGGTCCTCGCACACACAGAGCCCCTAACCTGCTGACAAAATAGAGACAGCCAAGAGCAGACAGCATTTAGAGCCCAATGCTCGGCCACAGAACAGGGAACACCCCCTTCTGGAAAGCCGTGTATAGTAAGCCCCGCCCCTCCTCTGCAGCAGCCACCGAGAACGATGCCCTGATCCCGGCAGAAATGCCCCTGTGTGTGGCTGGGGGATGATCTTGCAAATCAACTGCATGAAAGATATCGGACCACAGTACAGTGTATACACTGCTGTGAAAGGGGCTATGGAGGCAGCAGATTTAACACAGCAGCTCTAGATACTGGCTGCCCGAGCTTAGGACAGAGCGACCCCCCCTCCTCAATCTCTCCCTCTCTCTCTGTTTTTAGCCTCTCTCTCTCCCTAACCTTACCCTCTCTCTGGCTTCCCTCTTTCTCTATCACCCCCTCTCTCTTATCCCCTCTCCCTCTCACTCCCCTCTCTTTCACCCCTCTCTCTATCACCCCCTCTCTCTCACCCCCATCACCCCCTCTCTCTCACCCCCTTTCTTTCACCCCTCTATTACCCCCTTCTCTCTCACCCCCCTCCCTCTCACCCCCTCTCCCTCTCACCCTCTCTCTCTCACCCCTTTCTCTATCACCCTCCTCTCTATCACCACCCTCTCTCAAATCAAATCAAATCAAATCAAATAATCTTTATTGGCAGGACCAAATACAATTTAGCATTGCCAAAGCAGTTGAATTTTTATGGGCAGGGGGGTGGGGTAATGGGTAGTATAAAGGGGAATGGGGGGTAAGTCCATGTAAAGGATTTTTAAGTCCACAGTTTTTCATGTCCCTCTCAGTCGGTGACACGCCGTCACATATTGTGCAGCCATTCTCACCATTGGCTCCTCTTCTCCCAGTAGGATTTAGAGTTTCCTCTTCTCCATAGAATTGAAGTCCGGGATGAGTGCGGAGAGTCTCTGGAAGTGAGTGTCCCTCACTGATGAGTACTTGGGGCACTGTAGCAGGGAGTGGTCCTCATGTGCGTTTTTCTGCATCTCTCTCTGCAATGGTACAAAGAAAACAATTGTTTTCCTTGAGTCCTTGCAGAGATCTACATCTAGAATGATAAATGTGGATGTAAACATTCTCTCAAAATTCATAGCGGAACAACTATCCTTGATTTTACCCACTTTAACCACTTCCCGTCCAGCGACCTACCAGTACGTTGCTGGACTTTCAGTGGTTTTACCGAGATGATGCCTGCAGATGCAGGCACCCCCCCCAGTATCGCTTTTTAGAGCCAGCGGTTGGCTCTCTTGTAGTAGCAATCAGAGCGGCTCACCCCCTCCTGCCATCTTCCATGGCTCTCTCAGGCTCTTTAGTCACACCACTTCCAGTTTACTCGGAAAATTTTGGCGACAGTTTTTGAAAATCAAAAGCATCCAAACACACTGATCTTGGTGTCTTGTTTTAAAAAAAACAGTGTAAACCTAAAAAAAAAAAAAAAAAAATAGAAATTAATAATAAAAAAAAAAAAATTAAAGTTCCCCCGTCCCCCCTGTGCTTGCACACAAATGAGAACACACGCTTTGGCCCCACACATACGCATATAGCGATCGTCCCACACATGTGAGGTATCGCTGTGAACATCAGATCACGGGCAGTAATTCTAGCACCAAACATCCTCTGCAAATCTAAAGTGGTAACCTGTAAAGGCTTTTAAAGTGTCTCCTATGGATAGTAAAATTTACATTGTTTGTCACCTTTGCTCGGGCGTGCCCAATTTTAAAGCGTGACATGTTTGGTATCTTTTTACTCAGCGTAACTTCATCTTTTTATAATTTATAAAAAAGTGGGTTATGTATTGTGTTTTGTGCATTAAAATTCAAAAAAGTGATTTTTTTTCCGCAGAAAATTGCATTTCAAAAGCCGATGCACAAATACTGTGTGACATAAAAAATTTCAAAACCCACCAATTTATTCTCTAGGGCCCCTGCTTTAAAATATATAATGTTTGGGGATTTTAAGTAATTTTCTAGCAAAAAATACTGATTGTTATATGTGAACAAAAAGTGCCAGAAAAGGCCCGGAATGGAAGTAGTTAATATCAACGGCCCAGGTTGGGTTTGTCAAAGGCTGTTCATTGGTTTTGAATATACATAAGTATTGGGGGCTCTTGAATATGCAAAAAAAGAATTTGAACAAAGAAATAGCCTTGATTACAATTGAGGCTGAAAAGGCTTTTGACAATGTGGGCCTAGCCTGGTTAGTTCAAGTTCTGCAAAATATGGTATTTCAAGAACAGTAAATGCACTATCTATCAATTATGTATAAAACCCCAGTTGCTAGAGTATATACCCCAGGCTTTATCTCTGTCTCTTTTTCTTTTTCTAAAGGAACAGGGATATCCACTGTCACCACTGTTTTTTAATTTGGCAATGGAGCCTCTATCTCGATTATTGCAGTCTACCTTAGAGACCTCAGGTATTTCTATAGGGACCGAACCACTTATAATATGTCTTTTTGCGCATGATATTATTCTATTTAGTTTACGACAAATCCAAATTATGAGATAACTAAATTATATGAGTTAATCGTGCAATATGGTTCATTTTCTGGGCTGCGAATTAAGGCCACTAAATGTGAAGTATTATTAGTAACCTCTAATATGGGACTAAAGTGGCGTCATAAGGTTAGTTTCGCAGTGGCTAATATGGTTACATACTTGGGAATGAAAATAGAGAAGGCTCAAGCATCTGCAAGTATGTTAAATTTTCCATAAAAGATTCAAAATATCTGTAGAAAACTGACAGACTGGGCCTCATTACATATAACTCTGTTTGGTCAAATGCATTTAATAAAGATGTAAAGTTTTGCTAAATTACTCTACCCAATGCAGACACTACCATTTCTTAGTAAACATAAAGGCATGAATGTGTTGAATTTAAAAATTCTGTAAATAATTTTGGCAGGGTATGAAACCTCAGATCATGTTTAAAAACCTCTACTTACCTAAGCAAAAGCTGTGCAACTAAGGGAGAAGGTGGAGAGACGCTGGCTGCGTTCCCAGGGGTACGGAGGGGTGTACAGTGCTAGATGATGGACGAGTCACCAGAGGAGTGAAGGAGCCACCCGTGGCTCGACTTCAAGGTCTCCAGACTCCTGAGCACCTGACCAGCCTGGTAGAGGCCGATCGCAGGCTGGTTGAAGGGAGCTCCAATCGATTGTGTATGCTGAGGACATGGGTTGAAAAGATCGCAAGTGGAAATAAATAGAGGATGGTGAGTTCAAACGGTGGCTCCCCCCTGCAGTAGCGGAACTCCAGGGCCCAGTTGCAAGTGCGACTGCTGCGACCCTGATCGTTCCGCCACTGCCAATATACAATTATACAACCTATCACGTCTGTTGAGATATGCCATAGATTGGATTGTGGATAAATCCAGGTTTTCAAATATTGACCTGGAATCAAATATGATAACACCTTGGAATCTAGCGGCCCTTTTGCACTGTCAACCAGCGAAATTGCCTATATTGAATCACCACAATATCTTGATAAAAGATTTGTTGGTGACGTGGGAAAATATATTCATAAATCTCCGTATTGCACAAAATATCTCCCTATTAGAAGTAATTCAGCATTATTTCATGCAGGGAAATAATATATAGCTTTTACCAATTGAAGACAGAAATGTCATATTCCCCTATCAGATTATTTTTATTTTATGCAAGTGTCTTCTTACTAGAAGAGTATAACATTGCATCCTACATGTCTACTTTCCTTTTGGATACTCTAGTAGGAACCGTAGATTTATCCATATCTGTCAATTATCCATACTTGGCAAGGCTTAGAGCAATGGTTCTCAACCCTGTCCTCAAGTACCCCCAACAGGCCATGTTTTGTGAATTCCTCTTAGATAAAATAGCTGTCCAAAATACCAAACCATTGACTCCAATTTAAAGCACTTGTGTAAGATAAAGGAAAATCTGCAAACATGGCCTGCTGGGGGTACTTAAGGACAGGGTTGACAACCACTGGCTTAGAGCTTTTGATTTAGGTACATCTAATATCCGAAAATACTCCAGGGATACCAAAGGGTTTGTAAAATCATAATCAATAAATTAATTTTGGCGAGAGACGCAATATAATTCATTGAGCATATTTACCATTTAAAGACTATGAACCACAGACAGGACTCAACCATAGATGTCCAAAATGTGGAGAAAACACTGCCACATGAGCACACTATTGTTGGTACTGTGCCTTAGTTACTAATTTTTGGAAGCAAGTATTAGTTTATGCATCCAAGATCTGTGGTTATGGCAACCGGAAGACCCAATACTAGCTTTGTTTGGCTTTTGCGAAATAGCGCCAATGGGACAGTCACAGAATAAAGAATTAAAGATATAAAGAATTTGCTTTGTTTAGAAAATCTATCAATTAAAATTGGTGATGGGGTCTATTTATGGAAAAATCTCTAACAATAAAGAAAAAAGCCCTGTTATCACCTAATTGGGTGTATATAAACTGTAAATCTAGAATATGATAGGCGACCCTATAGAGGTATACATATTTTATTTATTTTATGTTATATTTTTTATATCTTATATTTCACATCCAAAATTCTAGATTTCGATCTATCAGTAAAAATGTTTATATACTATGAGATTATAGACTTAATTACGATCACCTGGGTATTTAAACCCACATGTGCCAACATCCCATAACTTATGAAATCGAAAGAACAACAAATGTGTAACCCCCTTTTTACTTAGGACTTTTTGGGCACCATTGATTAGAACAATCTTAAAATTGATACAGTTTATTGGAAATATGAAAAAAGTAAAACAACCATACAATACGTATAGCCAAAAGTACATTGAAAACGTTATAGATGCAATAGATGTCTTGCGGCTTGTGAGTACTTCACGTCAATAGCCCGACATGTTTCAGGATTTACATATTCCCTTCTTCAGGGGCATTCTTTAAATAATGGAAAGTACATGCTGGAAGATATAATCAATACATTATTGGTCTGCCCCCCATATATAGGAATCACTTCCCATTGGTATAAACTCCATATTTACAAGTCCTACATGAATGCAACATCACCACAGGTACATACATAGAGAGATTACCTTGTTAAGCCGTGTTCCGAACCTACTGCGGGTGAGCGCCGCCCCAACCCTGCAACGCTGCTAAGGCGACTCCCCAAATAATTCGGGGAATGCTAAGGTGGTAAATGGTGATGGCGTCCCATAGCCCACTGAACTCCCAAAGCAGCCCACCGGTAACCGGACCAGGACAGACAGGAAGGAGCGGCCAAAGGGATATGCACGCCCAGTGATTGTTATGTCTCTATAAAAAATAGAAAGATATAAAAATATATAATGAATAAATAAGTAATTTCAAAACAAGAACATGAGAGCACCCTAGGCAGTGGGAGCAAAACATATAATATAATTTTGCCCAAGGAGCCTGACTCATAAAGAGATATAGTATCTCCTTAGTAAAATTTGTAATGAGTATGTTAAAAAAATTGAAAAAAAATATGCATAAAAGAATACCAAATAAGGGGCCAGCAGAGAAGTATCCCAGAACAGTCCATTATATGCATCCGTAGCTTACCTTCAAGGGCTGACAATGAAGAAAATTGGGAGTGGTGTATGAGCCGGAGTGGCAGCCGCCAATAAATAGACCCGCGCGAGTGCCGCATGGGGAGACGGACGTCACGTATCACAAACGTGAGGGGGCGGAGCACACGAAGGAACAAACGCACCCAGTGCGGACGTCAGGGGACCTAGCCCATCGCCCTGTGCGTGCGCGCGTGCCCATACCTTCCGCATCGGTGCCTGCACCTTGAAATGAATACATACAAGAGCAGTGCGACCAGACGGTAGACATTGTGATCGCACATGCACAGACCATAGCAAAAAATGAGCCAGTGCAACGGGCTCGTGGCATGAGTCTGTGCATGTGTAGGCAAAAAGCCAATATAGTGAAAAGACAGAAGGTATTGAAATAATACGCATTGAAAAAATTGAAAATGAAAACCCTCACTGAGGACATGTAGGCTCAGGTGAGGTAAAAGGTGCATGAGGCGGTGGCCCGTCATCCTCCGGATACCACGGTCAGGCCCGGCAGCAAGCAGGAGTCCCCGAGGCCGGTGTGCACGGCTCACCCCCCAAAAAAAAAAAAAAAAATTGTATGGTTGTTTTACTTTTTAATATTTCCAATAAACTGTATCAATTTTAAGATTGTTCTAATCAATGGTGCCCAAAAAGTCCTAAGTAACAAGGAGGTTACACATTTGTTGTTCTTTCGATTATATACTATGAGAGTTGTGGTGGCAAGAATTTAAAGTGGTTCTAAAGCTTCAATTTTTAAAAAAAAATAACAAGCATGTTATACTTACCTGCTCTGTGCAATGGTTTTGCCCAGAGCAGCCTGATCCTCTTCTTTTTGGGTCCCACGTTGGAGGTACTGTCTCCTCCCCCCTGCTGAGTGCCCCCAATAGCAAGGCGCTTGCTATGGGGGCACTCGAGCAGGTTTGCTCCTGTGAACAGAAATGATCTATTCACACATGGAGTGTGGCTTGGCTTCGCTCCTTGCTCTCTCATCATTGACTCACTGGCTGTGATTGACAGCAGCAATGGCTCCCGCTGCTGTGTGAGCCAATGAGGAGACAGAGACCCGTAAGAGCCGCTGCTCTCATGCACATCACTGGATTGAGATGGGGCTCAGGTAAATATTAGGGGCTGGGGGGAGCTGCTACTGAGGAAGTCATGTCTTGACGACACACATCTAGGGGATGAGGCCTGCGTTCTGATGTCATGCCGCGGCCATCTTAGGAACTTTATATGGCCTGTTATAAGCTAGCACTGCTTTATGTGCTCCTTTTGTAAGTGCATTCATTTTTCTTTAATCTAATAAATAATTTTAAGATAGAGAGCACTAGATCTTTGCCTTCTCTCTGCATATCACTTTGAGAGGATTTGAGTTCTCTGGGTCCAGAAAGGAGTCCACAGCTATAGAAGAGTGGAAAGTCTGTGTGAGATCACGCCAGTTACTTGCTTTATCCCATGGTGGGGATTGCGGCTGTTTTAATCTTTATATGAGGTTAGCAGTATGTGAGCCCAGTGGCGGAGAGCACGGGCACTTTCTTTGAGCATCTTTTGCACAGTTTGGGAACGTCACTTCTGTGGACTGTTTTTTCACCTTTTGGATGTATGCAGTTAATTGCTATAAGCGCATGGCAAATTAAGCACTAACACTTTTTATAAATGGACATTTATGAATATGTTTATATGTATGTCTTCACATATAATTTTGAATAAGCTAATGAAAGTATAAGCATTTTATTGGCACATTAATGTGTCTGCACTTTAATTTTTGTATGTGCACTATTGAATATTCATGATTGATGTTATTATATACTATTGATTTTGTTTTTTGTTTAATAACGCAGCACTTTGAACATTGGTATTATAACATCCCATGAGTGATATTTGATACTGCAGGTATAATTATAGTATAGACACTGGATTCCTTCTCTTTTTTAATGTGTAATATATTTGTTTGTTTTTGTAAAGAATATTTTTTGAAAAATTAATAAAACGTTTGTAAAGAAAAATGCATGTGTCTGCACATGGTGTAAATATTCTATGCACGTCAAATCTGTGCATTCTTTTCATCAGTTTTTATGCACATATGGTGTGAATGAGGCGTTGCAGCATACCCATGCATTGTGGTGTGCTGTGCTGCTAAAAATGGTGCATGTCCTTTCTCTGGTCCATTCTGGTGTTTTGGCACCCTATGCAAAGAATGCGCTACTTTAACACAAAGCAGGTCCACAAGCAACATAACACACATTAATGCAACCCACCAGATTAGTAATATGTGAATGCTTATTCGTAAAATAAAGATATTATACTCAATGCAAAATAGATACAATGCATCAGTGTTAAAATGTATACAAAAAATTTAGAGACCATTTACATTTTTGCATTATGTCACACGTTACCTTGAATTAAAGAGAAGCTCCAGTTTTCCCCCCAAAAATTAAATATTAAAATATTGATATAAGGACACTTTCCAGTCCAGGGCTCCAGTCAGAGTGCTCACCCCAGCCGATTGTTCAATGGGCTTTGGATCCAGGAGCCAGCATCTTAGCTAAGGGTCTCACAGTCTTCTGGGACCTGTGATGTGTTTCAGAAGGCTGTGGATGAAGAAGGGGGAGGGGGGTGAGCTTCCTTTTAAAACAAAGTACCGGCCCCTCCATAAAAAAATAGCCACTTGCCGACCGCCTACCACATATTTACTGCGGCAGGTCGGCTCTGTTTTGCGAAATCATGTAGCTGAACGTAATTTCGTGCAATAGGCACTGGGGGTCGCACGCTGTTTGGACACAGGAGATGCCAATCAGCGGGTCCGGCGTACCTGATTTCCACCGGCCACCCGTGATCGTTCCCGGGAGAGGCAGAACGGTGGTCTGCCTATGTAACCAAGGCAGATCACCGTTCTGACAGGGGAGAAGATGGAGGTCTCATGTTCCTGCTCAGCAGGAACACCGATCTCTGTCTTCATCCAGACAGAGCAACCCCCACACAGTTAGCAAACACGCATAGGGAACACAGTTAACCCATCAATCGCCCCTGATGTTAACCCCTTCCCTGCCAGTGTCATTAGTATAGTATAATTAGTATGATGCATAATTTTAGCATTGATCACTGTAAAAATGTCACTGGTTCCCAAAAAAGTGTCAAAAGTGTCAGGTAGGTGTCTGATTTGTCCGCCACAATGTCGCAGTCCCGCTAAAAATTTCTGATTGTCACCATTACTAGTAAAAAAATAAAATAAATAAAAATGCCATAAAAATATCCCATAGTTTGTAGGCGCAATAACTTTTGTGCAAACCAATCAATATATATAGGATTACTGGGATGTTGTCACCTAAAATATGTAACAGAATACATATTGGCCTAAATTCGTGAAGAAATTTGATTTTTTTAAATTTTTTTATTAGATGTGTTTTATAGCAGAAAGTAAAAAAAAATATATTTTTTCAAAATTGTCACAGTTTTTTGTTTATAGAGCAAAAAATAAAAACCGCAGAGGTAGTCAAATACCACTCTATTTGAGGGAAAAAAGGATAGCAATTTTATTTGGGTACAGTGTCGCAGGACCGCGCCATTGTCAGTTAAAGTAACGCAGTGCCATATCGCAAAAAATGGCCTGGTCATTAAGGGGGTGAAACCTTCCGGGGCCGAAGTGGTTAAGGCAGCTCTTTGAAATCCATGAACTTCCAGGGATGCAAAATATTGGACATCTCACAAAATTTCACTACATTGCCTTGCAGCATGTTGCAATGTATGTGTGACATGTGTGTTAGTACATTAGGGGGTATTCAATATGATTGGCACCACAATGTGTCAACACATGTTATGTGCACTACTGCGTGTTGCAGTAATGTGCACGTTCTCGCAATGCATAGATATAAATGGTCCTTATAAGAAAACTCATAAAAAAACATTCCATTTAAAAGCCAAAAACAGCTTTAGAAGAAAAGAATGACACCTGACTTCGGTCAAAGGTATACAAATGTTCACTATAAGGCTTCATGCACATAGGAGTTTAAAAAACGTCAGTAGCATATCAGTGATTTTTTCAGCTTTTTTGAGCATTCTTGCGGCGGCGTTAGTGAGCGTTAATTAGCGTTATTGAGCATTAGTGAGCATTTTTTAGTGCTGGCGTTTTTGGGCATTTTTTTTTTTCAATGGATACAAAACGTCCAAAAACATTGGTGAGTGGGGTTATTGAGCGTTTTTGAGCGTTTGAACGTTTTTACAGCTGAAAAACGTCTCTCAAAACCCTCTGGTCTTGGGGTTTTTTTACAGCTCAAAAACGTCACTGCTAAAAACAGCTGATAACAGCCTATGTGTGCATGGACACATAGGATAACACGATGGAGGGTTTAATGACTGTAGAAAAAAACGTCTGCAGCTGAAAACAGCAGCTGTAAAAATGTCAAAAAAACGTCCTGTGTACATGAGGCCTTAAAGTTTTCATGGGTTGTCTGCACCTCAGAGAAGTCTAGCATCGATGTTCTAATATTTACACCCAACAAGAACAATGGTGAAGTGAAAACCACAGGCTAGGTTATAGCTAAATATTTGGCTTTAGTGGATAAAGTCAGAGACATGGCTGGTAAGCACCACCATCCCTTAATATTAAATATTTGGCACAGAAAGATGCAGGATGGGATATTTTAAGGTGCGAGTAATTAGTTACACAAACAGCTGTTAAACAATATATATAAATTTGATTTACAAAATACGGTTAAAAAACATTACTAGGTAGATTTATATTAACCATGTGTTGGTGTTAAACATGAAGAAATTACCATCATGCTTGTAGTTCTACATGTTTCGCCATCTTGGCTTCTTGAGGAACAGCGCAATATTAATACTGGTTATACAAAAGAAAAAAAAAAGACAGTAGAACATTGCATAATACAAAAATCAGCATATTGGCGAGAATTGGACACTGCTGAATCTACCATGCAAACACAGATACCCAACCTCCAAAAAGAATGAATGAAGGAAACCTTAAAAGATCTGCACCTATTTGCCAGACGCCTTATGTCCAAGGTCCTTTATGATAAGGGGCAGGATATAAGTGAACCCATAACTTTTGGCAACTCCTCACTAGAAAACATCACTATGGAAGACCTAAAAGCTATCTAAGACCTCATGGAGCACTGTAAGGAGGGACATCATGAGGAAGAGGGTAAGTCTGTTGACACTCAGGTACAGGCCCTAGATGGGCCTGCCTCCATCATCTAGTGGACTCCCACCCCTCCTCAATCATATAAGCCTAGATCTAAATCCTTTCCCATCCTGCAAGGGAACCCCAACATCTGGGCCTTTGTGATCCAGGTAACAAAAGCCTTTAAATCCACCAATTGGAAATCCGTGTCTCCACACAATCTCTCCCAGGCCCATAGGCGAGCAATATAATCTCTACAGACCAACAAACATATAGTCATTAAGCCCTTGGATAAGGGTAGCAAGTTAGTAGTAATGGATAGGAAGGGGTATGGACGCATGTACTACCATATCATCAGGAATAAGGAGTGGTATAGGCTAGTGTCACCTACCTTTGTACAACAAAGCACAGTGAAATTTAAAAACATGATAGCACAGGATACGCTGAAGTTCCTGGATAACCCCAATCCTCGAACTCCAACATTCTACGCCTTGCCTAAAAGCCTCACCTGCTCTCCAGGTCACCCCATAATATCAGAATGCAATTCCCTAACTGAAAATGGTAGTCGTATAGTGGATGAATATCTCCATTCACACGTAAAGGCACTTTTTTTGTATGTGAAGGGCACCATAGACTTGCTTGCACAAATCCATCCATTTATGTTTTTTTAACCGTATTTTGTAAATAATATGTATATACAGTATATTTTTTATAATTTAACAGTAGTTTTGTAGCAAATTACTTACACCTTAAAAAACCCCATCCTGCTTTTTTCTGTACCAAGTGCATAAGCTAAACTGACTCTGCACATGGCGGTTACATTTGCGGCTGAGGCGGCGGAGGGGCTGCGATGTCTCTTGAGTGTCACTCGTCTTTCATGCTTGTCTGAGGCCCCTGTCATGTGGATTCGGGCCTGCCTTGACTGGATTCCCCATGACAGGCTGCACATGTCAGCGTCTCCATTGTGACAGGTCCCTGGACACAAATATCACATTGATCTGTCAAAGGCCATTGTGACTTGCAGACGGAGAGCTCTTGGAAATGTTAAGGCCCTGGACAACTCCAAGCTGTGTACAATCACTAGGACTGGGGATATCGCACTGGGTTTCGTTAACCCCTTTGAGGCTTTACTTCATGGTCATGTCGTCTCAGGAATTAAAGTATAATCTAAGATAAAACTTTTTTTTCATCATGGATAGACCCCTATCAGTGTAAGGGTGGCCCTATGGAACCCTACCGCAGCAACTCATTTGTGCACAATCTTGTGAGACTTTGTAAAGACATTGGGGTTGATTTACTAAAGGCAAATAGACTGCGCCCTTTGCAAATGCAATTGCACTCTGCAAATGTTGTTGCTCCTGAGTTTGGTAAATGATCAGAAGCTCTTCTGACTTCCATCATCCAATCACATGCAAGGAAAAATGCTGTTTTTTTTCCTGCACGTAAATGATTCACCTCATTTACTAATCTCTAGAGCAATTGCACTTGCAGAGTGCAACTGCGCTTTGCAAAATGCATAGTATATTTGCCCTTAATAATACAATCCCATTGTGTGCACCAAGAGGCACAGCCAGGCCAAAACACAAGATTCTGCTGCTCCTCCAAAATGGAATAATCAAAAGTGGCTTACAAGGGGCACACATGTGCTAAGTGATATGAAATTATAGGACATGTAGTCCCGAAGAGGGGGATCAGGTGAATCTGAGTGAAGTAATGAGTGTGCACTCCCTGACCAGAAGTTTGGGAAAGTGGTGCAGAGGAACCCACGAGGTGGCCACTGTAATACAGTGATACCTCGGTTCACAAACTTAATTTGTTCCACGACTCTGGTCGCGAACCGAGGCAAATTTTCCCATAGGGTTCAATGTAAATCAGGTTAATCCGTTCTGAACTTTTTTTTTTGTTTTTGAACCACAAAAATATGAAACAAAGTACAGTACAGTAGGAAGATAGAGAACACTAACCGTGCTTGAGATGACTTCTGGCGTGGAGGAAGGCAGGTGGGAGGCGGTTATTGTTCGGAGGGAGAGTCCCCCTCTATAAGGACATTGGGGAGATCTCCTTCAGGGGTTTTCTCTCTTCTTTCTCTCTTCTTTGTCTCTTAGCCGCAGGCTCGGTTTTGGTGAAAATCTGTCCAATGTCACTTGTCTTTTCCTGCGATATTTAACCCTCCGGAAATGAGAGCCGCGTTATCGGTCATCAGATTTAACACTCTGTTCCTTACAGTAATGTTGGGGTGGGGCTTCTCAAAAAAATCATTGCACTTATTCACTCATTCCATTTTTCCATAATGGAATTTATGGCATCATTGCTAATCTCCTCCCTTTCTTCCTCTTTCTCAGTGGAATGCTCCTCACTAAGCGCCTTCTGCTGCTCACTGTGGAGTTCAGAAATTTCTTCCGTGGTCAGCTTCTCTTTATGTTCCTCAACAAGCTCCTCTACATCTGCACCATCGACGACCAGATCCATACTCTTGCCCATGGACACAATCTCCTCCACTACCTCTGCATCAGACCCTTCAAAGTCGTGTTCAGTGACACATTCTGGCCACAGTTTTCTCCAGGCTGAGTTTAAGGTTTAGTGATTGACATCTTCCCAGGCTTTATCAATGAGATTAATGCAGTGGAGAACATTGAAATGTTTCTTCCAGAATTCTTTCAGACTCAAGGACGTCTCTTCAGTGACATTAACCACTTCACCGCGCACTGTATTTTTACTGTGGCAGTGTGGTTGCGGAAGTGCAGCTAAGGGGCGGGAGCGCACCATGAACAATTGCCTTGTGACCCAAGCTTTCGCATTGGCCCTGCATATGACAGGCAGTCTGGCCTTGTTCACATTCTGTTCCCTGAAGGCATGAGGGGTCTGGGAATGGTACAGCAGTAGTGGGTTAATCTTCAGATCGGCACTTGCGTTCGCACACAGCAAAATAATCAATATGTCCTTCATGGGCTTGTGCCCCGGCAGTGCCTTTTCCTCCTGCGTGATATAGGTTCTGTTCGGCATCTTTTTCCAGAAGTGCCCTGTTTCATCACAGTTGAACACTTGTTGAGCGACATATCCTTTTGTCTTCATGAATTACGCAAATTCAATCTTGTAGGCTTCTGCAGCGGCCTTGTCAGAACTGGAAGCCTCACCATGTCTTGTCACACTGTGGATGCCACTTCTCTTGCAGAATTTTTCAAACCACCCTTTAATGGCTTTAAATTCTTCACTTGCTGTACTTGTAAAGGGTTTTTATGCAGTAAATCACTGTGCAATTTCCTGCCTTTTTCACAGATCATGGCTTCACTAAGGCTATCACCTGTCAGCTGTTTCTCATTCAACCACACTAACAAAAGTTTTTCCACCTCTTCCAGCACTTGCATCCTCTGCTTGATTAACATTTTTACTCCTTTTGCCACATGAGCTCCTTTGATGGCAGCTTTCCTCTTCAAAATAGTCAAAATTGTCGACTTCGCCATCTTGTACTCCGAGGCCAGATCAGTCACATGAATACCATGGCCATGCTTTTCTATAATTTCCTTCTTTATCTCAATGGTTATTACAACCTCATTCTTAGTATTCCTGCTGTACACATTCTTGTCACCTTTATTACCGCCCTGCACTTTCTTTTTTTCCACCATGCTTGCTCTGCACATTCTTGTCACCTTCATTACTGCTCTGCACATTCTTGTCACCTGCATTTCAGCTCTGCACATTTTTGTCACCTTCATTACCGCTCTGCAGATTCTTGTCACCTTCATTACTGCTCTGCACATTCTTGTCACCTTCATTACCGCTCTGCACATTCTTGTCACCTTCATTACTGCTCTGCACATTCTTGTCGCCTTCATTACCACTCTACACTTTCTTTTTACCACCATGCTTACTCTGCACATTCTTGTCTTCTTCATTACCGCTCTGCACTTTCTTTTCACCTTCATTACTGCTCTGCACATTCTTGTCACCTTCATTAACGCTCTGCACTTTCTTTTCAGCAACAAGCTTGCTCCGAACAGTCTTGTTACCGTCATTACTGCTCCCCACTTTCTTCTTACCACCATACTTACTCTTAATTTTCTTTGGAGCCATACTGGATGTCCGGTACAGTACAGTATGTGATAAAAAGCACACAACAAAAGCTTCATAGAAAGTGCACAGGGATGTACAGTACAGTACTGCACACTATGTGCTAAAAAGCACACCAAAAAGCTTATCAATACTGTAATTGTCTTTACAGTACACTCACAGCACACTTTCAGTGTCTCTCTGTGACCGCAATCTCCCCTACAGGAAGTCGCGACCGTGTGTCAGAGCAGGGAAGATGGCAGAGGCTCGTGTTCGTGAACCAAAGCGGAGTTCGCATACCGCGTTCATGAACCGAGGTATCACTGTAAATGTAGGTGTTTTTCGTCATTTTTTAAAGGAGCAATTTGCAATTTTGTGCTGAATCATTGGTACCAGTTTATTTATGGAGATAAAAAAATGGAGCCTTTCAAACTACTTTAATACTTACACCCCCGCCACCACACTGTAGATCTCTGCTGTCTTCTCCATCTAAGCTGGCTGAATTTGAGCACCAGCCGGGAGATGGACAGGGGGGCGAGCAGGGGCATCCTTAACGTGTCAATCTGGCGATCAGCGATCTGGCGATAAGACTTCCGGCCAATCGGGTCTCAGGAGCTGCTTCCTGATTGGCCAGGAGGAGAATCAGGAAGACAATAGCGAATATTACTGTCACATATGTGGGTGGGCACATGTGCCCTGCGCCCCGAACCCACCCTTTTTTGAAGCCAACTAGAGCAGCATTTCTGCTTGCACATGATTGGATCATGGAAGTCAGCAGAGCTTCTGCTCATTTACTAAACGCTGGAGCAACTGCACTTGCAGAGTGCAACTGCACTATACCATGTGCACAGTCTATTTGCCTTTAATAAATCAACCCCACAGTGTCACAGTGGTCTTCTAAATGGAACCACAGAGCATAGGGTAGCTCATGAACATACTAGCCAACTTTTTGAGATGGGAACGACGGACGCCTTTAAGCAAAAGTATGTAGCATAGGACACACCCCCAGCCACACCCTCTTGAAGGAGTATTATACAAAAATAGATTACATAAACCCACAGGTTCTTTTTTATTTCTTTTTACCACTACTATTCCTTTATGCTGGCTTATGACATTTACAAATGCAACAATTTAGAAGTCAGATGAAAGGTTTAGCAATGTGGCTTTTTGAAAGATAAATAACTATATATACAACTATAACGATCTGACCAAAATGAGGGACAAATGAGGAGGAAAGAGGGACAGAGGGACTTTGTTCCAAATCAGGGAAGTCCTTCGAAATCAGGGACAGTTGGGAGCTATGCTTGTGAAGGCAGCAGAAGCTGGCAGTGTGGGTAGTGGCAGGGGTAAGAGTTAACCCATTTCTTTGCAGGCATGCTTTTATTTGTATTATCACTTTAGCCCCTAATGGCAAGGTCAGCATCCATCTTTCTGACCAGAGAAAATGTTGCTGTTTTGGGCTGCTTGCATACTGTATATCTGCTAATAACATTTGTTTTACTCTTTGTGTATTAGAACAAAAACAACATTTTTCTGTAGACAGACCTATCTTTTTATTCATGGCATACTTTAAAAAATATATAAAAAATAAAAATAAAATGATGTTTAATGTACATTTATTATTCAGGGAGATATTGAGCAAAATTGTAAAGTGATATAATCGTCTTTAGCTTCTAGTACAAAATTTTGCAAACGGTAATTTTTGCTGCTCAGTTGCATCTCTAAACATATGCTCATGTTTCTCTGATCACAGAGACTCTGAACGCATGTACGTTTTCTTCCATTTTGCTGTTATTACTTGGTCTCTAAATAAGCAGGTAGATTTCACTTTACAAAGCATATTTACATTTCTAGGCCCTTAGGGAAGGTTCAGCATTGCAAAATCACCATAAATTCTGCTAAAGTACTCCATGTACAACAGCAGACACCCAAATACATTTATTTATGAGTGATTTAAATTTATGAAGAGCTATTTTTGTTATATATTGTATTCATTGCACATTGTAAAATAAGAAAAACGCAGCTTGTTCTAAAATGCAGAGCTTGACTTTTTGAAAAAGTCAACTTTGGTCCCACCCCATTCAACTCTCAGGCTTACCTGGGGTCAGACCATTTTTTTTTTTTTTTTTTATAGTTCTACTGCCTTTTAGCCTTTTAACGTTTGTCCTCCACAGCGTAGACAGAGCTGTATGTTACGTGTTAAAGATGAATTTCAGGCATGATACATTTTTAGCTAGGTTCAGCTTGGACCAATGTAACTATATACTGTATATACCATACGTGGCTGATGCCACTGGAAGCTGCAATCACTGTAGTAGACATCACTACTTCAGTGATCTCCACTTGTTTCCCTGTCCTGTGCTGAGCAGCCAGACTAATGAATTCTGAACACAGGAGGTTAACCACTCGACACAGGCGCCATTCAGAAAATGCTTTTGCATTTGTTGTCACTCTAAACAAAATATTCTTAAAGTGGTTCTAAAGGGTTCTCCGCATTATGATAAAAAAACCTTCTACATGCAGCTCCCCCCTCCAGCCCACCCTTATACCTACCTGAGCCTGGGCTCTATCCAGCGATGCGCTCAAGTGCAGAGGCTCTCAGAGCTGTCTTCCTCGTTGGCTCCCGCTGCTGTCAATCTCAGCCAGTGATGAGGGGCAAGGGGCAGAGCCGAGCCCCACTCTGTGCCTATGGACACACAGAGCAGGGCTCAGGATCGAGCACACAAGAGTGCACCCAGAGCGAATGGCTTTCTATGGGGGCACTCGGTTGGGGTAGTGAGGAGCCAGCAGCACTGGCGGTGGACCTGAGAAGAGGATGATCGGAGCTTCTCTGTGCAAAACCATTGGAGGGAGCAGGTAAGTATAAGATATTTATTATTTCCATTTTTTTCAAAATTGAACATTTCATATCACTTTCAATAGAGATGTAGTTTTCTACAGACTTTTAGCAAATAAAAGCCCAACTCCAGGTAACACGTTTTAGTCCTTCTTCACACTGCCGTGGCTTTCCTTTGAAGCAGACATCCCTGCGCGACTTTATCACAGTTTGCATGTTACTATAGTAATTTTTTTTTTTATTGTTAAAATAACAAGCATGTTATACTTACCTGCTCTGTGCAGTCGTATTGCACAGAGTGGCCTTGATTCTCCTCTTCTGGGGTCCCCGATGGCGATCTTTACTCCTCCTCCTTTTCTTAGGGACTGCCATAATGAGCCGCAGGCTATGGGGAGAGCATAGTCTGCGCGCTCATGACCTGTGTGTCTATAGAACTGGGCTCCATAGACTTACACAGCAGGACCTAAGCCCACCCCCCACTTCCTCCTCACTAGATCTGATTGACAGCAGCCAAAGCCAAATTACGTTGGGTCCCCCGGACCCGCTGATTGGCTCCCGCTGTGTCAATCACAGGAGGAGCAGGTCTCTGGCGGCGCACGTGCGCCCCAAGACCAGGAGGAAGAAGTCACGTACAGGTGCATGATTTTTCACTTAAAGGCCTCCCTGCTGCAGTATATGTACTTGGGACAGTCCTTAAGTGGTTAAATCATAAACATCAAGAAACTGTTTTACAGCTCTGAATAAATCTTTATTGAACATCAATTTTTGTGCAATAATATGGTCTAGGCAGAGTCAGAGATGATTGACACTAGTTTTCATTTTGAATGGCAACTGCATCCAAGGCTCTTTTTTTTTTACTTTACAGGTATTATCGATGACCATAGATATATTTAATACTGATTTATATTACTAAGCATTTTTGTGGCTTCTTAGTTATTGTGATCAATCAGCATACTATTGTATATCCTGCCCCATAGTGTTTAGCAATAGGAGGACATGGAGGAGGGAGGGCTGTGTCATTTTCCACTATGTGGTGTGACTCTATAGTAATGCAGGCTGCACAGATAAGAAGAACCAGGAAATGAAGAGCTTAGAAGGGAACTGAAATTGAGCATGCTCTGTAGAAGATACCAGCTGGTCTACACAATCTCAACCTGGAGTTGGGAAAACAGAGAAGATGGAAGGGGCAGCAGAAGGCAGGATCAACCAGGTATACTTCACTTCAACAAAAAATGAATGCTTTAGTGGCTTTGTGAGTGTACATACTCTGTTATATAGCATGCAATGAGAGTTTTTCATAGTCTGGGTTTAATGACACTTTAAGGAACTGCTCAGGGATTGTTATCACCCCAGCACAGGAAGCTTTTGGGGAGTTTAAAACTGGCAAGATCACCAGGAAAATACAAATTTAAAAGACTAAATAAAAAAACACACTGAACACAGCTAATGAAGTGTAATGTAAGGGTCAGCACCTGTTGAACCTGTTGCCTAATCCAGCCTTGGCTATGCATAGGTTCGCTTTAGGTCCTATCAAGCTTGAGACAATACAGTCTTGCTCTAAACTCCTTTTCTTCTCTGAGCCACGCACTTTGAATGTGCCATTGGGGAAAACATTCTTGTTGACACCTAGCAGCACTGCATTCTGGGATTGCTCTACCAGCATCTTTTGCAAGATTTTTTCAGGCAGCTCCAACTAGAAGCAGCTGCACTGCTTTTTTTTTTTACATTTTCCAGGGAAAATACATAAATTATCCAAGAGAAAAGGGTAAGACAGATGGTGGGTTATGCATTGTGAAGCCTTAACCATAATTCTCAATTAATCTTCTGTGTGACACACAGTATGGGATGATTGTGAAAAAAAAAAACACGCTTTGGCTGTTGTCATTTTTTTTTTCTGTTCGATGAGTTTGTTTACAGCGCAAATGTTCAAATGGCCTTATGATCACAAACTTAAACGAAGGGTCGAATTCAACAGATTGCGCAGGCTTGGTACATTGGGTTTTGGCATTCAAAACTCCATGATAGTGTAGTAATAACAGCGGTATAAATGTCCTGATTGTTGCTATCCTTAAAGAGGAGCACCAGCTCCCACTCCAGAAAATTAAAAGTCACAAACTACATATACTGTAGCTGCTGACTTTTAATATTAGGGTACTTACCTGTCCAGGCATCCAGCGGTGTCTTCACCACAGCCGATTCTTCAAGCGGCTATCAGGTGCTGGCACCGCCATCCTGACTAAGGGAAACCAGCAATGAAGCCATGAAATGGACCCACCCCTCCTTCTGGGGACAATGCGCTGATAGCCTGAATAAGTAAAGCAAAACAAGAAAAGAAAAAGACTCCCAAGGGCCTTTGCACAGCTAAGACAAAAAAGTGTACCTCTTGATATAAAATAGATTCTTTATTCTTTTAATTCATGTATAAGGCCTCATGCACATGGACATTTCTTAAAAAATAAACAAAACGTCGGGCCCGACGTCAAGGAAAAAAAATCAGCGTTTTTCGGCGTTATGCATCGGCGTCAGTGAGCGTTAGTGAGCGTCGGAGTCAATAGGCGTTTTTTTTTTAAAAAAATCACCCTCTGATATTTTTCAACCTAAAAACGTCGGCGTCAAAAAACGCCGGTTAAGGCCGGTACGCCGTTAGTTGGCTTTAGTGAGCATTTTGCGGCGTCGGTGTCAAAAAACGCCAAAACGTTACAGCCTCAGAACGCGCTGGCCGTGGGTTCTAGTTTCAGCTCACTAACGTCGACGCCATCTACAGCTCAAAAACGTTGGCGTTTTTATAGGGCCATTGACTAACATGGAGAGCTGCAAAAAACGCCAGAAAACACCGGCGTCAAAAAACGTCCGTGTGTATGAGGCCTTAAAGTTAAAAAGTGGCAACAATAGTGACAACATGAGCTCTAGTATGCATGGTTCACAAACAAAAGTAGATGTCCAAACAAACATTAAAAGAGAAGTATGGGTTTCCAGGTTTTTCCCCCTTTATACTTACCTAGGTGGATGCAGCATCGGTCCGAGCGCTGGATCGCTGATCTGTGGAGGGGATTGGCTGTCTCGGGCTCTTAGCGGCTCAGTGAGAGAGGCCTGTCGGTCCAGGCACCTGGCGAATCCCGACTCTTGAAGTCGTGATGACGCGGTGCCTGTCCCGGCTCCTGTGACTTTAGTCCACTCTCTGCTGAAAACGGGTCACAGGAATGCAAAACGGATTGCACTCCTGTGACCCATAGAAGTATGGCCAAATAAGCTCATGCCATACTTCTCCTTTAACCAGTTCCCGACCGCGTGCCGTGTTTTCATGGCAGCAGTCAGGATGCTGAGCGCGAATCGCTGTAAAAAGGCGGCGATCTGCGAACAGCCGCTAGGGGGGCGCGCGTGTCCTGAGGAGTGTGCCCGCGGCTCGGGCGGACCCGATGTCCGCCGGCGAGCCGCAATGAGCGGCCACAGGGAAAGAACAGGGAACCGCCATTGTAAACACGGCGGTTCCCCATTCTGACAGTGCAGGCATGGGAGATCTACTGATCCCTGTCACTGGGATCAGTTAGATCTCTCATGCCCATGTTAGCCCAAGCCCCCCACAGTAAGAACACACCCAGGGAGCACACTTAACCCCTAGCTCTCCCCCTGCAGGTTAAACCCTTCACTGCCAATGACATTTATACAGTAATCAGTGGACATTTAAATTTCTGATCGCTGAATAAATGTCATTGGTCCCAAAAAATGTCAAAAATGTCAAAAATGTCCGCTGCAATATCGCAGTACCGCTAAAAATCGCAGATCGCCGCCATTACTAGTAAAAAATAAATAAATAAGTAAAAACCCCAGAAATGAATTCTCATCCGTAAACGCGGCCACTTTTGGGCAAACCAATCAATAAATACCAATTGTGATTTTTTTTATCACAATTATGAGGAAGAATATAAATCAGCCAAAACCGGTGAAAAAAATTTTTTTTTATATTTTTTTTTTGGATTTGAATTTTAGAAAAAAAGTAAGAAATTTGTTTTTTTTTGCAAAATGGTCGCTCTTCTTTTGTTTATAGCGGCGATCAGAAATGACGCAGAGGCGATCAAATACCACCAAAAGAAAGCTCTATTTGTGGGAAAAAAAGGACGCAAATTTTGTTTGGGTGCAATGTCGCACGACCGCGCAATTGTCAGTTAAAGCGATGCAGCGCCGAATCGCAAAAAGTGCTCTGGTCCTAAAGCTGGAAAACCTTCCGGTTGGTAAGTGGTTAACATTTTGCAAAACACAGGGAATATATATCTCTTTATGAATGCTATTATTGTTACGGAAACCCGAAGCGTTTCAATTATCTCTTGTTTATGATCTTCTTCAGGGGGATGTGGACATCTGAATTATAGAACATATCAATGTATTTTATTGGCATTATCCCTTATGGGAGAACATTTGCACATAGCACGTGTTCAAAAATACTTTTCTACTCATTTTGGACCAAGGAAGTCCTACCTTATATAAGGAAATCATGGGGACCCGGGCTTAGCTAAAAACCTGTCAAAACAGGATGTTTTCCGGGTGGTTATCCATCAGAGAAGCAGGGAAGAAATCCAAGATTTGCCTGCAAGAGGTCACACTGTTTAGGTATGCAAGATGGAAGGGGAAGAGGAAGAGGGAAAGAGAGAGGAAGGGGAAAAACACATCAATATATGTAATGGTAGAGAATGGTTGTAGTGTATCTCTCGCCCAATATATCAGGAAGCAACCGTCAGTGAAGCCATGCGCGAAGCGCGCGGAGCTTTGTGAATGGGTCGCAGTCTTCTGAGACCTGTGAAGTGTCTCAGAAGGGTGTGGGGGAAGGAGAAGGGGGGATGAACTTCCAGGTCAGTTTGCTGCCGCAAATTCAGCCGGAAGTGGGAGCAGTTACTTGTCTAAACCAGGTACCCACCCCCCAAAAGGTGTCAAATGTGGCAACGGGAGGGGGGGGGGCAGACAAGCAGAGCTTCACCTTTTGGTCGAGCTCTGCTTTAAATAGACCCTATCAGGTCTCTAAAGTAATTTAACTGCCACTCCGCTGCTATAGAAGAAGGAGTGTATTAGCCTGATAAGGGATCTTAAATCTGCGGACTTTGGTATGGAGCAACGTTGTATATGACGTGTGATCAAGCTATCTGATGACTTTTATCTGATTACATCTGAAAAGTCTTAACTCCTAAAAAGTTTGGTCCTGCTGCATTTTTTTTTTTTTGTATTGTACTGCAATACACTGAAGAGAAAGTTGGAGTTATCACTAGAATAAAAACCCCAGTATTGGTGCCAATGACCGCAATAATAACACCCAGCACTGGTGTCAGTGACCGCAATAATAACCCTCAGAATTGAAGCAGGTGACTGCAATAATAACCCTCATTATTGGTGATAGTAACCACAATAATAACCCCCAGCACTTGTGACAGTGACCGCAATGGTAACCTCCAGCATTGGTGTCAGTGGCAGTAGAGAACTCCAGGAATTATCTGTATTGCATAATTACATTGGTCAGGCTTGGCACAGTATAATTGTGATATTACACTCTCCACCTCCTCCTTTCAGAGTATGACTTGTATATCCCACCCCTTTGTTACGTGCAGCTGAGGTCTGATTGAGATGGTGGCCTGCTATCATGTTATAGTTCCCTGAACCTTACAGTAGATCATCACTAGTGCTCAGTAGAAGTGCTACTTAAAGAGGAAGTAAACCCTGGTGGGCTTTTCTTCCTCTTTAGTTCCCAGCAAGGTAAAAGCATAATGAGCTAGTATGCATCGCATACTAGCTCATTGTGTGACATTTACCTGCAATCGAAGCCCGCGCTGTCCCCTGTGCAGGCCGCATCCATGACTGCCCCTCTTCCTTCCGGGGATGCGGACTCTGGATCTGTGACTGGCCAGAGTCGCGTGACGTCACTCCCGCGCGGGAGCCATCAGTCACGGCACAATGTTAGTGAATAAACGTCATGATGGGCCGTAACTTCACTGCGCATGCGCCGATGATGATGGCGCAAGCGTATACAGTGAATATCTCCTAGATTGTGCAAGTTTAGGAGATATTCATGACACCTACAGGTAAGCCTTATTGTAGGGTTTACAACCACTTTAAACCTTTCCCCACCATTGGTGGTCAGTATCAGTGTTTTCTAACACCACATACAACCCTCCCCTGCTGCATTAGAGATCAGTTCAGTGTTTTCTTTTAAACCTTCCACCCAGTGTAGTGGCAGCAGGTGCCCAGGAAACAGCGGGTCACACTCAGGGAAGCAAACAGAAAGTCTATGCATGAAGGGACTGTTTGCTGGCTCTGTTACGGGCTGAATTATGCAATCTAAAGGAGGACACCAACCAGGAAGCATCTGTGCTTTGCTACTTGTATCCATGAACACTTTCCACTAATAGATATTATGTATCTTGTGGCTTACTTGACAAGCACTGTTTGTAACAGTACCTCAGTATTTATAATGTGCATCATTCCTCACATAGTTGGGTCTCTCTGATTCAGGGGCGGACTGACCATTAGGGCACTCAGGCACTGCCCGAGGGCCTTGGGCCGGTAGGGGACCCCATCAGGCCAACCCCAGTAAATTAAGGGACAGCTATAGCAAATTTTTACCTCTGTCCCTGAATCGTCCATTACTGTCATACATAGTCTGTAACAATCCCGAGGCTATAGCTGCTCTTTCTGTGCTCTGCCTCCTCAGCCATTGGGAACACAGAGTACACATCCCCATCCCCAGCACAGCTTATTTGACTTTAGAAGAGGAAATGCTGATGGCTGGAGGACAGGAGAGGGAGGAGGGTACAGCCTGCAGTGTGGGATGGGCTGCAGCTTGCTAGAAGAAGGTAAGCTGAGCTAAATGTAGTTTTCTCAGTGGCTTACCTTTGTGAGCAGGGGAGAGGGCTGTGTTTCCTCTAGCAGGGCTCCTCCTGTCTCTGAGGATTGATTTTCTGTGTGCACTGCATTGTCTCCCCCAATCTCTGCTACACTTCCCTGCTCATTACCTGCTCACCAGTATACAGGCACAGTCTCCTCCTCTCCTGCATTTCCACGTCATGTGTCTGTGAGCTGCTGGGGCACTACAAGTCCCATCATGTCAGGTGATGGGGCAACAGCAGTGTGTTTTGATCAGACTGATTTATAGATGAAAGGTGCTGTGTGTGTTTGTATGCGAGCCGGGTTTTCGGGTCCACTGGAGTACAGTCTCAGGTGTGGTTAAATGACCAGGAGGGGAGCACAGTGTTGCTCTGGCCTGGGACTCAGAAACACTAGTCTGAGAGAGCTACACATTGGAAATTGGTGGCTGAAGGACTCTAAAAGAAAGATTTGCATATGCTTTTGTTTGGGGGTGTCTGGGACGAGCCCGGCAAGGTATAGTGAGGTAACCTGTTCTGTTTAGTTTAGCGCCACAAGGATTTGTTTTTTCTATTTTGTTTGTTTATTATGACTGCAACCTTTCTAATAAACCTGGCAACCCACCAGACTTTTAAGAAGGTTTGCCTGCACGCTGCCTTTTTCCCAGGAAAGGGGACCCCACAAGCTGATCCCCACAATCCACGTGGTGGATTCAGCGGGCGACTTTCCGAAATTGAGGAAATGTTGAAGGCCCTGCTGCAAGCCAATGCAGCTCAGCAGGAAACCAACTGCCAGGTCGCAGAGGCCACTGCAGCACAGCAGGTGGCTCAGCAGGAGGCAACTCGGCAGGCCATTGTGGCTCAGTAGGAGACGAACTGTCAGTTTGCAGAGGCCCTGCTGGAGATAAGGAAGGGATCCACAGCTCCTGTGCTAGCAGAACAAAAGTTGGTCAAAGCCAGCTATTACCTGCAGAAGCTGACGCCAGCAGATGATGTGGAAGCATACCTAACCACCTTTGAGAGAGTCGCTGTGTGAGAAGGTTGGCAAAAAGACCAATGAGTGGGACTATTGGCCCCTTTTCTGACCCCAAAAGGCCTACTTTGACCTGGAACCAGACAAGGCCCAGGACTATGAGACCCTAAAGACGTAGGTACTTGCACGTTTGGGGATCACCATGGCCGTCTGGGGCCAACGGGTGCATCAGTGGTCTTACCGCATGGACCAGCCACCCCGCTCCCAAATGTTTGACTTGATCCATCTCACGAGGAAGTGGTTGCAGCCAGAGACCTTGCCAGGCCCTCAGATTGTGGAGTGTGTGGTCATGGACCGGTATCTGCATGCTCTCCCTGCTACTTTGAGGAAGTGGGTCAGCTATGGGGACCCCAAAACGGCAAACCAACTGGTGGACCTCATGGAGAGATACAGTGCTGCTGAGGACTTGTTACACCCCTCTGCGCCCACTCCAATGTATCTAGGGGTGAAAGATCGCCCGGCGGACCCGGTAAGACTGTTCCAGGGTTCAAGAGCATGGGGAAGTTTGATAAGACTGCTACGGCTAAAGAGACTAAGGGCTCTAGACCTGGAGACTGGCCAAAAAAGCCAGGAAGGTCTTGGGGACCTTTGAGAGGACTGGGTATAGAGCACATACAGTTCTGCCAATGTCAAGCATTGGGACATATTGCTACCAACTGTCCCCTACATGAGGAACCAATGCAGTGTGATAATGCTTATATGAAAAGACACATATCTCTTTTAGTATAGGTCGCATGTACTGCATCACGTCAGGGTCGCATGGAAAAGCAAGTGTGTGTGATTTCTGTTGATGGGAGCCAGTCACTGCACTGCTTGATTCTGGTAGTGTTGTGACTTTAGTCAACAGCAATTTCGTAAATCCTGCAAAATTACACCCTAGCACAATCGAGGTCATTTGCATCCATGGGGACACTCGGGACTACCAGACTGCGGTGGTTGAGATTGACACCCCTTGGGGCAGTGTGACACATTCAGTGGGGGTGGTACCTTCCTTGCTTCATGAGGTCCTAGTTGGGAGAGAGTTTCCCCATTTTTGGAGGTTATGGGAAGGCACAGGGAGTCTGGAGGATAGAGCTCCCCCTGCTGGAGAAACACGGGAACTCTCACCAGACCCATTTTGCCGGTTGGAGGGGGAGACTGTTGGCAGGACCGAGGAAGGAGACCCTCTTCCTTTTCCTGTAATGGCTGGGGAGCTGGAGGACCTAGAAGATAGCTCTCAGCTTGAGGTTACCGAACAAGAGAACATCTCTGACTCTAATATTGGGATTGGACAGAATGTGACACCTGACTTAGAGATCAGGAGGGAGGATTTTTGTTCAGAGCAGTTACAAGATGTCACCCTCATTAGAGCCAGAGAGAATGTTAAGATGATGGGTGGGGAACCTGTGGATCCTAATTGGGGGTGTATTTCCCTTACATGGCTCTTAAAAACAATTTGCTGTATCAGGTGGTAAAACACGGTGAGGATGAGGTAGAACAGCTGGTGGTTCCCAAACCCTACCGCAGGATGGTGCTAGACTTGGCCCATGGTCATATAATGGTGGGATATCTGGGTATGGAGAAGACCAGGGAGAGAATAACTCAGAGATTCTTCTGGCCCGGGCTGTATGCAGATGTCCGAGAGTACTATGAGTCATGCCCACATGTCAAATGTCTGCACCGTCACCCCATTTTCGCAGTCCGATTGTTCCCTTACCCATAATTGAAGTGCCTTTTGAGAGAATTGGCATGGATCTGGTGGGGCCAGTAGTAAAGTTGCTGCTCGGGGCCCCCAGCATATTCTGGTAATACTGGACTACATGACACACTATCCTGAAGCCATACCCTTGCGAAATACCTCCGCTAAGACTATCGCTAAGGAATTGGTCCAGGTATTTAGTCGTGTGGAGATCGCAAAAGAGTTCTTGACAGACCAGGGCACCCCATTCTTGTCCCAAGTTACTAAGGAACTGTTCATGTTATAAAAAATCTCCCATCTCCGTAGCTCTGTCTACCACCCCCAACGGATGGACTTGTGGAGAGATTTAATAAAACCCTCAAAAGTATATTGAAATAGGTGGTCAAAATTGGGATTTTTTGCTACCATATCTTATGTTTGTCATACGAGAGGTTCCGCAGGCGTCTACGGGTTATTCCCCGTTTGAACTCTTGTATGGTAGACATCCCAGGGTGCTGCTAGATGTTGAAAAAAAATCCATGGGAAGGAAAGGCCATCCCGTATAGAAGTGTCATATGCCAAGACCCAAACTTTCAACTCCGGGGACAGAGTCCTTGTACTGGTCCCCACTGTTCAAAGTAAATTCCTGGCCAAGTGCCAGGGTCCCTTTGAGGTTAGGGAAAGGGTAGGGGAGGTAAACTACAAAGTTTACCAGCTAGGGAAAAGAAAACTGGAGCAATTTTATCATGTTAATCTCTTAAAACCATGGAAGGACAGAGAGAGTTTACTGACCGTCTCCCCTCCTCAAAAGGACAGGGTACCAATGACCTCTGACGTCCCCATAAATGAGTCCTTGTCCGTAATGCAACAAAATGACATTAAAGAATTTGTGAGGAAAAATAGACTTTTTCTCCCCTTTGCCCGGGCTGACCTCAGTGATCCAGCATGACATAATCACGGAACCAGGTGTTCGCAAAAATGTGAAGCCCTATAGAATCCCTGAGGCTAGGCGCAAGTCAGGGGCGAAAGAAATCAAAACCATGTTAGTGTTGGACGTGATAGAGGTGTCCCACAGTGACTGGTCGAACCCCATAGTGCTGGTCCCGAAGCACAATGGCACTATCAGGTTCTGTAATGACTTTAGAAAGTTGAATAGCGTGTTCAAATTTGATGCATACCCAATGCCTCGGGTTGACGAACTTATAGACCGGTTGGGAGGTGCCCGGTACATAACAACCCTAGACCTAACTAAGGGCTATTGGCAGATACCCCTAACAGAGACAGCAAAGGAGAAGACTGCCTTTTCTACCCCTGAAGGGTCATTTCAGTACAAGCGGATGCCATTTGGGTTACACGGTGCCCCTGCATCATTCCAAAGAATGATGGATAAAACCGCATCGCTCCTATGCAGTGGTAGTGGTTGCCCTTCGGAGAGCGGGACTCGCGGCCAACCCTAAGAAATGTGCCATAGGTTTGGAGGAGGCCAAATACCCTGGCCACGTTATCGGCTGGTTAAGCCACAGACTAACAAACTTGAGGCAATCCAAAAATGGCCCCAACCGCTGACTAAAAAACAAGTGCATGTGTTCCGGATGTTAAAGCAAGCCCTTTGTGCACAACCGGTTCTTGTGACCCCAGATTTCTCAAGGGAGTTTGTTGTGCAGGCCGATGCCTCTAATGTGGGTCTAGGGGCGGTACTGTCCCAGATCAGAGATGGGGAGGAGCACCTGGTGGTATACCTGAGCCGCAAGCTGAACAGGCATGAAAAAAATTATGCCATCGTAGAGAAAGAGTGTCTCGCTATCAAATGGGCCTTAGACGCCCTGACGTATTGCCTGTTGGGGAGACCTTTCAGGCTAGTCACCAACCATGCCCCCTTGAAGTGAATGTGTGACAACAGGGAAAAGAATAGTCGGGTGACAAGGTGGTTCCTTGCTTTACAGCCCTTTAAGTTTACAGTGGAGCATAGCACGGGAAAGCTACAAAACAATGCAGATGCCCTTTCCTGGGTCCACTGTATGGTTGGGACAGTTGCTCAACCCCAAGGGCTTGAGCAGAGGGGGGGGGGATATTTGACAGTATGCGAGGCGAAGTGATAGACGGACGCTATCTGTCGCCTTGCAAATGTTCACTCGTATTGGACTGAAGCGGAGTCCGGCCTGGATTTTCCCAGCAACCGTGGCAAGGTTGGTTCCGGGCTGGGTTTTCGGGTCCACCGGAGTCCAGTCTCAGGTGTGGTTAAATGACCAGGAAGAGAGCACAGTGTTGCTCTGGCCTGGGACTCAGAAACACTAGTCTGAGAGAGCTACACATTGGGAATTGGTGGCGGAAGGACTCTAAAAGAAAGGTATGCATATGCTTTTGTTTGGGTGTCTCTGGGACCAGCCCGGCACCGTATAGTGAGGTAACCTGTTCTGTGTAGTTTAAACAAAGACTTGTTTTTTCTATTTTGTTTGTTTATTATGACTGCTACCTTTGCTAATAAACCTGGCAACCCGCCAGACTTTTAAGAAAGTTTGCCTGCACGCTGCCTTTTTCCTTGGAAAGGTGATCCCCAAGAGCTAATCTCCCACAGTATGTATACTGTGCATGCATGTGTGTGTATGTGTATGTATACTGTGCATGCTTGCATGTGTATGTATACTGTACGTGGGTGTGTGTGTGTGCATATATATATATATATATATATATATATATAT
This sequence comes from Glandirana rugosa, assembly GCA_018402905.1. Taxonomy (NCBI): domain Eukaryota; kingdom Metazoa; phylum Chordata; class Amphibia; order Anura; family Ranidae; genus Glandirana; species Glandirana rugosa. The sequence continues at coordinate 131,168 of BLSH010135733.1, forward strand.
ACTGTGCATGTGTGCCCACTGCTGCTCAACAGAAGTTGATCTACCAATCGACTTCTGTTGAACAGACATATTGGAAAAAAGCTGCTCAATCAGCTGCTGTGTTGCCAACCATCCACGGAGAGGAGAACAATGTCTGTAAAAATCCACATTTTGCCATTTGGAGCCAGCTGATTGGTTAACTGCTGAGCTCAGCCTCAGATCAGGCAGCAGGGCAGGGCTGGATGCGTGCCTGTGCGGTGACATCACAGAACAAATCAAACACAACTTTTATTCACATACCCTACTGCCTGATCAAAGGCCGACCACAGCAGTTGACCATTCAGCTGGCTCCACGACTGCACATGCACAGCCCAGAGCCAACAACAGGTGGACTTTTTTTTAATAAAGCCTTTACCCACCAGCTGCTTTCCACACTAAGGACAAAGGTGAAAAGGTGTGTGTGTGTGTGTAAGGGGACATTGATGCAAGGCGGCACCCTGGGGCCGTGGCGGCTGGTGCAAACATCCCCCCCCCCCCCGGGCAGCCGGTGTTGAGTATGTTGTCTATACTAACTTTGCACATCTAGAATTTGTAATATTTGCCCACTCTTCTTTGCAGAACTGCTCAAGTTCAGTTACATTTGATGGTGACTGTTTGTGGACTGCAGTCTTCAAGTAATTCCACAGATTTTCAATGGGGTTTAAAGCGGTGGTAAACTGCTGGGTGTTTTTTTCCCCCCTAACCTGCAAGGTAATGTCGTAATGTGCTAGTATGCATTGCATACTAGCACATTATGTTAAACTTATATGAAAAAAAAAGCATTCCAGTGCCACGCTGTCACCGCTGCAAGTGCTTCCATCTTCACAGGAATGGGGGGGGGGGGCGACTTCCGGCTCACTTCACTGCGGCGAACTGAGACAGAAGTAGGAGCAGGTACCTGTCAAAATCAGGTATCCACTCTCCCCAAAATGTGGCAGCGGAGGGGGAATGGAGGCAAGCAAGTGGGGATTTCCCTTTTGGGTGGAGCTCGGCTTTAAGTTAAAGGGGTTATAAAGGCACAAGGTCTTTTTACCTTCATTTAAAAAAAGCAAGGTTTTAATATCACTTTAACTACAGAGTGCTTTCTAGGTCCAGTGTGTTGGTCCAGTCACTAAAGACTTACTTTGCTAGGCCATGCAGTTCGAGCACCAAGAGCTACCTCCATAACAGAGTCCTATTAGGTTTCCCATTTTCTGCTGGTTTTACCACACAATTACTTTTACATGTTTACAGTATATTCCTCATAGTGTCAGGAGAGGTCCCATCATATTTGTCCTTCTTGATTAAAATGTTCCGCAGAATTTTATCGGTTAATCCCTTCCCGCTGACGGTACTTAGATATGCAGCCTCGCTGAAGGGGGCCTTTACCCGTGAGGCCCCATATCTGCGTACCTGTCTGTGATGGGAAAACGCCGCACAGAGACTGGATCTCGTACTAACAATCGGGCCCCTGGACTCCCCGTTCCTGGTCACCTGATCGCTGTGATAGCCTCTGATTGGCTATCACAGTGATCAGTTACTGTGCAGCTCGCCCCTGTGTTTTCTTCCTCTTCTGAATGATCGGAAAGATACTGTACATTGTACAAAATATCTAGATCAAGGTTTGATCTAGGTCAGCTCCAGGGTTAATTTTAGAGTCGAGGTCAGGGTCAAAAGTTAGGTCAATATCTTTTGAGTACCTACCACACTTTTTCTGTGGCAGGTCGACTCTATTGCGCGAAACAACGTACCTGTACGTCATTTCGTGCAATAGACACTGGGGGGCACGCACCTAAATTGATGAAGAAATTTGATTTTTTACATTTTTTTTATTGGATGTGTTTTATAGCAGAAAGTACAAAATATTAGTTTTTTTTCAAAATTGTCGGTCTTTTTTTGTTTATATCGCAAAAAATAAAAAACCGCAGAGGTGATCAAATACCACCAAAAGAATGCTCTATATGTGGGAAAAAAAGGACATGAATTTTATTTGGGTACTGCATCGCACGACCGCGCAATTGTCAATTGAAGTAACGCAGTGCCATATCACAAAGTATGGCCTGTTAATTAAGGAGTTAAAACCTTCCGGGGCTGAAGTGGTTAAAGCTTTTTTTAACCACTTCAGCCCCGGAAGGATTTACCCACCTACTGACCAGGCCATTTTTTGCGATACGGCACTGCGTCGCTTTAAATGACAATTGCGCGATCGTTTGTGTACCCAAATAAAATGTATGTCCTTTTTTTCCCAAAAATAGAGCATTCTTTTGGTGGTATTTGATCACCTCTGCGGTTTTTATTTTTTGCGCTATAAACAAAAAAAGACCTGGCAATTTTGAAAAAAAAAAAAAATTTTTTTTTACTTTCTGCTATAATACATATACAAAAAAATATATAAAAAAATGTATTCATCAGTTTAGACTGTTATATATTCTTCTACATATTTTTTGGGGAAAAAAAAAATCGCAATAGGCGTATATTGATTGGTTTGCGCAAAAATTATCGCGTCTGCAAACTATGGGATAGATTTAGGGACTTTTATTTTTTTTTTTTTTATTGTTTTTACTGGTAATGTCGGCGATCTGCATTTTTCAGCAGGGCTGAGACATTGTAGTGGACAAATCTGACCCTAAATTACACATTTTAGGGACCAGTGACATTATTACATTGATCAGTGCTATAAAAATGAACTGGGAACAGCAGATCTCTGACATTTCATCTGACAGAACAGGGATCCACATTGTTTACATAAGCAGATCCCTGTTCTGCCTCTGTACACCGCGATCAAGTCCGCCGGACCTGCAGGCAGGCAGCGGGTGTGCGTGCACCCGCTATACCACATGCACGGACCGGCATACACCTATGGTGGTTCACGCTATCCTGCCACCTTGCCACAGTATAACTGAGGCAGGTGGTAGGGAAGTGGTTAAACTGGTGTAGCCATGTGCTCCCTTGGGAGTAGCATTAGTTGTGGTTCACCTGATAGCTGCCCTCAATCTCACCATATATCACACATCCGTAGACACTGACCAGGCCGGCTCTTGTTTTTGTTGTTTTATTTAGGTGAAATAACTTGGATGGGGAAAAGGGGTGAAATTTATTGTACACAACTTACATATACAGTCCTGTATATGCACACTTGCCCTGCAGACTGTCCTTCTGCAGACTGTTACTCCTCACAACTCTCTCCATCACTCAGCTTACTGACCATTTCTCTTCACAGTTATACTTGCATACTATTGCTCCTTCACTTCTCTCCAGCGCATCACTTGGTTTCCAGCTTGAAAGGAAATTTATCAAGCTTCTTTACTGCTTTCTCTTCACCACAGCTAACACATGGTGAAGCCTACACTCTCTCAGCAGGATCTCAGGACCACCCATTACAGGCCAGGGATCACGGGCCCCTGAATATGTAGCAAAGTACTTGGGTGCTACCTGAGCCCTTGATGGACTACAACTTCCAGCCCATCCCTCTTCCAGGCCACTACACGGACCTGCTTTCCTCATAGTGACACTCCTCCCCCTGACTGGCTCCAAAGGCTTCCACAAACTGTCCACTATTCCTCTCCCAGCCTGCTCCAGCACTTTCTCTTCCAGCTCCCAGGGTCTGTCACTCACCGACTCAAGTGTACTCTTTAAAGTGTCTCAGTAGCACCTCTGCTGCTCTCCTGTTCACTTGTGTGACTCCAGGAATGACCTCCACTCCTGGCTGCACCCAACCTCCAGGCCTCAAGGTCACCCCTCCGGACTGGGGCTCCCTCCCGGGTAGAAGCCTCCATAGCACCTCTGCTACATCTTCTCACTTCCACCTCCGACTCCTCCCAGATCGGGCTGACCCTGAGTATTTAAGGAGGCCTGCCCCCTGCCAATCCTGATTGGGGATTGGTCAGGGTTTCTTAGAACACTCCATATGGCGCCACCTCCCTCCCAGCTCTCTGACTAGAAACTAGCTTCTAGAAAGAAGTGGGAGGTTCTGGTGACCTCATCTGTTGAATCAACTCAATCCTCCTTGAGCCACTCCCCAGGCCCAGATTAAAACATTCAGGCCTGCTCTTGCAGTCAGGCCTGACTAAATTTTGCCTCTCCTGCAAAAACCCAGTCTATCAAAAATGCCTACACTATGGGGACATTAAACTAATGTTGTTGTGTTTTAGGTAGGATAAAAAAAAAGCAAAATGCGCACAGTTGTTTCTGAGCCTTACTACGGGTACAAACAACAAATAACACACGCATATGTGGTATTTCTGCGATCGACAGGAGCAGGAGAATTTATTTTTGGTTGTTTCTTGGTGGTTCTAAAGGCAGAAGGTTTTTTTTTTATCTTAATGTATTCTATGTGCAGCAGCCCCTCCTCCCATCCCCCCTAATACTTACTAGAGCCCATCTGGATCCAGCGATGTTGCACAAAATACTTGGCTATGTGGGACTCTCCCTCCTCCTCTCTGGCTGAGACAGCAGCAGGCACCATTGGCTCAATCAAAGTCAGTTAGCCAATGAGGAGAGAGAAGGGGTGGGGCCAAGCCGAAACTCCTTGTCTGACTGGACATGCAGAGCTGCTGCTCGGCTTGGGTGCCCCATAGCAAGCTGCTTGCTCTGGTGGCAGCAGGGTGGGGCCAAGAGCCCTGAAGAAGGACCCAAGAAGAGGAGGATCCAGGCTGCTCTGTGCAAAACCATGACACAGAGCAGATAAGTATAAGAGACTATGAGTATCCCTTTAAGTCATGACAATTACAAGAATTATACTACTTTTTTGTTTTTTAAAAGGGTAAATTTCATTAATCTTACACAACAAAACAATAATGACAACATCCATAGTGTATAAGGTACATAGTAGGATACCAGCAACAGAGAATTGGTAAACCTATAAATGCAGTGGCACAAGTACACAGCAATTTAGACATTATCTATATCTTGAAAAGTGAATAAAGATAAGCCTACAAAAAAATGAAAAAAAAAACCTATGGTGTGTCCATCTGATTATTTGCATAACATACAATAAACAGAACCTAAGTATAAAATATAAACTTTGTGTATAGAGCCATGCGGACATAGTACAGGAGACGGTCAGAGACTGTGGATATGGTACAGGAGACGGTCAGAGATGGTGGACATGGTACAGGAGACGGTCAGAGACTGTGAATATGGTACATGAGACGTTTAGAGACTGCGGACATATTACAGGGGACGGTCAGAGACTTCAGACATTGCACAGGAGACAGTCAGGGATGGTGGACATAGTACAGGAGACGGTCAGAGACTGTGGACATGGTACAGGAGATGGTCAGAGACTGGAAATGTAGTACAGGAGATGGTCAGAGACTGCAGACATAGTACAGAAGATGATCAGAGACTGCAGACATGGTACAGGAGATGGTCAGAGACTGCGGACATGGTACAGGAGACAGTCAGAGACTGCGGACATCGTACAGGAGACAGTCAGAGACTACGGACATGGTACTGGAGACGGTCAGAGCCTGCATACATGGCACAAGAGACTGTAAGAGACCGCAGACATAGCACAAGAGATGATCAGAGACTGCATACATGGCACAAGAGACTGCGGACATGGCACAAGAGACTGGCAGTGACTGCATATATGGCTCAAGAGACTTTAAGAAACTGCGGACATTGCACAAGAGACTGTAAGAGACTACATACATGTGGGGGTAACAGAGAGAAAGGGGAGTGACAGAGAGGGGGGTGACAGAGAGAGGGGGTGACAAAGG
>BLSH010135733.1:173145-195119 GCA_018402905.1 Glandirana rugosa
ACTAAATTATACGCCCCCCAAAAAAAAACCCCTGCACAGCAAAGGCATAATGAGCTAGTATGCATCGCATATTAAATCATTATGAAATACTTACCTTGGAACAAAGCTGTTGCAGCGGTCTTGGCACACCGTTGTGACCGGCGACATGCTGTTTCCGGGTCCGTGGCTCCGTCCAATCACAGCGCGGGCTCCAGCGATGTGATTGGCGGAGCTGCGATGACGTCACTCCTGCGCATGTGCATGGGAGCCGTCGTTTTCGGCACATCAACAGATGAAACGGCACCCTGGGCTACCCGGGGGGGCGATTCTTCAGTGCGCATGTGCCGATAACGTCAGCACATGCAGCTACAGTGAATATCTCTTAAACTGTACAGTGCGGAAGTACACACCAGACACATGATCCAGCGCACCGCAGCTGCCCTGTCGCAGTAGATGTATGTGGGGTGGTCTGCAAGCGGTTAAGGCTATGGCAAATAACAGTGCTGAACGCTGCCATCTTGTGGATAAATACAAATCTGCATTCTCAGTAGCACTGCACAGTGTTCCATCTGTATGCCTAATGCAGTCAACATCTCAGAGTTTCTCTTTAGCTAAAACCTTTATAGGGCAGCTAAGGTTTGAGGTTCTGCAAAAAACACTGAAAGTTCAACCGCAGGAATCATTTACTTGCACTGGTCCAGCTTGGCACAATATATGTGTGCATATCTCATACATGATGGGATGCTGGGGAAGCTGAAATTCACTGTAGTATTTGGTGATACTAAAAGTAATACACGAGGTGGAGCAACAGGGCTATGATGTCACCTCTCCACCTCGTCCAATCAATAAAGGCCTTGTATTCACTGAAAAAGAAAAAAAAACAGGGCGTTCTAAGGATGGCAGAGTTGCAGAGCGAGCAACCTCTTGTGGTCAGTGTGCAGAGGGAAAGCCACTCTAACAGAAACTCATCAGGACATTAAAGATCATGGCTATCACTGTAGTAGTGCCAACTACTATAGTTCAACTTCCTCAGTGGTCCTTCGGGTATGAGATAGGCATATTTACATTGTGCCAAGCTGAACTAATGTAAAGCAGGCCATAGACGAGTCAAAACTGATGAAAACTCTTGTCGATCATCAGGTTGTTTGTGTTCTGCTCCATTGCTGTGCCAGCTGCGACAAGCGATTTCTGTTGCTGCAATCGAAAGTGCCAGATCCAAAATGCTGGATTTTTTTTTTATAAAAGCAAAACAAATGATGGCACAATTGTATGCACCATTTTAGATCGACAGAAAGTTTGGTGTTCGACTTGTCTGTGGCTGGCCTAAGTGTGCAATTCGGATCATTCCTGCAGTTCAGCTCATCTAGAGTTTAACCACTTCCCATCCGCCCAGTGGTTTTACTATACTATTCTTTTTCTCAGCAAGCAATTACCTACAATGTAAAAGCCATCCTAGCCGTCAAAATCCCCCCCCCCCCCCAGGCCACCCGCCAGTGCCTTTCCGGGCTCTCCTGTGTGATTGAGGCCGGCACTGGCGGGCGGGTCCCACCTGCTTGCCATAGAGCTGAATAGGGACCAGACCGTCCCTAGATTTCTCAGTAAAGAGGTCCTGTCACTGCTGATTGTTGTCACAAGGGATGTTTACATTCCTTGTGACAGCAATAAAGCTGATAAAACTTTTTTTTTAAAGAGACAGTGTAAAATGTAAAAAATTCAAATAAAATAAACAATACAATTTTTTTTAAAAGTGCCCCATCCCACCATACTCCTGTGCAAAGTTAAATGCACGTGCCTGTCCCGCACGTACAAGTAAACAGCAATCGCACCACACATGTGAGGTATCATGGCATGCATCAGAGTGAGAGCATGCATTTTAGAACCATACCTCCTGTGTAACTCTAAACTGGTAACCTGTAAAGCTTTTAAAGCATCGCCTATAGAGATTTTTAGGCACTGAAGTTTGGCGCCATTCCACTGGTATATGCAAATGTCAAAGTGTGACATGTTATGTTTCTATTTACTCAGTGTAACATCATTTTTTATATTTTACAAAAAAAATAGGTATTAAATGTTTGTGTACAATAAAATTCATTAAAACTTATTTTTTTTTTTGCAAAAAAAATACATCTAAAAAAACTGCTGCGCAAATACCGTGTGACATAAAACATTTCAACACCCACTATTTTATTCTCTAGGGTAGTGATGGCGAACCTTGGCACCCCAGATGTTTTAAAACTACATTTACCATGATGCTCATGCACTCTGCAGTGTAGTTGAGCATCACAGGAAATGTAGTTCCAAAACATCTGGGGTGCCAAGGTTCGCCATCACTGCTCTAGGGCCTCTGCTTAAAACAATATATATAATTTTTGGGGGTTCTGAGTAATTTTCTAGCAAAAAAATTATGATATTTACATGTAGGAGAGAAATGTCAGAATTGGACTGGTAGGGAAGTAGTAGGAAATTCCACCCTATTTAGCAACCACGGCCCCACTGGTAACTGATCACTGTGCCATTAATCTTTGGATATTTTGGGGTTTTTTTGCTTTTGTTTAAAAATCCCGCCACCTCCGGCCCACCTTGCTGCGGCGAGGTACATCATTTTTGCTCTCCCTTTGGCTCCTGGGATATCAGTGTCATCAATTCCAGGAGTTAATGGGCATTCTCCGCATCTGGCATTATGTTATTTAAAAACCAGACGGCACTTGCCTTCCTTCCGGGTTGTGTTGATTGAAAGGTTGCCATAACAATGGGGTGGGATCTTCCGCCAATGCCGCCATTGCTATGGCAACCTGTTACGAAGAAACTGGGCTGCACAGTGTCATTACTGCGCAGTTGCCAGATTGGGAGGTGCATGCTGTGTAGCCAGCTGCACCTAAACCCGGAAATAAACACAAGCGGGCTTCAGATCCCCACAAGCTCAATGGCCTCTGCCTGCTTCCGAGGTCAGGTAATTTATTTCTAAGAAAGAAGCAGGAAAACATTACTAACATTATGCAAATATTAAAGTTGAAGTTTTAACAATCACGGGGGAGCTTTTAAAAAAAAAAAGGCTATGGGGACCAGGGCTCCTCTTTAAAGGATTGTTATGGGATTAGGATAATAGAGTAACTGTGTGCAAAACCATTAATCATTTTGCCATGATAAAAATAGTAAAGATGTATTTATTTATTTCATGTACTTACATAGCACCTACAATTTATGCAGCACTTTACATATATATATTGTACATTCACATCATTCCCTGCCCTCGAGGAGCTTAAAATCTAAGGTCCCTAACTCACATGGTTATTACTATATTTATTACTACTATAACTGTAAATTTTATCCAAAGCAATGCTCCTTACAGTGTACTAGCAGATGACAGCTCTCCTGCTACCTAACCTGGATTCAGGCAAATTTTATGTAAAGATTGATTACATGTATTGTCACAGTTAACACTGCCAGCTGCTCCAGAGAAAGTTAACCAGAGGGACCCCATCAAAATCTTGCTATGGGGCTACTTGATTCATAGTTACGCCCCTGACTCCTATTATACTATATATTTCTGCTTGTTTTTGTAGTATATTCCGCTCTCCAGTAACCCATATCTCCTGTTGTCTCTCTGTTCCAGCATTGCAACCTCTGTCACTCTCTTTGGCATTCAACACTTCTAGTAGTACAAGGTTGTGGGCAGGTGCATTTTAGCTTCCATTCTGCAGGTGGAGCTGTGGTGCTGGCCGCTGTACAGATGGAGTGGAGACTGGGAGGAACAATGTTCCTTTGCAGACTCAGTAGGTGTCATCAGGGGAGCTCTGGTCCGATTGCACACAGCAACCCTGAGTGACCTTGGCAGCCATCCTTGGTATGGGCAGTACTAATAAATAGCAATTCCCTGCTGTAGTTGATGTGCATTTGCAAGTGGCTAGAGTAGGGAGAGGAACCACGCTTGTCAATGACAGTGAATTAGCCTTAAGGACAGGTTCCTGTTTGAGGAGGGACAGATTAGGGGCACTGTTGTATGCTCTGCTATCTACCAGTTTCCAGATTTACCGCTCATGATCTGCTCAGATTTCTCAACAGCCGCTTGTTTCGCCACTCTACCAGTCAGCCACCCCTGTTGCAGTTGCCACCCCAGTAATGCAGGTGATGCCTGTGTGACATTGAGTGATGCTAAAGAGATACTGTGTACCATCAGCATTACTGTGACTTCCACCAATAGCCCTACCATGCCTGTACTGTCAGTGTTACTGAAGCTGTTAATACAAGTGATGGAAGCTGTTACCGCAAGTGTCCTACCGCAGTTGCTAAGGCCACAATACTAGTGCTAGTGATTACAGTTTGCTGTTTGTCTTGTTATATGTTTTACCTACAACTCTATAATATAACAACTGTTCCACCTTTCCTTGGACTCTGTGTGCTGTTCCTTCAAATTGGGTACCAACCTCCTGGTCCCACCCACGAGGTGCATGTGACATGGTTCCCTCCTCTGACCCTTACATACAGGGCCGCTGATAAGGGGTTAGCCCCGCCCCTCTTGTATGTGGCCTGGGCAGCAAGGGGAATTGGATGTGAGCAGAGAGGGTGATTGGTGCGGCTATTATTAGAACCCATCCCCTGTATGGCTCCCTCTGCAGCAGCTGAAAGCCAGCAGGAGGAAGAGGAGGAGAAGCTGGCTGTAGAGAGATCAATAAAGGGCAATCGGGTATCAGTAATTTCTCCCCCATAGTGTCGATCACCCTCCCTGTGAACCATCCTCTCCGCCTGCTGCCTAGGCCAGCCTGTGTGACCCCCACCAACAGCGCTGCCGACTTCACTCATCTCCCTCCCACCGGCAGCTGAATAGGAGCTCTGTACAGGAGCCTCTGCACAGAGTGCTTTCTGTTAATTCACTGTCCAGTCCAGTGTGGTTGAGGCTGCAGAGAAAGGGATGGAGGAATTTATATCCTCAGTGCCTTACTGTCTCAAAAGTGAGACATCAGGGGTCTGTTTACACCCCTGCTATTTCACTAAAGCTAACGCTGATGAAAGAAATAAGAAATAATAATACACTGTAAAAAATAGTGTGCAGGTATAGGTGAGTGGCCCCAAATGCACACTGTCTGTGTTCGGGGCTGTACACCTGTATCCACACAACTGTCAAATTAGGACCTGCGACTGTATTCCTACAGCTGCTAACATAACAAAGCCTGCCTATACACATCTCCAACCACATAAAAAAACACTGATTCACACTGTACAGGCTACAGCAGCCATGTGAATGAGCCCCAAGGCCTCACACACAGGGCTTCATTTATTAACTAAATACAGTTTTATCTTTTAGATTTAGTAGGAATTTTGTAAGTTATGTTGTGTTTGTCCCCTGTCAGGTAGGCTGTATAAGGCCCCTATAATTTCTAACAGCAGCCCTGCTTACATCACAAAAAATTCAGCAATGATGTAAGCAGTGGCGGCCTGTGCATTGAGGGTGCACAGGTGCTGCCCCCCTATCCCTGCCGCCGCCCCCTATCCATGCGCCCGGCCCCTTTCAGGATGTTGGGTGCATGGATTCCTATGGGGGGGGGTATTTTTTTAAGCACCTGATTAGAGCCAGAGGCTCTAATAGGCTTCAAAATAGTGTAGGCTCGGGGCACAGAGAGTATGCTCTGATCCCACCCAATTGTATGACCATAGCAAATTAATTTACGCTATTTGCACATTACAGTGCCTCCCGGCCATTCAGGAGGCAGGTCAGTGAGACCTGTTTCCCAATTGGTCAAAGCGCCAGGTGATCCTATTGGGTGCCTAGTGGCGCTTTGGTGGAAGAGGAGACACAGAGCGGAGGACCGAGGGAGCGGACACTTCCACCGCTGCTGCCCGCACTGTGGAGGAGTCATGAGACACAGCGACAGGAGGAGAGGACAGTAGATACCACAGCCTGGCAAGTGTCGGACCTCCCTCGGTGGGGTGTGCCAGTGTGCTACTGAAGCCACGAGCCCCGCGCGGGTTGGGGGGTGCTGTCAGTGTGAGCTGTGTACCCTCATCTGTAATGCTGACCTATATACCCTATCTGTGTGCTGACCTATATACCCTATCTGTATGCTGACCTATATACCCTATCTGTAATGCTGACCTATATTTCCTATCTGTATGATGACCTATATACCCTATCTGTATGCTGACCTATATACCCTATCGGTATGCTGCGCCTGATACGAACATTGCCTTTGCCTACTCCCTCTGTCTGCTGTTGCCCGATCATTGCCAACCCGGCCTGCTTGATTCTGCTCTGCTGTCCAGCCAGTCTGTTCCAGCATCCTGCTCTGCTGTCCAGCCAGTCTGTTCCAGCATCATGCCCTGCTGTCCAGCCAGTCTGTTCCAGCATCCTGCTCTGCTGTCCAGCCAGTCTGTTCCAGCATCCTGTCCTGCTGTCCAGCCAGTCTGTTCCAGCATCCTGTCCTATTGTCCAGCCATTCTGTTCCAGCATCCTGCTCTGCTGTCCAGCTGGTCTGTTCCAGCATCCTGCTCTGCTGTCCAGCCGGTCTGTTCCAGCATCCTGTCCTCTTGTCCAGCCATTCTGTTCCAGCATCCTGCTCTGTTGTTCAGCCAGTCTGTTCCAGCATCCTGCTCTGCTGTCCAGTCAGTCTGTTCCAGCATCCTGCTCTGCTGTCCAGCCTATCTGTTCAAGCATCCTGCACTACTGTCCAGCCTGTCTGTTCCAGCATTCTGCTCTGCTGTCCAGTCGGTTGATCCAGCTTCCTGCTTTGCTGTTCCCGGGACTGATCAGGCACTCTCACCCCACCGTGCTCCTGTGCCTGCTGTTTCACTTCCAGCAGCCCGTGAGTCGGAGTTGTAGGAGAGGTCTCCCTCTACCGTCTGGCTCACCTCCCAGGTAGGTAACAAATGCTGACCTCCTTCGCTCCGGGGGGACCATCGCGGGTAGCCGGCGGCAATCGAAGCCACCGCACCCGCTCCCCGGCCCTCCCCGGACTCACTAGGCTCGATCACGCGGCCGCCGTCGTATGACGGCGATCCGCGTTACAGAGCCACTTTGCCGGCGTCAATTGCCGATAGACGGTCGGCAAGTGGTTAAGCACACCTACCTCTGGACCATTGGAGACTTTAGATCTTCACAGTCTCTGCTCCATTTTCTGCCGTCTCTGGCCTGCAACTTGGCATCGCATCTTGGCGGCCGCACAGCCACCACAATCCCAATATCGCTACGATGATTTGCAATGAGTTTCTACTTTGTCTGCCTCTCCTGGCAGTTAACTCCATAGCGACTCCTTTAGGGCTAAAGAGGGCCTGTCTCTGTTGAAGGATCAGGTTGCTTTTCCCCGCTCGGCAGCGGTGCTGGTGTTGAGGGCTGGGGAGCTTTGCAACCCATATGCCCATATTGTGCACTCTTTTTTTTTCAGATGTACTTACCTGCCCTCACCTTAGTGAACATGGCTGGTCTCTATGTAAGCTGATCGTCTCTGGTTCACCCCTGAGCTAAAATACTAGTGGTATAATCTCTGGAAGTATTGTTCATTCCAGCAGTCACTACAAGTAACTTAATCGCATATCCACCTGCGGAATATCCTAGAACTCCTGGCATCTCCAGGCAGTCTCACATCCAGTCATTAGCCAGGTCCGACCCTGCTTAGTCTCCCAGATCAAATGCGATCTGGTGCATTCAGGGTGATGCGACTGTAGGCCCCTAAGTAGCCCCAGACCACATACTCCCCTGCAGCCCTTTGCAGAGTCAGAATGCCATTCACCCCTATGGAGGATACCATCTGCCCCCAGCACCGAGGTCCCAGAGCCAGCAGCCAGCTAGTCGCAGCCAGTCGCAGCACCCCAGGAGTCTCCGACTACCAGCAGCAAACAGACCCCCCTGAAATTGTAGGTGAGGTGTAAAGGCATTTCAGGCCAAAGTGACATGAATTGATGCTAACAATCACAGGATCTGTGCATAAAACTAACATGTAAGCAATAGCCGTCAGTACATATGTCAGTTATTGGTTCTGCTGCATCATTTATAAGTCACATGGAAAGCAGTAAGGGTTAACAGACCCCATACAATTGGCACTAGTAGCTTACCTACCTTAGACAATGTACTGTAGAGGATATTATCACAACCAAGCATTAGATCATAAACACATTGCATCGAGCCTGCAGGGACAAGCCTTGCTCAGTTCATGGAAAAGGTTCAGCTCAGCACAGCACAACAACACCAGTTATCAGCCTAATCATTAGCAGTCCTGCAGACACAACCACAGCCTGAACTGACACCATGGTCAAACAGCAGTCTTCACCTTGTGATCTCTGCTTAGAGGTGCAGGTTAATCGCATATACCTGCAGACTTCTAATCACATAACTGTAGCTGCATACTATCGATTTGTGCACCATGTGGTGCCTTACCAACTCCATGCCTTATGGCCGACAGGAAGTCCACTGAAAGTCCATCTATGGAGACATGATGAGGAAGCAATACTTAGAGACCAGCCGTCTACCACCCCCCAATCCCTGGAACATGGGGGGGGGCTCCCCCATCTAGGAAGATTTAACCCCTGTATAGCGGGGAGCGTCGCTAGCAGGAGAGTTTGAACCTGCGCGGTTGGCCAGATGAATCCGGCAAGGTGAGGGAAAAAGAAAAATTTCTGCCTTTCGGCATCAGTATAACCAGCTGAGCAGTGAGGAAAAAAAGGAGAATGCTGCCTGGTGGGAGGTGTTTGATCTTATAGTGTAACCGCATCCTGGAACTGGGCGTGGGGGCGGAGCCAGCCCATGCATATATGCTGTCGTGCTTGTGTCAGGAAAAAGCACGCTTGGAAGACCGCTGCGCAAATACGGTGTGACATAAATTTTTCCAATGACCTCCATTTTATTCTCTAGGGTGTTAGAAAAAAAAAAAAAAAATATATATATATATATATATATATATATATATATATAAAATGTTTGGGGGTTCTAAGTAATTTTATAGCAAAAAAAACTGTTTTTAACTCGTAAGCACAGAATTCAAGAAACAGGCTTAGTCTTGAAGTGGTTAACTCCTAAAATTCTGGGCTCACTTCATTGAATTACCACAGTCTTGCACTGAATGCAACTGCTTTAGCCTGGGGGGGCAGTATGCTGACTTATATACCCTAACTGTAATGCTGGGCTATATACCCTATCTGTAATACTGACCTATATACGCTATCTGTAATGCTGACCTACAGTATATACCCTATCTGTTTGCTGACCTTTATACCCTATCTTTAATGCTGACCTATATACCCTATCTGTAAGGCTGACCTATATACCCTATCTGTAATGCTGACCTATATACCCTATCTGTATGCTGACCTATATACCCTATCTGTAATGCTGACCTATATACCCCTTGTGTAATGCTGACCTATATACCCTATCTGTATGCTAGTCTATATACCCTTTCTGTAATGCTGGGCTATATACCCTATCTGTAATGCTGACCTATATACCCTATCTGTAATGCTGAGCTATATACCCTATCTGTAATGCTGACCTATATACCCTATCTGTAATGCTGACCTTTATACCCTATCTGTAATGCTGGGCTATATACTCTATCTGTAATGCTGACCTATATACCCTATCTGTAATGCTGACCTTTATACCCTATCTGTAATGCTGACGTTTATACCCTATCTGTAATGCTGAGCTATATACCCTATCTGTAAACCTTGGCTATATACCCTGATCTGTGAGGCTGACCTATATACCCTATCTGTAATACTGGGCTATATACCCTGATCTGTGAGGCTGAGCTATATACCCTGTTCTGTGATGCTGAGCTGTGTACTCTGTCCTGTGATGCTGAGCTATATACTCCTGACATTATGGGTGTTAGCAAGTGGAATACAGGGGACGGAGTGTGTGGATTCTATAAAAGGTGGGGCTTATGAGACGTGGGAGGGGTCAAAAACGAAGGATGTGTTCTGGCGCCCCCCGTTTCTTGCACTGAATCCAACTGATTTAGCCTGGGGGGGGGGAGGCAGTATGCTGACTTATATACCCTAACTGTAATGCTGGGCTATATACCCTATCTGTAATGCTGGGCTATATATCCTATCTGTAATGCTGACTTATATACCCTACCTGTAATGCTGACCTACAGTATACACCCTATCTGTTTGCTGACCTATATACCCTATCTTTAATGCTGAGCTTTATACCCTATCTGTATGTTGACCTATATACCCTATCTGTAATGCTGACCTATATACCCCATGTGTAATGCTGACCTATATACCCTATCTGTATGCTAATCTATATACCCTATCTGTAATGCTGGGCTATATACCCTATCTGGAATGCTGACCTATATACCCTATCTGTAAAGCTGACCTATGTACACTATCTGTAATGCTGACCTATGTACCCTATCTGTAATGCTGGGCTATATACCCTATCTGTAATGCTGGGCTATATACCCTATCTGTAATGCTGGCCTATATACCCTATCTGTAATGCTGACCTATATACCCTATCTGTAATGCTGGCCTATATACCCTATCTGTAATGCTGACCTTTATACCCTATCTGTAATGCTGAGTTATATACCCTATCTGTAATGCTGGGCTATATACCCTCATCTGTGAGGCTGACCTATATACCCTATCTGTAATTCTGACCTATATACCCTATCTGTAATGCTGACCTTTATACCCTATCTGTAATGCTGAGTTATATACCCTATCTATAATGCTGAGCTATATACCCTATCTGTAATGCTGGGCTATATACCCTGATCTGTGAGGCTGAGCTATATACCCTAATCTGTAATGCTGGGCTAATGCTATATACAGTACCCTGATCTGTGGGGCTGAGCTATGTACCCTATCCTGTGATGCTGAGCTGCATACTCTGTCCTGTGATTCTGGGGCTGTATACTCTGTCCTGTGATGCTGAGCTGTATACTCCTGACACTATGGGTGTTAGCAAGTGGAATACAGGGTACGGAGTGTGTGGATTCTATAAGGGGTGGGGCTTATGAGAAGTGGGAGGGGTCAAAAAGGAAGGACGGGGTCTGGCGCCCCCCCTTTCTAAAACTTCACCAGCCGCCACTGGATGTAATGGTACTGCAACACATGGCTGTGAAAACAGCCTTACTGGTTCTAACCTGGTAAGAATATCATGACAATGTATAAATAAGCTATGTTAGATAATAGTGTTTCTACTCATAATGGGAAAGGTTGTGTGATAACTACACAGTAAAAGCTATCCCTTTGAATCTGGTCTACTGCATCTAATAGTAAATCTGGCATGGTTTAACTCCTAAAATTCTGGGCTCACTTCATTGCCATTGAATTACCAGAGTCTTGCACTGAATGCAACTGCTTTAGTCTGGGGCGGGGGCAGTATGCTGACTTATATACCCTAACTGTAATGCTGGGCTATATACCCTATCTGTAATGCTGACTTATATATACTGTCTGTAATGCTTACCTATGTACCCTATCTGTAATGCTGGGCTATATACTCTATTTGATTATCTGATGTGCTGGATAATCCAAAGCGCATTGCGCTTACTAAATGGCCCGGCGGTGGAAAGAGGAGGGGGTCAGAACTCCCGGGGCACCTCGCCATTGCGAGGTGTCCTAGAAGTGGGGCCGTGTACCTGTCAAGAATTGGTACCGGCTCCCCCCTCCCCCCGAAAGGTGCCAAATAGGAGGATGCAACAATCTGACCTTCCCCTTTTGGGAGGAGTAATTACAAAATTTTATAACAAACGAGGAAAAACTTTTTTTTCCCAAAACCCTAGTGGTGATTAAATATCATACCTCCCAACTTTTTGAAATGGGAACAAGGGATACCTATTAGCAAAAGTATGTGGACACAGGACACACCCCTCGCCAAGGAGAATTATAAAAAAAAAATATTAGTTAAACCTACAAGAGCTTTTTTTTTACCACTACTATTCCTTTATATTGGCTTTTGAAATGTACAAATGTAGCCATTTAGGAATTGGATGAAATGTTTAGCACTGGGGAAGCACTTTTTGAAAGATAAAAAGTGCATTTTATATACAACTATATAGATCAGACCAAAATGATGGACAAATGAGGAGGAAATAGGGACAGAGGGACTTTTTTCCAAATCAGGGACAGTCCCTCGGAAATCCGGGACTGTTGGGAGCTATGTTAAATATCACCAAAAGAAAGCTCTATCTGTCTCAAAAAATGTCATATGGGTAGAGTGCTGCATGACTGCGCAATTGCAATTCAAAGTGCGACAGCTCTGAAAACTGAAAATTGGCCTGGGCAGGAAGGGGGTGCAAGTGCCCGGTGGGCCCTAAGCACATGCGGTAGGCTAGGTACAGATTAGTAATACAACTACAATCTTCTTTATTCCCTTAGTGAAAGAGACCGCTGTGTGTTTCTTCTGCGGCGCAGCATATAGGAGGTTAAAAAGAAAATTGTACTCGATGCAACAGATGGCAACTAGGACAAGAATTTCATTACCAGAAGAAAAGACTTTAAAAAGGTGTGATCCTGGCACCATGGGCGAGTGTGTGATCCTGGGAGTTTGTGTGTTATTATGTGTAATCAGTTCTCAGATAAGGGTAATTTCAGGCATGTGAGGTGTAATTATATTATAAACTTTACATTGCATAAAGGGCATGGAGAGGTGAGGAGGTAATTCTGAGTGCACGCGGGCGAGAGCCGCGAACAGACCTGTCCCTCGCTTGCTGTAATTGAACCTCGGTCGGTACAAGAGTTACAGTTAACATATCAGGGCCTTGCCTTCTCTAACCTCTCACCTGCTTCCTGATAAACAACAGAGTCAAGGAAAACGATAGACCATTTCTAAGTGTTACACATGCTACAGGCTACCCACAAGTGATTTTCTTCACACAGAGATCACAACCTCCCCCCTCCCTCCCCACAATGGCTTCATCTGCTTTTTCCCTCCAGAAGGACAACACCATCTTTGTTCAGGCATCGTCCAGGGTCACCATCTACTTCCTAGACTGAGATGCCAACTCAGAGATAACTACATAACGTAAATCCTGGCACCTATGCAGTTCTTAGCATTGTTCACAAATGTCCGAAGCAGATCAGCCCCTGCTGCAGCTTCTCACTACAAATGATAAATTATTGCAGTCTAATCACTGGGGGAGGGGAGACTGAGGAAATGCTTTCTCCTGCCTGCAGCTGACTGGTGCCATCATCTCAGCTTTGGCAAAGCCACTGGATTGGAAGATTTTTTTTAATGATAACATGTGGAGCATTTATTTTTATACTGTTGCTGTATATTGTAACATATCAGAAATGTATTCTTGCAGAATTGAACATTATGCTTCTGCCATCCACGAAACACATATTTGTGGAACCAAAGAGGGTGGATTTTAATGCCCACATGCTGCACATATACTGCATATGTCTGTGGACAGATTACTGTGTGCTCCCAGCACAGTGACAGAGCTGTCATAGAATCATTATTAGGAATAGCTCTCCAGATCACGTGACCACTGTGACAGCCAATCACAGTAGTCATGTGATTGGGGAGTCCTTCCTACCCCCCAGGACTTAAAGACCCAGTTGAATGGGCACCGAGGCTGGGCATGAAGGTTTTAAGTTCAGATTTATGGAGAGCAATAGCCCTTGATGGATTTGGTTCACTTATTGCCTGGAATTGTATTGGCTAACTCTATAGACTGAAAACACAACCTTTCAAATTGCATTAGTTCCCCTTATGAGGCTGAGAGAGATGGAATGTAAAGAACACAAAGGATAACCCTTAACTTTGTCTTCTTTTGTGCAGAGAATTCTTGGAAAATTCCAGGCAGATATACTAATGTTATTTTAACCACTTGCCGACCAGCTCACGCAGATATACTGCGGCAGGTCGGCTCTCCTGCACGAACATGTGGGATTGTGGGCGCACGACGCAGGAGCGCACTCACGGGCCCCACGGACCCAATGTGTGCCAGCGACCCGTGATCACTTTGTACAGAGGCAGAACAGGGATCTGTAAACAAGGCGGATCCCCGTTCTGACAGGGGACAGGACAGAGATCTACTGTTCTCAGTCATCGGGAACAGTGATCTCTGTCATGTCCCTGGCAGCCCACCCTCCCCCCCCCACACAGTTAGAACACACCCAGGGAACACAGTTAACCCCTTGATCTCCCCTTAGTGTTAACCCCTTCCCTACCAGTGTCATTTTTACATTTATCAATGCATTTTTATAGCACCGATCAATGTAATAATGTCACTGGTCCCCAAAAAGTGTAATTTGGGGTCAGATCTGTCCACCACAATGTCCCAGTCCCGATAAAAATCGCAGATCACCGTCACTACCAGTAAAAAACAAATAAATAAAACAAAGTCCATAAATCTATCCCGTACTTTGTAGACGCGATAACTTTTGCGCAAACCAATCAATATACGTCTATTGCAATTTTGTACCAAAAATATATAGAACAATACATTTTGGCCTAAGCTGATGAATACATTTGTTTTTTTATATTTTTTTTGATATGTATTATAACAGAAAGTAAAAAAAATGTTTTTTTATTCTTCAAAATTGACAGTCTTTTTTTGTTTATAGTGCAAAAAATAAAAAAAGCAGAGGTGATCAAACACCACCAAAGGAAAGCTCTATTTGTGGGAAAAAAAAGGACGTCAATTTTGTTTGGATACAGTGTCGCATGACCGCGCAAATGTCAGTTAAATTCACGCAGTGCCGCATTGCAAAAAATGGCCTGGTCAGGAAGTGGGCAAATCCTCCCAGGGCTGAAGTGGTTAAAAAATGGAATACTTTTTAAAACATTACCTAATATATCACTTTTTATTTTCTTTTCTTTTTTCTTTTCTTTTCTTTTTTTTTGTGTTACCACTGGTGAGGATCATAATATTCCTTCAACTTTTTGGCACTTGTAACTCAAAGGCCATTATACGTTGTGTATATTTCTGGCACATTTTTCAACTAAAAGTTTGCAATGTACAGTCTTGGAAACTCACCACTAACCCATCCCTAGTAGCTAAGAAAGACAAAATGGGCAAGACAGGGACAGCAGTGAAACCTGCTTATCCTCCTCCTCTCTATCCAAATAAAAACTGTTTTGGCTGAAGTAAAACTTTAAGAATCTACAGTATTTATCAAAGAGTCTCTGGGTAATTCATCCAAGAGATTCCTCCAGAGATTCAACAGGATTCACCCTTCAGTTCTGGCAACCATTACTCTATTTATTATGCAGTCAGCTCATTGGCAAATTTTGTTAAATCCAATGTTGCCCAGATGAATGCCTTTGATATATATAAAGTTCAGTAGAGGTTATTGTGACGGGCTCCTGACACACCGACTGGGTATCTCCACCAGAAAGCTGCTTTCTCCTTGCTGGAACACAGGAACAAGGTATTATAGCTGGGAATTGCACCCAAGAACTAGACAACACTAGCTTAGGTGCAGGCAGGAAACAACTTTATTGTAAATTCACACTGAATTTATACCACACAAAATCAGATAAGAACTTGACCACATTATCCTAAACAATGCAAACTTTAAACAGTAATATCATTAGTACATCTAACAGTACATCTAATGAACAGCTAGCAGCTAACAGTAACCTAGTTAAACAGTGATCTAATTAACAGTAAGCTAATCAACACCTAGGCGCCTAAACAAGCCTTGATTAGTCAGGGAGGCCCACCCTAGACTGTCCGGAAACAAGTCCACATCCCTGGATACATAAAGTACGTTACAGGTGGTGTCTTTCAGGTGTTTGGCTATCACTTGTGTAATCTGTCCACTAGAAATGTCACCATATGACAAAACTCATACAATGTTCCAGCAGTCTGAAAAAGTGGAATTAACTTATCTTCATAGATTTCTTGAGGAAGATGGCTGATAAATATTTTTGTGGAGGAGCTTCTCCAACCCAGTCTGCAGGAGGGCTAAAGCTGGCTACATATTATACAATTTACTTGTACAACTTTCCTTTATATTTACCAAAACTATATAATATGAGGTCAAACCTCTTTATAAATTGTATGCAATTGGGCAAGCCCTTGCACTACATAGTTGAAGGTAAATCTAAAGGAAATTGAACAATAAAAATTGTATAATCTGTACCCAGCTTAATATTACACCTTTTCATCCACACCAGAAGGGAAGCTTTATTGTCTCTATTTAGAGAATAAATCCAAGCCTTGCTCTCAGTGTTCATCACGTTGTTGTTCATCATTAGAGAATGATCTGCTGTCTCCATGGGATCAGAGGCTGAACTGAGCTATTTTCCATGCTCAAACGGGAGAAGCAGACAAAATCCCCAGTCTCCTCCATGGGCCATAATCAGTGGGTAGAAGGCTAGCCCCCTAGTCCCCTTCAAATGTCACAGTTGTTACCGTAACAGTTATTTTCTTGTTTCTGGTTTAATCTTAGTGGCTTAGTTTGGGCACATCTTGCTAAATAACAGGAGTCCATTGATTCATCTGATGGCAATCACGGCTCATGCTGCTAGAAGAACAATTAAGTACTGTCCGTGATACTTTTTTAAAATTTGCACTAACATTCAAATTTTCCAGACAAGCTTTCGTGGTGTACCCCCTTCAAACAGTGCTGCTTGGACATTAAAGAAGGGGGTACACCCCAAAAGCTTTTCCTGAAAATGTGGATGTTAATGCAAATAAAAAAAAAGCATCATGGATCAGTACTCAGTTGTTCTTGTGGCAATTGCCCAAATACAGCTGTAATCACCTCAAGCATGGTGCATGGTAATGAAACTTTGTATAGACACAGTTTCAGCACCATGGATAGCGAATGCCCCCTTCCCTGATGTAACTAGCCCAGCACACCAGAGCTGCAGGCTATGATCCCCATAACAACTGAGCGGTGTCTGATATGTTGATACCAACGTACATGCCCATCATTATCGAGTGATATTTTGAAAAGGGGTTCCCTCAAGAAACTGGGTCCCTTCCCAAAGCACCCATTCCGAAGAGGTGGTTCTGACAAAGATGGTCTAAGTAATTGAATGTGTTGAGACCACACACACACACTTAGAAAAGTTTAGTATACCTTTTCTGTATCCAGCAATTTTTGAAGATGTCCCATGACATCTGATCCAGCATTGTTGGCAGCAGAGAGGAAGAGGGAGTACATTTTATGCTGAAACTCAGATGTCAGATTTGTCACATTAGGAACAGTTTTATGGACTCATCAAATATCTGTTTCAGTAGACTTAAAAAAATTGGAGTAAAGGTATCTGAGAATGCTGCCTACAACAACAGTTCAAGTACAAGCTACGCACAAAAAAGAGATTGATTGGGGGTCACCTTGAACTAATTTCAATGGTCTGTTTGTTGAGTTTTAATACATTTAGCAACTCTCTTCCATCAGCCATTATATCCAGTTGAATAGTAATTTTATGAATCTCTCCATGAGAATGTTCTATATTGTATCTACTACAATGATTGTTTTCCCACCCCCTACTGCACTGTGTGATATTTTGGCACTTGATAAATACATTATAATAATAATAATAGCAATTGGGTAATGAAGCAAATTTCATCATTGCAAATTACATGGTTAGCATCAGGCTGCAGAACTAATTTAACACTTACATTTCCTCTGTGAGGAAATAGTACCCAGAATTATGCATTGAGCATGCTCACTTTCATCTAATATTTTCTACCAGTGATAAATTTACACTATATTGCTATAAGTTTGTGGACACTGATCATCATATCTAACCCTGCACAGAGCCCTGATCACAACCCTACAGAACACATTTTGGATGAACTGTAACTCCAATAATGAGCCAGGTCTTCTCATCCAACATTATTACGTGAACTCACAAATGCTCTTTGAATAGAAACAAATTCCTAAAGGCACCCTCTAAAATCTTGTAGAAAGCCTTTCAAGAACAGTAGAAGCTGCATAGCAGCAAAGGGGGCAACCCCATATGAACACCCATGGTTAAGGAATGGTCAAATCAGCTCATCCCAAGTGGAGGAGCATAGATGTGATGGCCAGGTGTTCACAAACATTAAAGTGGTTGTAAAGCTTTTTTTTTGTATCAAAATAACAAACATGTTATACTTACCTGCTCTGTGCAATGGTTTTGCACAGAGCAGCCCTGATCCTCTTCTTCTGGGGTGCCCTGCAGGTGCTCCAGACCCCTCCTCTTTGTCAGGTGCCCCCATGGAAAACCGCTTTCCATGGGGGCACCCATGCGTGCTTGCTCCTGAGCAGGGATGGCCCATGCTTTAAGAGCGCACAGGCACCGCTCTCCCTATTCCTGCCGCTTCCCCCTATCCATGTTTTTTTTGAAGCATCTGATTAGAGCCTGAGGTTCTAATAGGCTTCAAAAAAGGATGGGCAGAGAGTGCGCCCTGATCCCACCCAATTGTGTGACAATATCGAATTAATTTTCGCTATTTTCACATTACAATGCCTCCCCGCCAATCAGGAGCCAGGTCTGTGAGACCTGCTTCCCGATTGGCCAAAGCGCCAGGCGATCCTATTGGATGCCTTTTAGCTAAGGACGGGGAGACACAAAGATGAGAGGAGAAGGATCCGCCGCTGCTGCCCTACACTGAGGAACGGAGGAGGGCACAGATCGGTGGAGACAGCAGCCGCTGCTGTCTACACTGCCCTACACTGTGGAGGACACACAGCGGTAAGTGTCATGCCTTTCCTACCGTGGGGGGGGGTTTGGGTGCTGTTGTCAGTGACGCAACAGCACCCCCCATGACTAAGAGCCGCAATGCCTCATGGGGGGTGGCTCGGCTGCCTGCTATCAGTGCTGCCAGTGCTATACCCCTACCTGTGTAATTGCTACATACCCCTACCTGTGTAATTGCCCACATATCCCTACCTGTGTAATTGCCTACATACCCGTACCTGTGTAATTGCCTACATACCCCTACCTGTGTAATTGCTTACATACCCCTACCTGTGTAACTAGCTACATACCCATCCCTGTGTAACTGGCTACATAGCCCTCCCTGTGTAACTGGCAACATACCCCTACCTGTGTAACTCGCTACATACCCGTACCTGTGTAATTGCCTACATACCCCTACCTTTGTAATTGCTTATATACCCCTACCTGTGTAACTGGCTACATACCCCTACCTGTGTAACTGGCTACATACCCCTACCTGTGTAACTGGCTACATACCCCTCCCTGTGTAATTGGCTATATACCCATACCTGTGTAACTGGCTACATACCCCTCCCTGTGTAACTGGCTATATACCCCTACCTGTGATACTGGCTATATACCCCTACCTGTGATACTGGCTATATACCCCTACCTGTGATATTGGGCTGTATACTCTGTCCTGTGATGCTGGCTGTAAACTCTGTCCTGTGATTAAGGGGCTGTATACTCTGTCCTGTGATGCTGGGCTGTATACTCTGTCCTGTGATGCTGGGCTGTATACTGTGTCCTGTGATGCTGAGCTGTATACTCTGTCCTGTGATGCTGGGCTGTATACTCTGTGCTGTGATGCCAAGCTGTATACTCCTGACACAATATGTGGAATATAGGGGACATAGTGGGTGGATTCTATAAGGGGTGTGGCTTATGAGAAATGGGAGGGGTCAAAAAGGAAAGGCAGGGCCTGGCGCCCCTCCATCCTAAAACTTCACCAGCTGCCACTGCTCCTGAGGCCTCACCGCTGCATCCTTTGACACAGACAGCGGGAATCTGCCCCGGCTCCAGCTCCTGTGTCACAGGATTTGCATGACAGCAGCGGGATCACTCTGTCCAATGAGGAGAGAGACAGTGGCTGGAGCCGCTCCACTCGTGCTCGTGGCTGAATCAGATCAGGTTCAGGTAGGAAAAAGGGGGAGGGTCTGGGGGGTCTGCAGCACAGAAGGTATTTCACCTTAATGCATAGAATGCATTAAGGTGAAAAACCTTAAGGTTTTAGAACCCATTTAAGCCATGTGATGTACAATTATATGTTAAGGTTTACCCCTTATTAAACAAAATTATTGCTAATAAAAAACCAAGCTATGTGTGTATAATTTTCACTATACCCAGTATATACATTAGAAAATTCTCTTATGGTGAGATGGTTTTTACAAAGCAAGGAAAAATGAGAAGAAAGAGAGAGGGGCAGGAGAGAGCAGATGTTCCAGCTGAAAATTAAATTTTGAAATGTATGTCTACTGTGTGTTTGACAGAGGGCATGTGTCCTGTCACCCGACTGTGTTCTGGCAACCGGATAAAGCTTGTAGCCTCTGACATTTAAAGAGACTCTGTCAACACCTTAAAAAATGCTTGTAATAGCACAGAAAATTCAAGTATTTGAAATACTTACCTGCAGTCATTTTTTTTCCTTTCCATAAATGATTTTTATTCACTTGCAGTGCACCTTTGAACTTGCTAGAAAATGTGACTTCTTCGGGAAGAGTTAATTCACTAGCACATGTTCCTCCTTCCTCCTCTTCTGCGAGTGTCTAGTTACTGTCTGTGCTAGCCCAGCTCCCTCATTCCTCCTCTCCTTCCTAGATACAGACTATATTGCCAAAAGTATCGGGACACCTGCCTTTACACGCACATGAACTTTAATGGCATCCCAATGTTAGTCTGTAGGGTTCAATATTGTGTTGGCCCCCCCCCCTTTGCAGCAATAACAGCTTTAACTCTTCTGGGAAGGCTGTCCAAAGTTTAGGAGTGTGCCTATGGGAGTGTTTGACCATTCTTCTAGAAGTGCATTTGTGAGGTCAGGTACTGATGTGGATGAGAAGGCCTGGCTCGCAGTCCAGTCAAGTTCCTTCACCCCAAACTCGCTCATCCATGTCTTTATGGGCCTTGCTTTGTGCACTGGTACACAGTCATATTGGAACAGGAAGGTCCATCTCCAAACAGTTCCCACAAAGTTGGGAGCATGAAATTGTCCAAAATGCCTTGATATGCTGATGCCTTAAGAGTCCCCTTCACTGGAACTAAGGGGCCAGGCCCAACCCCTGAAAAACAACCCCACACCATAATCCTACCTCCACCAAATGATTTGGACCAGTGCACAAAGCAAGGTCCATAAAGACATGGATGAGCGAGTTTGGGGTGGAGGAACTTGACTGACCTCAACCCAATAGAGCCCCTTTGGGATGAATTAGAGCTGAGACTGCAAGCCAGGTCTTTTCGTCCACATAAGTGCCTCACCTCACAAATGCACTTTCAGGAGAATGGTCAAACATTCCCATAGACACACTCCTAAACCTTGTGGACAGCCTTCCAAGAAGAGTTGAAGCTGTTATAGGATGTGCCAACTCAATATTGAACCCTACAGGCTAAGACTGAGATGCTATTAAAGTTAACGTGCGTGTAAAGGCAATACTTTTGGTAATATTGTGTATGTATTAGCTGGGGGAGAAGTGAAGCAAAATACTAATGAGTATCTGTTGAGTTACACTTCTGAGTCTGCCGGTGCTGCTGACATAGCATTCAAGATGGAGACATCCAGCAGCAGTCTCAGGACCTTTGACACAAGATAAAAATATATATATGAAATATGCTGAATGCACAAAGAATTTGGCTGGAACATGGCAATACTTTGTTCCACACTTCCAGCACTTGCCCTGTGCTCAGTGACTTGATAATTGTAAACACAGAAGCTGGTACATAGAGTTGAGCGAACACCTGGAAGTTCGGGTTCTGCTGGTCCGTCCGAACTTCGGGACAAAGTCCGGGTCCGGGTCCGGACGGAACCCGAACGATCGCACGGACAACGAACCCCATTGAAATCAATGGGGACCCGAACTTTTAGGCACAAAAATGGCTGTAGGAAAGTCCTGGAAAGCCCCAGAGGGCTGCAAAAGGAAGTAAAATGGGGGTAAGGGTAGGGCAAGTGCCCTACAAAAAAATGGGGACAGGGAAATAACTGTAAATATTTTTAAAAAAATAAAAACATAAAAAAAGCAAAAATGGAGGTGAATGTGGATCATCTTCAAACTGTGTCTGAAAAGTATTAATTAACGGTAGAAGCCATATAACTGTTCTAAAATCATCTTCAAACTAGGGCAAGTGCCCTACAAATAAATGGGGATAGGGAAAATAAATT
>BLSH010135733.1:275185-297439 GCA_018402905.1 Glandirana rugosa
GTTTTACTATTTTTGAAACAAACCCATGTCGCAGCGTGCTGGCGCGTTAACAGTAAGTTTCGCGTTGTCGTGACTTTTGACTTTTAACCAGACCATCATTTCACAAGATTCACGTATCATAACTTCACCAATTTGTTTACAACACGGAATACTGTTAAAAATGGAAAAGTGGATGTTCTAACTAAAAGATTATCACCTAAACAACACCATAAGTGTATGTCACGGAACGCTTTCATAAGCCGGGGGAACTTGAAACACTGGAAAACGGTGTAAAGTCCGAAGTTTGTATTTCTATATTTTGACATTAAAAAACACTTCTTAGTTGTTGTTCACCCTGTGTTAGTACTTCACCTTGCTTTACATAACCTTGATTCTTCACAAAAAATTACAGTTTTATATCTTTATGTTTGAAGCCTGAAATGTGGCAAAAGGTCACAAAGTTCAAGGGGGCCGAATACTTTCGCAAGGCACTGTATGTGAATACCACAACAAATCCACTATTAGAAAATCAATCTTGTAGGTGAAAAGGTAAAAATTGTCATAAGGCACAACATTTGTTTAACCACTTCAATACTATGCACTTAGAACACTTTACTACCAGACCAATTTTCAGTTTTCAGTGCTGTTGCGCTTTGAATGACAATTGCGCGGTCGTGCGACGCTGTACCCAAACAAAGTTTTTATCATTTTGTTCCCACAAATAGAGCTTTCTTTTGGTGGTATTTGATCACCCCTGCGGTTTTTATTTTTTGCGCTACAGATAAAAAAAGACCGAAAACTTTGAAAAAAAAAAAATTCTCTATTTTTGTCACAAAACTTTGAAAATAAGTAATTTTCTCCATCACTGGTGGGCACTGATGAAGCTACACTGACGGGCACTGATGTGGCAGTACTGATTGGCACTGATGAGGCGGCACTGATGAGGTGGCACTGATGATGAGGCACTTATATGCAGCTATGATGAGCACTGTTAGGCGGCACTAATAAGCAGCACTGACGGGTACTGAGAGGTGGCACTGATATACAGCACTGATGGGCACTGATATGCAGCACTGATGGACACTGCTAAGCGGCACTGATGGGCACTAATAGACAGCACTGATTGGCACTCATAGGCGGCACTGGGCACTGATAGGTGGCACTGATGGGCACTGATAGGTGGGCACTGGTAGGTGGCAATGGTGGGCACTGATGTGTAGCACTGGTATGCATTGATAGGGGCACTGGTGGACACTGATAGGGGCACTGGTGGGCACTGATAGGGGCACTGGTGGGCATATACATTAATAGGGGCTCATTCCCTGGTGGTCTAGGGTGGCATCTGAAGGTGGCACTGAGTGAAGGTGGACCTGAGCACTATGTCACTTACCTGGTGGTCTAGGGGGGTCTCCCTGGTGGTCCAGATCGGCTCCCTGGTGGTCCCTGGTCAGCTCCCTGGTGGTCCTGGGTGGGCACATCCCTGGGCAGGCTCCCTGGTGGTCTAGGGTGGAGATCCGAGGAAGGGCTGTGCTGATAAATCATCAGCACAAACCCTCCCTATCAGGGATGCAGCCGATTGGCTCTCCCCTCATCAGGTCTGCAGACCTGAGTACAGGAAAGCCGATAAACGGCTTTCCTGTATTACACTGTGACCAGCCGTGATTGGTCACGGCTGGTCACATGGTAAAGTGCTTCGGATCAAAGCACTTTACCGAGATCGGCATTGCGGGGGGTCAGACTGACCCCCCACACCACCGATCGCCGCGATGCGCACCCCCCCGGGCGCGCGGCAGCTTGTTATCCTGAGGACGTCATATGACGTCCAGTCAGGATAACTCAGCCACTTCCCGGCCGTCATTCTGCATACGGAGGTCGGGAAGTGGTTAAAAGGCAACCACATGCTCAATATAGTGATTAATGTCCCTGTATAAGAGAGTACAGGATAAACACTAATGCTGGGTTCACACCTATGCGAATTTAATGCGCCGCATCCAATTCGCAGGACACTTGAAAACAAATTGTTTTCAATGTGTCCAGTTCACATCTGTGAGGTACATTTAGACTCCACATTGCACAGAAAACGTGTGCATTTTCTGTGCAGTGCGGTGTGAATTCCAGCCCCATTATGTTCAATGGGAGCGCATCTAATTCGGCTATGTGTTCCGCTTTGAACGGGGATCTTTCCCCCTCCCCACTGAACCTCCCCCCTCCCTCCCCTGTCAGCCAATGCGCTGTGAGATTGGACAGGAGACGCTGAACAGTAGCTCCTGTCCTTCTCACAGGCATTGGAGATGGAATTCGCACCGGACAGGTGTGAATCCAGCCTCAAAATCCTCATCCTCCAGTGTTCAGTGTTCCACCACCCTTATTTAGTACCGGAAAGGTAGACCTCAAGATTAAAGAGGTCACACAGCGCTGTAAATTCTCCACTAGATCAGACTGACAATTACACCCAGCTTGTCTCAGTGCAGATGCTCTGGTTATATGTACACCAACCCGATGGTCAGGAGGAGATATGAAGGGCATTCCCAGTGTAGTATTAAATTAAAGAAGAAGAGAAAGAAAGAGAAAGAAAATAGGTGGGTGGCCAATCAGAGGCTACCACAGCGATCAGATGACAGAGAATCGAGAGTCTCGGGTCCTCATTTTGATTGAGGCACTAGAAATGAATACAAAGGAGGATATGAGAGGGAATATATCCCATTAGAGCTCTTTGCCAAATTCCCATCACTGTCTGAGGGTCTCCCCCTCTTTTGATTTGTGGTTTAGCATCTGGATCTACCCATCCATGAAGGTGTTCTCTCCTTCTCCTCTCCTGTTGTTTTAATATGCACATATCAATGTCATTTCAGATAAGTGAAGAATATTTGTTTCTCTGAATAAACAGTCATTGGCCTGTGAAACGCGTTGAACGTGGATAACTTATCTGCAACTTTCTTGAATGTAATCTACTGCTGGATTCACTTATGTATATCAGGGAGGAAAGCTGAAAAAAGGGACCATTTAAATGTGCAATAATGTTGGACAAACAATTCATTTATGAAAAAATAATAATAATTTAATGTAAAAAATATTTACAGATTTCCCACCTACAGTTTGTGAATTGGACAGTTATTTTTAGAATTTTTGTGAAATAAAATACCATTCATCATTACTTGACTCACCAGCTATTCAAGTTGTACCCTTTTTTAAACTATGTAATTGGAATTTTTGTAGAGTTCTTAGAGAAGTTTGTACCACTTATACAGCCACAGTAATTTTTTTTCAAATTCTGCTGTATCATAAACATAATATGGCAAGAATTTATGGTCAGTGCAATAAAAATAGATAGCGGCTGTAAAATCATTTAGTCAGGTTCACCTGCAGGTTATTGAAGTGCACAAGTTCAGGGATTGCTGAGCATCCAGGCAGGTTGGCGGGAGCTGTTTGGAAGGCGTCCACATTATCTTTACAGGGCCGAGGCTGATAGTTGTACAATTGGGAGATGAAGTGTGCACTGCGCTATTCCTGACTCAGGTGTGCAAAAGCTTCTTGGTCGGCTTGCACTATACTGTTTGATTAAACAAATAAGCGTTAACACTACCTGAAATTTGGATTTTGCAAAAGGGTTTGACACGGTTCCCCACATACGGCTAATGTGTAAGGTAAAGTCTACAGGCTTGGAAAACTCAGTTTGTAAATGGATAGAAAACTGGATAAAAGACCGAATTCAGAGAATATGGGTAATTATTCATACTCTGAATGGTCTAAGGTTATCAGTGGTGTACCCCAAGGTTCAGTGTTCAGACCCTTACTTTTTAATATATTTATAAATGATATCGGGCCTGGGATTAAAAGTACCATTTCAGTGTTTGCAGATGACACCAAGCTATGCAGTGGAATAACGTCCTTACAGGATGTCTCCCGCTTTCAAGCAAACCTCAATGCACTGTCTAATTGGGTGATTATGTGGCAGATGAGGTTTAATGTAGATAAATGTAAAGTTATGCACTTGGGGGCTAAGAATATGCATGCATCGTACATACTAGGGGGAGTACAAATGGGGGAGTCAATGGTGGAGAAGGATCTGCGTGTTCTGGTAGATCATAAGCTTGATAACAGCATGCAATGCCAAGCTGTGATTTCCAAAGCGAGCAAAGTCCTTTCTTGTATTAAAGCGGTTGTCTACCCTGTGAAAAAAAGAAAAAAACAAACAAAAAACCTGCAAGACAATAGCATAATGAGCTTATGAATTACTCACCTTTAAACAAAGATCCGACCGGACTGCTCGGTCCCCTCTGAGGGAGCGGACATCTTCCCTCGGATCTTGCTTCCGGGTACGTGGCTCCGGCGTTGTGACTGGCCGGAGCTGCGAGACGTCACTCCGGCTCACCTTGAAACAAAGATCCGACAGGGCTGCTCGGTCCCCTCTGAGGGAGTGGACATCTTCCCTCGGATCTTGCTTCCGGGTACGTGGCTCCGGCGTTGTGACTGGCTGGAGCTGCGAGACGTCACTCCGGCTCACCTTGAAACAAAGATCCGACAGGGCTGCTCGGTCCCCTCTGAGGGAGCGGACATGTTCCCTCGGATCTTGCTTCCAGGTACGCGGCTTCGGCACTGTGACTGACCGGAGCCGCGAGACGTCACTCCCGCACACGCGCGGGAGCCCATCTTTCCGGCAAGGTCTGGGACATCACGGTGCATGCTTGGAGGGGGAATACTTCCTAAAATGTACAGGTTTAGGAGATATTCATTTTACCTACAGGTAAGCCATATTATAGGCTTACCTGTAGGTAAAAATGCCCCTAAAGGGTAGACAACCGCTTTAAGAGACATATGGACTCCAGAGAGAGGGATATCATTTTGCCCCTGTACAAATCATTAGTAAGACCTCATCTGGAATATGCAGTTCAGTTTTGGTCACCAGTTCTCAAAAAGGATTTTGGGGAACTGGAAAAGGTGAAGAAAAGGGCAACCAAACTAATAAGAGGAATGGAGGAGCTCAGCTATAAGGAAAGATTAGAGGAACTGAATGTATTCTCTCTTGAGAAAAGCAGATTAAAGGGGGTATGATCAAAATGTATAAATACAAAAGTGGTGCATAAAGTGAACTTGGTGTTGCGTTATTCACCTTAAGGTCGTCACAGAGGATAAAGAGGCACTCTTTATGTCTGGTTAAAAGAAATTTAATCTCCAAATATGTAAAGATTTCTTCACAGTAAGAGCTGTGAAAATGTAGAATAGACTCCATGGTTCTGGCCAGCTCTGTAGATTGTTTTATAAAACGCCTGGATTTTTTCCTAAATGCACAAAATGCGACCAAATACCAGGGATCGGCAAGGTGTCCGCTCCCGGACAACAGTGTCCTCCAGCACTGCTTGAGGTGTCCGCGGCCACCTCCGACTTTTTTTTTTATTTTAGCTCTCTTTTTCAGTATGTTGTTAGTGAGACTGTGTGAAGGTGTGGCCGGGGCGAGAGGCACCTCCCACTAGTCGTTCTCCTGAGTCTCCTGGTCCTGCACGGCGGAGTGATCTCAATCTGAGGGAGGGGAGAGGCCGTCCTGGCAGAGGAGAGGAGACGTCACCCCACTGTGTGTGGAGGCAGCGTGCTGAGCGCGGGAGTGATTCGCAGCAGCAGGAGAAGTACAAGAGGACCGGACCGATGTGGTGATACTGGTGACAGTGAAACTGACTGTCTGTGTGGTCCGGTCAGTGTATTGATTCTTATAATAAGTTCTGTAGCACCTCAGCGGTGGGACAGAGGGAGGGACGACTGGTGGTCTGGCCTGCCTGGGATTTATTGGGATGGGGATCTCTCCAAAATAATTCTGCAC
Organism: Glandirana rugosa; assembly: GCA_018402905.1. Lineage (NCBI taxonomy): Eukaryota > Metazoa > Chordata > Amphibia > Anura > Ranidae > Glandirana > Glandirana rugosa. The sequence goes on from BLSH010135733.1 coordinate 280,977, forward strand.
TGCAATGATCAATTCATCATCATCAGTACAGGCATTGCTAGAACTGGATGATTCAGAACTCATTCAGGAAACCGTGAGCTGCTGGCCTGCTGCATCACTAGTGCAGAGTTGCAGGGAAGCATTTGCTTTGCTTGTCACTGCATTAAACAGACCTGCAGCTCCTGCAACTCTGCACTAGTGATGCAGCAGGCTAGCAGCTCATGGTTTCCTGAATGAGTTCATCACCTGCTATGCTATGTGACCATGGAGCTCTATTCCTCCCAATGACACCAACAATGGGGCACTATTCCTCCCACTGACACCAATGATGGGGCACTATTCCTCCCACTGACACCAATGATGGGGCACTATTCCTCCCACTGACACCAATGATGGGGCACTATTCCTTCCACTGACGGAGATTATGGGGTTTTTTGAAGGTTTTAATTTGAAATGTACCTTGGTGTCCTTCACTAAGGTCTGTCATTTGGAAAATGTCCGCCACAGTTATGGTCCGTACCTATCCCTGCCAAATACTAATATTTTATAGGTAAAGTTGATCCAGGGAATATCCGATTGCATGTTGGGGGATCAGGAAGGGATTTTTTGACCAGATGGAGTAAGTTGGATCATGCTTTATTGAGGTTTTTTTTGCCTTCCTCTGGATCAACCGTGGGTATAGAATTGTGTATTTGAAGGTTTTTTATTTGTGTGTGTGTGTATTTTTTTCTGTTTGTTGAACTGGATGGACTTGTGTATTTTTCAACCAGATTAACTATGTAACTATGTAACTAAGAAACGTATTACAAGCCTGTTGAAGTCCACTAGGTGCTCGTTTAAAGGGATGGACAGAACTCCTGTTAAGATTTGTGTTTAAAGTGGTTGTCAACCCGTGACGACCACTTTAACCTACAGGTAAGCCTATAATAAGGCTTCCCTGTAGGTGCCCTGCATATCTCCTAAACCTGTACGGTTTAGGAGATATACAGTGTACTTGATGTGCCGACGTCATTTGGCACATGCGCAGTGAAGAAATGGCCTCTGTGCCGTTTCTTCACTGAGATCGTACCGTGACTGGCGGTTCCCGTGACGTCACACGACTCCGGCCAGTCACAGAACCGGAGTCGTGGCCCCGGAAGGAAGAGGGGCTGAAGATGGACGCCGCCAGCACAAGCGAAATCGCTGGACATCGCAGGCTTCGTTTGCAGGTAAGTGACACATAATGGGCTACTGTGCGATGCATAGTAGCTCATTATGCTTCTACTTTGCAGGGGAATATTGAGGAACTAAACCCCATCAGGTTTTACTTTCTCTTTAAAGTGTATCTAAAGTGTATCTAAAGCAATGAACAAAAATGCATAGATGTCAAACATCCTGGATTTGCATGTGTCCTTGTCTGTGTCTTGGGATCATAGCATTACCCTTATTTGAATCACTAAGCATCAGCAGTATTTCAGAAAGTGTATTAACTCGGGATTGCAGCCAGATGTGGTTTAATTTCTGCACTTTTTTGGGTGGGACCATGCAAGCAAGTGAGTATGGCCTAAGCGTGACAGTGTCTTGGAAGGTGGGCTTGTCAAGTGTGGGCCGTGGATGGGTGTGACAGTGTCCCAGGGGCTAAAACTGTAATGCTAGTAAGTATGAAAATGCATTATATTTCGGAATACCAGTCCTGAATACTAGTGGTAGCATAAATGTGTATGCTATTGAGAGAAAGGAGAGGGAGGGGTGTTCAGTAGTTTTGTCCTAGGGTGACAATGCTGCTCCTCATACGGTGAGTGAGCGTTGTCACCCTAGGACAGGAAATGTGTTGCTGGCAGGTAACATTAAAGGGAAAAAATGCCCAAAAAAGCTAAACTAACCCAACCGCCAAATCCAAGGACTGCTAAGTTGCAATATATTACTTTTTTGATCTTGGGTGGGTAGAAAGTTTAACCACTTCCAACCCAAGGATGTCTATTGACATCCTGGACAGCTACAGGCACCATTCAGATATAATTTTTTTCTGACAGCGATTCTGTGTAGGATAAAAGTGATCTCTGTGGGGAGATCACTTTTATCGGTGGCGGGAGAGGTTCCCCCCCGCCACTTTTCCATCATCTCCGCCGCTTAACGGACCCGCCAGTTGTGGCAGAGATGATCGCGTCCGTTCCCCCCAGAGTCTGTGAGCCGAGTGAGCGGAAGATGCCACCCACTCGGCTACATAACATTGCAGGGTGGAAGCGACGTCACAAGTCACTTTAGTGTACACCCCAGTGTGCCATGTGACTGGCAGCTCCATCACGGACTATGGTCTAAAATTACGGACTCGTACTAGATGTTTAGTTATTAAAGAACTCCCTACTGCTTTCTTAATTGGCATGTTATGTACATTCTGTATATCTCATGCCTGCTCTAGTCAGAACCCCGTTCTTTGTTTGGAGTATCACCTTACTACGTTAATTTATTTTCCAGTGTCAGTTAACCACCTTGATTACATCTCAATATCTATCCATCACTCTTTGAGTGACAGAGATTACCATCTTGGCAGTGTTGTCAGATCACCCTGTGTGTCAGCATAGTGCAAAAGAAAATTGCACAAATTGCACATAAGGCTATTCCACATCTACACATATTCTAGGTAGGTTGTATCATCTGCCACCTATACTTGTGGTTGTACAAATATGTATTTGCTATTTTTGTTTTCTTATTGTTTTTTCATTTTTCATCTTTCTTATTTTATTTAATTTGTGCTTTACATGATGTTTGCTCTGTATGTGCTTCTAATTCGGTGCATCATGTATTTACTGGTGTTATTCTCCTTATCAGATACTATTTTTGCTAAACAGCCATTTAACTTTCTGCACAAAGTCCCTGATGAAAGGCGTGGACCTGAAACGTGTTGGGCATTTTTTTCCATATGTTGGACTACGGAATGTAACCGATATTCTCTATATATGTATACTGTCAATATCTGTTTCTTGCAACCATAGGATCATTTATCTGACATCAGTTATATGGTTGTAGATATGCTTTTTATCCATTTGTATTAATAAAATTATGAATTTTATATAGAGGATGTACAGTGTTGCTACCTTTAAAGTCCCACAACAAAAGGATTTTTCTTACTATACCACATGTGAGGTATCGCCGTGATCGTTAGAGTGAGAGCAATAATTTTATCACTAGACCTTCTCTGTAACTCAAAACTGGTAACATGTAGAAATTTTTAAACATCGCTGATGGAGATTTTTAAGTGCCAGAGTTTGTTGCCATTCCAGGAGCGGGTGCAATTTTGAATCATGACATGTTGGGTATCAATTTACTCGGCGTAACATTTTCTTTTACAATATGGAAAAAAAGTGGGCTAACTTTACTGTTCTCTTATTTTTAACTCAAAAAAAGTGTTTTTTTTTTTTTGTACGACCGCTGCACAAATACGGTACGACAAAAAGTATTGCAATGACCGCCATTTTATTCTCTAGGGTGTTAGAAAAAAATATATAGAATGTTTGGGGGTTTTAAGTAATTTTATAGCAAAAAAATCAGATTTTAACTTGTAAACACCAAGTCCAAAAAATAGGCCCGGTATGGAAATGGTTAAAGGCTTCAAAAAAGCAGTCTGAAAGCAGAGTAAAATTTCAAACATTTTACCTTTATAAAAATATATAACATTAAATTGACAACCATTACTGTTGCCCAGCGGGGGGCGGGCAATAAGGGGCGCTTGGCCGCCGTTTCCCCTGCTGACAAGAAGATAAAAAAAGTCAGCCCGAACTCCTATAGGAGGCGCCGGTATATTGACTTTTTTTTTAATCAGCTCCTTGCTGTCTGCTAGTCCTAAGAGACTATGTATGTGCTCTGAACAGGTGCACATAAATAGTCTAATTGGCTGTCCTGAGCCAGTGACTGACCATCATTGGATGCGGTGGGTGGGGGCGGGACTGTGGCGGACATGCTGGCTGCGTGATTACTAGCGCAGGCGCAGCACTCCCCTGGGTTTAAGTCCGGACCATCCACGACAGCACGCTCCCCAGACTCTGCATACTGCCAGCCTGCTAAGAGATGGGGTAAGTGCGGGACTTTGTCCCGTCTTCAAGGGGGGTTCTGTCAGTGCCACGAGCCCCTATCTGGGGCCCTGTATACTGCTATCTGGGGCTCTGTATACTCCTATCTGGTGATCTGTATACTCCTATCTGGTGACTCTGTATACTCCTATCTGGTGACTCTGTATACTCCTATCTGGGGCTCTGTATACTGCTATCTGGGGCTCTGTATACTCCTATGTGGGGCTCTGTATACTCCTATCTGGGACTCTGTATACTCCTATCTGGTGGCTCTGTATACCCCTATCTGGTGGCTCTGTATACTGCTATCTAGTGATTGTATACCTTATCTAGTGACTCTGTATACCCCTATCTGGTGATGTGTATACTCTATCTGGTGACTCTGTATATTCCTATCAGGGGCTCTGAATACTGCTATATGGTGGCTCTGTATACCCCTATCTGGTGATGCTGTATACCCTATCTGGTGATGCTGGGCTGTATACTCCTGACACAATGGGTGGAAACTATAAGGGGTGGGGCTTATGAGAAGTGTGAGGGGTCAAAAAGGAAGGGTGGGGTCTGGAGCCCCCCATCCTAAAATTTCACTGCAGTTGCCCTTCAAATAAACAAATAAATAGTAGTATGAATCATGTCAAAGGACCACATAATATAATGTGATCCCTGTTGGAATTATCGGCCAATCTGAAATCAGACCATTTTCATTAGCAGAGATCACATGATCAAGTGCCTAGACATTTGGTCACAGAGATCGCATAGCATCAGGAAATATCTTAAGGGTTCTGCAACCATTTATGTATTTGGGAGAGCAGACCAGGCTGGGGAGCCGGAAATACAGTGGCAAAAATAATTATTTGATCCCCTGCAGATTTTGTAAGTTTGCCCACTTACAAGAAAATGAAGGGTCTGTAATTGTTATCATAGGTGTGTAGTCATGGGCTCCCTTGACAGGGGGTAGATAAGGGGGGGGGGGGTTTGGGGTGTTCAAACCCCTCCTCCCCCCAGAGCATCCTGCCAAAAATAAAATGTGTCTCTGCCTGTCGTCTCTCATGGCGCCAGCAAAACAACAAAAAACACCAGAGCACAGCAGTCAGTATTGCGGGCGAAGTGGATGCAGCAGGTCGGGTGTAAGGCACACTGTCACAGGCACTTACATCACGCTGTTATGACCAGGCTGTGCTAGGTTCCCGGCGGACAGATCATAGACACAGTGGGAGCTGGCGGTGTCTGTGTCCCACCATGCCCGACTGTCTCTACACTCTGTACTTCCCGCCTTGGACTTTGGAGGAGAATGGAGCAGAGAATGCGCAAGGTAGCAGTATTGCTGCTAAGGAGCTCAGACTCCCTCTTTCCTTTTTGGCTTGCTTGCTGCCTGAGAGACGGTCATCACAGACCACTTACCACCACTGCTGTGCTGCCATTGAGGTAAGTGAGTCTGTGGCAACTGGCAAAATTATTCACTAATCACTGGATTTGTGGGTTACCATTTTCCACTGCTTGGTTGGTAGTGACAGTCCAGCCTGGCTCTGTCAGCTATGTTGTGGTGCTGACTGCAGAGCCAAAGGACTGAGGGGTTGCCAGGCACAACAACATTGCTGCCAGAGCCAGGCTGGACTGTTTGCTGCCCTCAGTGCCCTGGCCCTTTTTTAATTGTGTTGAAAAGGCGATAATAAGCCCCAGTTCACACTAGAATGTGGTGCAGAAAACCTGCAACGCATCTCCCACACAAGGCTGTCTTTAACGCGGGGCAGCTGCCCTGGGCCCAGCCCCAGTCATTGTTGTGGGGCACAAAGCAGCTGCCCCTTGCACCTGCACTGCCCGTAAAAAAGATGGCTGCCAAATACAACTGGGGTGGAGTCCACATCCCCCTAGCAGCCAATCACTCCACCCTCTAACAACCAGACCTGTGATCAGTGGGTTTCTCCCTCCTCTGTACAGTCCATGCTGAAAGTCTGGGACCTGTCCTCATTGTCGGTGTCACACAGTATGTAAATAACATGTGTGGTGTGTAGGGACACTGACCGCACCTGTTATGATGATCAGGAAGGACCATTGTGAGTGTTCAGCAGACAATTTACAGGGATAGGAGATCAGACAGTACATGAATTGTCTCTGACCATCTCCTGTAGTACAACTGCAGTCTTTGACCATCTCCTCCAGTATGTCTGCAGTCTCTGGCCATCTCCTGTAGTACGCCTGCAGTCTCTGACCATCTCTTGTATGCCTGCAGTCTCTGACCATCTCCTGTAGTACGTCTGCAGTCTCTGACCATCTGTTGTAGTACGCCTGCAGTCTCTGACCATCTCTTGTATGCCTGCAGTCTCTGATCATCTCCTGTAGTACGTCTGCAGTCTTTGACCATCCGTTGTAGTATGCCTGCAGTCTCTGACCATCTCTTGTATGCCTACAGTCTCTGACCATCTCCTGTAGTACGTCTGCAGTCTCTGACCATCTGTTGTAGTAGGCCTGCAGTCTCTGACCATCTCTTGTATGCCTGCAGTCTCTGACCATCTCCTGTAGTATGTTTGCAGTCTCTGACCATATCTTGTACACCTGAAGTCCCTGACCATCTCCTGTAGTACGCCTGCAGTCTCTGACCATCCCTTGTACGCCTGCAGTCCCTGACCATGTGTTGTACGTCTGCAGTCTCTGACCATCTCCTGTAGTACACCTACAGTCTCTGACCCTCTCCTGTACTATGTGTGCAATCTCTGACCATCTCCTGTAGTATGCCTGCAGTCTCTGACATCTCTTGTAATACGTCTGCAGTCTATGACCATCTCTTGTAGTATGTCTGCAGTCTATGACCATCTCTTGTAGTATGTCTGCAGTCTCTGACCATCTCTTGTAGTATGTCTGCAGTCTCTGACCACCTCCTGTAGTACACCAACAGTCTCTGACCCTCCCCTGTACTAGGTCTGCAGTCTCTGACCATCTCCTATACTATGTCTGCAGTCCCTGACCATCTCCTGTAGTATGCCTGCAGTCTCTGACCATCTCTTGATGATGTGCTGTAACCCCCAGCAATCAATCAGTGAGCATTAATGATGTGCTGTAACCTCCAGCAACCAATCAGTAAGCAGTCATGATGTGAATGGGGGGGGGGGGAGCGAAGAAAATGTTTGCCCAGGGTCCAATATTAAAGGTGGCCCTGGTCCTGCACCACATTCAAATTGCACTTTCCTTGCAATCTAGAGCGGGTGTCAGTGAAATCTTAACAACAACCCAAATGCAGGGTGTTTGCCTGCCCCAGAACCGATGATACAAAATAACCATGTGATCCGGTTTCAATGCGTTCCTAAAATTGATGTATGCACGACTTTGGTGTAATGCAGTGCAATATAAGCTCATTCAAAATGAATGGGCTCAAATCGCACTGCACTGTATGCAGTTCCTGTGTGACTCATAGTGTGAACCAAGACTAAGGGTAGTTCACACCTATGCATGCGGTGTGGCCTGCGTTTGGGTGGGAATGGGCTGCTGTCCCTGTGGGAAATGCAGGGGAAAGGTCCTTGCACCTTTTCTAAACACACAGCCGCAGAGAAAGCACATTTTAAATTTAAAAACGCATTTTAAATTAATTTTAAATTAAAATAAAAAATATGTTATATTCACCTGCTCTGTGCAATGGTTTTGATCCTCCTCTTCTCTGTTCTCTGTGTGCCACAATAGAAAGCTGCTTGCTATGGGGGCACACAGTGCAGGCTCGCTCCTGTGCTGTGTGGGTCTATGGAGCCATGCTCCATAGACCCACACAGTGCTGCTTGGTTCTCCATCCCAACACCCCCCCCCCCCGCTTCACCACTTGGTACCTGTTGCCCTGTCCCTTGAGAGAGGCTGGTAGTAGTGGTTCACCTTATAGCTGCCCTCAATCACGCCATATATCACACATCTGGAGACACTGAATAGGCCGGCTCTTTTTTTTTATTGTTTTATTTAGAGGAAATAACTTGGGGATAAGGGATGACTGTGGGATGCCCAAAGAATTATGGTGCACAAACTCCATATACAATCCATATACAATCGTGTGTATGCGCACTTGCACTGCAGACTGTTACTCCTCACAACTCTCCAGCATTCAATTTGCTCAGTTCTACAGTTCTCTCTCTAACACCGAACTTGCAGATTATCACTCTTTTACTTCTCTCCAGTACAACCAGCCTGAAAGTAAATTTATCAAGCTTCTCTACTCCTTCCTCTTCACAGCGGCCACCACATGGAGAGGCCTACTCTGTATCAGCAGGACCGCAGGAACACCCATTACAGGCCAGGGATCAAAGGCCCCTTAATGTGTAGCAAAGTACTTGAGTGCTAGCTGGGCCTTTGATGGACTACAACTGCCGGCCCATCCTTCTTCCAGGTCCCACTGACCTGCTTTTCCTTAGTGACTCTCCTTCCCTTGACTGACTCCCAAGGCTTCCACAGACTAACCACTATTCCTCTCCCAGCCTGCCCCAGCACTTTCTCCTTAAGCCCACAGGGACTGTCACTCACCACACCAGTGGATCACTTTAAAGTCTCTCTCCTCCTGTAGCACCTCCGCTGTTCTCCTGTTCCCCTGTGTGACTCCAGGAATCACCACCACTCCTGGCTGCACCCGAACCTCCAGGCCTCAAGGTCATCCCCTCAGATGGGGGCGATCTCCCAGGTAGAGGCCTCCACAGCACCTCTGCTACATCTCCAGACTTCCACCTGACACTACTCCTCCCAGATTGGGCTGCCTCCGAGTATTTAAGGAGTCCTGCCCCCTGCCAATCTTGCTTGGGGATTGGTCAGGGCTTCTTAGAATAGTCCAGATGGCTCCACCTATCTCCCAGCTCTCTGACCAGAAACCTTCCCCACATTTCTAAAAAGAAGTGGGAGGTTCTGGTGACCTCAACTGTTAAGTCCACTCAATCCTCCCTGAGCCTCTCCTCCCAGCCGAGATGAAAACACTCAGGCCCGACAAAATTTTACCTCGCCTAGCAAAACCCTGCTAGAAAATGCACCTACTATATGGGGGCACTACAGGTGTATTTTAAATGATAGAGACAGTATCAATTCAAAAATACAGAAAAAACACATTATACAAATGTTATAAGTTGAGCTGCAGTTCACATGAGTAAAATAGGTATTTCTACTCCCCTACCAACCAACAATAATTCTGGCTCCAACAGACTGGCTACACTATGTGTTCATGTTGTACACAGATTAGTGCTGTCAATTTAAGAAGGTGCTCTTAACGACAACTCAATATGTGTATTAAAGACGCCTGTCCACAGAATCTCTTTCTTCCATTCAAACCTCACCATCATGGGAAAGACCAAAGAGCTGTCAAAGTATGTCAGGGACAAGATTGTAGACCTGCACAAGGCTGAAATGGGCTACAAGGCCATCAGCAAGAAGCTTTGTGAGAAGGAGACAACTGTTGGAGTGATTATTTGCAAATGGAAGAAATACAAAATATCCATCAATCTCCCTCGGTCTGGAGCTCCATGCAAGATTTTGCCTCATGGGGTAAGGATGATCATGAGAAAAGTGAGGGATCAGCCCAGAACTACAGCTTGTGAATGATCACAAAGCAGTTGGGACCACAGTCACCAAACAAACCATTGGTAACACAATATACCGCTATGGATTGAAATCCTGCAGCTGCTGCAATGTCCCCCTCCTCAAGAAGTCACATGTACAAGCCCATCTGAAGCTTGCAGTTGAACATCTAAATGATTCAGAGAAGGATTGAGAGAAAGTGCTGTGATCAGATGAGAGCAAAATTGAGCTCTTTGGCATTAACTCGACTCACAGTGTTTTGAAGAAGAAAAATGTTGACTAAGACCCTAAGAACACCATCCCTACAGTCAAACACGGAGGTGGAAACATAATGCTTTGGGGCCGTTTCTCTGCTAAAGGTACAGGCCAACTTTGCCACATTGAGGGGCCAATGGAATGGACCATGTATTCTAAAATCTTGAATGAGAACCTTCTTCCCTTAGCCAGAACACTGAAGATGGGTCATGGAAGGGTCTTCCAGCATGACAGTGGTCCAAAACATACCGCCAAGGCAACAAAGGAGTGGCTAAAGAAGAAGCACATTAAGGTCATGGAGTGGCCTAGCCAGTCTCCAGACCTTAATCTATAGAAAATGTATAAAGGAAGCTGAAACTTCAAGTTGCCAAGTAACAGCCAAGAAACCTTTAGGATTTAGAAAAGATCTGTAAAGAAGAGTGGACCAAAATCCCTCCTGAGACGTGTGCAAACCTGGTTGCCAACTACAAGAAAGGTCTTACCTCTGTGCTTGCCAACAAGGGTTTCTCCACTAAGTTCTAAGTCATGTTTTGCTTGATGATTGTAGATGTTGTAGAAGCAATGATGAATAGTCAGATGAATCTTGTGAAGGGCTTGTTTATTCCAGTCAGCAGAGAGCCATATGTAAAATGTATTTCTTCTAGTTTCACATCATAACTTCCTACTTCCTGTTCCCACCCCCAAGTCCTAACACATCTATGTAAATGCAATATGTACATATTCTATATCACCTTTTAAAGAAGAGATATGCATATTGTGGGAGATTAGCTCATGTGGATCACCTTTCCTGGGAAGAAGGGAGCTTGTAGGCAAACTTTCTTAAAATCTGTCTGGTTGACAGTTTTATTTGGTAAAGGTTACATGTCATAAAACAAAATAGCAAAAACAAAACCTTGCCATCTGGCGCTAAACTAATACAGAGCAGGATACCTCTCTATACGATGGCGAGCTTGTCCCTGACACCTTCAAACAAACAAACGCAAACCTTTTGCTTTTGCAGTTCATAGAGCAACCAACAACTCCAGGTTTAGCTCTCTCAGTGTAAGCATACTGAATCCCAGGGCGAGCTCCCCTGAGATCTCTTCCTGGTTATTTCAAGCAACTGGAGAGGGATTTGGGTGGACCAGAAACTCCGGGCCGGAACCAGCTCTGCCATGGTGGCTGGCAAATCCTCGGTCGGACTCTCAGCCAGTCCACTCCAAGTGAACGCATGCGAGGCGACAAATATCACCCGTCCACTATCGTACCTTGCATAACATCATATATCACCCCCCTCTGCTCAAGCCCCTGTGGCTGAGCAACTGTTACACCCATATTGTGAACCCGGGAAAGGCCATTTGCATTGTTTTGCAGCTTTCCCGCCCTATGTTCCACTGTGAATTTGTAGACCTGTAGGGCCAAAAACCACCTTGTCATCCGACTATTCTTTTCCCTGTTGTCGCACATCCACTTCAGGGGGGCATGGTCGGTGACCAGTCTAAACGGCCTGCCCAATAGATAATACTTTAAGCTCTCCAAGGCCAATTTAATCGTGAGACACTCCTTCTCGACTATGGCATATTTTTTCTCATGCCGGTTCAGCTTCCGGCTTAGGTATACAACCGGGTGCTCCTCCCAGTCTCTGATCTCGGACAATACCGCCCCTAGACCCACATCAGAGGCGTCGGTCTGCACCACAAATTCTTTGGTGAAGTCCAGGGTCACAAGCACCGGTTGTACACACAGGGCTTGCTTTAACTTGAAATGCCATCTCGGCTTCTGGGTTACACTTCACCATAACCTATCCTCTGCCCCTTGTCACGTCCGGCAGGGGAATGGCAATGGTGGTGAAGTCCGGTATGAAGCGCCTATAGTACCCTGTGCTTCCCAGGAATGCACACACCTGCTTTTTAGTTCTGGGTTGGAGCCACATTTGGATTGCCTCTAGCTTGTTGGTCTGCTGGTTAACAAGTCCCCGCTCAATAATGTGGCCAAAGTATTTGGCCTCCTCGAGACAGATGGCACACTTTTTGGGGTTGGCTGTGAGCCCCACTTTCCTGAGGGAATCCACAACCACTTGCACTCGGGGCAAATGGGATTCCCAATCGGGACTGTGGATGACCACATCATCCAAGTAGGCAGCAGCATAGGGGTGATGTGGCCACAATGTCTTGTCCATCATCCTCTGGAATGATGCAGGAGCCCCATGCAGACCAAACGGCATTTGTTTGTACTGGAAGGTGCCCTTGAGAGTAGAAAAGGCTGTTTTCTCCTTAGCTGACTCTGTTAGGGGTATCTGCCAGTAGCCCTTAGTTAGGTCCAGGGTTGTTACGTACTGGGCCCCTCCCAAACGATCCACAAGTTTGTCGACCCGAGGCATTGGGTAGGCGTCAAACTTGGACAAGCTATTCAGTCGTCTAATGTCATTACAGAACTGGATAGTGCCATCGGGCTTTGGGACCAGCACTATGGGGCTCGACCAGTCACTGTGGGACTCCTCTATCACATACAACTCTAACATGTTTTGTATCTCCTTGGCTACTGCCTCGCGCCTAGCCTCAGGTTTTCTATAAGACTTCACATTTACATGAACACCTGGCTCTGTGATTATGTCATGTTAAATCACTGTGGTCAGTCTGGGCAAAGGGGAGAAAAAGTCTATTTTTGTTCACAAACTCTTCAACGTCCTGTTGTTGGGCTACTGACATGGATTCCGTCAGGGGGACGTCCGGTGTCACTGGTACCCTATCTTTTTGAGGAGGTGGTATGGCCAACAAAGACTCTTTGTCCTTCCATGGTTTTAAGAGGTTAACATGATAGATTTGTTCGAGCTTCCTTTTCCCCAACTGGCAATCTTTGTAGTTTACTTAACCTACTCTTTCCTTAATCTCAAAGGGTCCCTGCCACTTTGCGTGAAATTTACATTCAACAGTGGGGACCAGCATCAGTACTCTATCCCCATGGTTGAAAGTTCGGTTCTTAGCAACCCGATTATAAACCTTTCTCTGAACCTCCTGGGCTCGCTCCATGTGCTCTCGCTGCAATTCGATCCTGCATCAAGGAAATATGCTTGATGTCTAGCTCTCCCAGTCTCAGGACTCCAGGCTGAGATTGTCTCCTAAGGAGATAAACTTCCCCCTTCCACCCCCTGTGGAGCACAGGAACTCATAGGCCAATTAGGCAGACCATCTGGCTGCATTGCACACTGTTGATTTCAACAAAGGAAACACAACAAAAAAATAATATCTCTGGCCTCCGTTAGAGGACAACATAGCTGTTTGGTTGGCAGGCCTTTCCGCAAACCATGGCCAGTTTGTCAAACCCACGGGTTGTCTCCATCCTTGCCACCTTCACAGGCTCCAGAGGGGAAAGGTGTCTGGCTGATTTGTCATGGCTTATCTTTCCTTTTTGTGTGTAAATAAAGCAGCCTGAACATCAGTCTCAACTCTTGGCAGGAGCTGGGATGGGACCATGGGAATCAAGGTCCTGGTTTGTTGAGATAGTAAACGTTGTGCCGGAGAAGGCATGCCATCCCTAGGTGTGTTGTGGAGGTTGTGTAAGGCTGCATAAACGTCAGAACCATCACGTGCACATTTTTCTAGGAGATGCTTGGCCGATCTTACACTATGTTCTGCAAGACCATTGGATCTAGGGTAATTGGGACTGCTAGTGATGTGCTGAAAATCCCATTGGTGAGCAAAGTCTTTAATTCTCTAATTGAAAATGATGTTGCATTGTCAGTCATCAACTGATAGGGAATTTCATGTTTGGAGAATATCCGCTTTAATGTCCTGATCACTGTGTTACTAGAAGTGTTTGGGAGGACATCAAATTCCCACCAGCCAGAGTACAAATCTACCAAGACCAGGTAATCCTTGTTTGACCACTCAAATATATCAGCTGCTGTGATAGACCATGGGCTGTCGGGTATTTGGTGAAGAGTTAAAGGTTCTCTCATCTGGTGCTGTCATAGAGCATTGCATGGGGCACATCTGGAAACTTCTCTTTGAATGTCAGTGTATATAGTGGGCCAAAACATGGTTTCACGTGCCCTTGGCTTAGTGGAATGAATGCCAGGATGACCTTGATGGAGCTGTGTCAAGTAGTATTTCTGAAGAGAGTGAGGGATTACATATCTCTGACCATGCAGGAATATTCCATCATCCACTGTCAATTCATCCCTCCTAGAGTAGATTGATTGGATTTCATGTGGGATTTCCTTAAAGGAGCCAGGCCACCCATTGAGAATGATGTCCATGAGATGCTGACAGGTGGCATCTGCCTCTGTTTCTTGCTTTAGTTCAGGGATAAGCAATTAGCGGACCTCCAGCTGTTGCAAAACTACAACTCACATCATGCCTCTGCCTTTGGATGTCATGCTTGTGGCTGTCAGAGTCTTGCTATGCTTCATGGGACTTGTAGTTCTGCAACATCTGGAAGGTCCGCTAATTGCATATCCCTGCTTTAGTTCCTGAATCCTTCTGGATGACAACACCCCATCCAGAGCCAACACATCATAATCCTCAATAGCCCCAGAGTTATTAGAAGTGAGGCGGTGTAAAAGAGTATCTGTGAAAGAGCATCTGCAACAAACAGATCACGGCCTTGTTTATAGATTACATTCAGGTGGTAGTGTTGAAGCTTTAGCATCAATCACTGGATGCGCGCAGATGCTGCGTGAAAGGTTTTCTCAGTATGGTTATGAGTGGCTGATGATCCGTCTCCACAGTCACAAGGTGGCCATAGATATTATCATAGAATTTTACACAGAAAAATATTAGTCCCAATAATTCCTTCTCAATTTGTGCACAAACACGGCCTGAAGAAGGGGCCAGAGCCCCGCAACGCGTCGCCGAATCACTACCCTTCCTGTGTTTAACTGGACAAGAGGAGACTTTTGGCTCTCTGCTGGGAACGAACGGACCGGAACGATCGGTACTTCCATCAGTGGCTAGGAGGAGGAAACGCCGGGAGCCACCGACGCTTCCTTCCCACCGCATCACCGCCAGGCAGTTCCTTCTTCACCCCAGGAGCACCTCCTCCAGGACTCCCACAAGGCCAGCAGTGGCTTGAAACTGCAACGCTTAACTGAATACTACCATTGTGAGTAGGTTTTTACCACTTTTAATATATTATGTTTTTACTTCAATACTGCACTTAGAGGCGCACTTTTTGTTTTTTGTCGTTTACTATAGAAGTTTGGTTACTTCCCAAAGGTGCAGCCTTGCCAGTGCTACAGAGTCAGTTCACCTACTACGAATAGATCCATCATCCACACCTTCACCCACCGTGTGTACAGACTCTTTGATCTTCAGTTCATACATCATCTTAGGTACATAGGGAGAGTCCAACAAAAACTTACTTAGGACTGCGCTGCAAACACATTGTTTTATAGCAAAGAAATTGTGCCATGTTTAGAGAAATGGGTAGAAACACACATAGCGTAATCCAATTTCAAAATCTGCGTTTATTTTAGTCCAAAAGTATAAAAACAGTATGGAGATTTGAAAACATTAAAAAAGCATTTAAAAAGCCGGCTGACACCAGGCGCATATCAGCCTGTACTTTGAGAAAGGATAGGATTCCTTCCGTCTGGGCTGGTTTGCGCTCTACAGGCAGTGCGCCCGTAACCGGAAGTGACGTAGTGGCGTACCACAAGCCCTGTCTAACGCATTTCATCATAGGACATCATCGAAGACAAGAGTCCTCACTGTCCTCATTATCTTGAAAATTAAATGACTTATATATATCTAGTGCATCTGAACCAGCAAAACTGAGAAGAGTGTAAGCTTGTACCTTTTTTGACTTGTCTGAGAGTCCTGCTTTGCTGTACACATCCCATTCTCTTTTGAATTTCTGCCAGTTGTTAGCAATGCCATTATCAAAGATTAGGGGTTGTAACCTCATAGATTCTGAGCCATGATGTTTCAGAGATTCCACTTCTGTCACCATGTAGATTTTATAGAAGCAATGGTGAACAGTCAGATGAATCTTGTGAAGGGCTTGTTTATTCCAGCCAGCAGAGGGCCACATGTAAAAGTATTTCTTCTAGTTTCACTTTAAAACTTCCTACTTCCTGTTCCCACCCCCAGGTCCTCACACATCTATGTAAATATGTAAATGTACATATTCTACAGGGATCAAATAATTATTTTACTCACTGAACTGCAGCTCAATTTCTTACATTTGTATCTTGTGTTTTTTTCTGTATTTTGGGTTGATATTCTGTCTCTATCATTTAAAATACACCTATGATAAAAATTATAGACCCTTAATTTCTATGTAAGCGGGCAAACTTACAAAATCTGCAGGGGATCAAATAATTATTTTCCCTACTGTATAATAATATTTAGAACTGATAACCAGGGCCGCTGTTAGAAATCATGGGGCCCCCTACATCCTACCTGATGGGGCCCTGAGCCCCGCCCCTGACCCAGCACACCTACCTATAAGAATGCAGTTTTGTCTTCAAGGAGGATAAAATTGAGCACTGGTGCTCAATTAGGGGAGATGGAGGGTCCTGATGCTTAGTGGGGAGAGACGGAGGGTCTTAGTGCTTGGTGGAGGGAGATGGGGGTCCTGGTGCTTAGTGGGGAGAGATGGAGGGGTCTTGGTTCTTAATGAGGGGAGGTGGGGGTCCTGGTGCTTAGCGAGGGGAAATGGGGGCCCTGGTGC
>BLSH010135733.1:297758-322227 GCA_018402905.1 Glandirana rugosa
TCTCTAAACAGGTCCATCATTATTTCCGTTCGACCCCTCGACGATCTTCACGGACGTACGGACCTCCCTACGACCCCTACGGGCACGTCACTATCGAGTCGGGTCATTTGTTTTAGATCGTCGTTTCCTTCTGAAGGTACCGGGTGGTGTCCGAAGGAGACGACCCGAGACGTTGTCTCCTACAGTAGTCAGTCTCGGACCGTCTCCTTCAAAAGGAAACACTCTAACAGACTCGATAGTGACGTGACCGTAGGGGCCGTAGGGAAGTGTACTGTTTTTTTTCCTGGGGGCAGTTTGCAGCCACTGCCAGTCAGTGCAGGAGGGGGCACTGGTGCGCCTTACCTTTCTGCATGATCCATATGGAATCCTGCAGAAGAATCTTCCCCCTCTCACTTTTCGTGTCTGCTTTTTTTTGTCATGTGAAGGGATGCCGGGGATGCCAGTGCAGTGATAGCTCAGACAATCTCACAAAGGAAAACTTCCTCTGCCAGGCTCTGACTGATGACATCCTCTGTTGCAGAGCCCAGCAGAGGAAGCCTGTGGTGGGCCATGGAAGTCTTCCTTTGCTGCTAGATTTTGTTTACTGGGCTGAGCTATCACTGCACGGGCATCCCCAGCATCCCTCCAGGCATGCAGGCACTTCTAGCAGCTCCCCAGCTTGCCTTTATTACTACCTGGACAAATCTCTTCCTCACCTCAATTATTACAGCTTGCTCAGGAGCTCCATTGAAAGCCTCTCCATCCAGTGCCTGCACAAGTCATTAAGACCGCGGGCGAAGTTTTAATGAATGTTATGGAAAGGCCTCTCTGTGCACCCATTGGCTGTATAGGCGGCACCACCTCCTGCTGCCTCCTCAGCCAATGAGTATCTCTAATTCCCTCATTAGTCCCTCCCTCGTGAATCCTGACATCACTTGGGAGCCTCGGCATGTACTATGTGGGCGGGCTAGGAGGATGGGACGATCCTCTATTAAAGGGGATTATCAGCATCTCTTATGTAGTCTCACTGCTGGGTCCCTCTGTTACCCGGGCCCAATACGGGAGGGCCGCCTGTACCCCCTTATCAGCGGCCCTGCTAATAACTATGAACTTTCTTCCCCTTTTGTATACAGTTCACAATGGCCTTTCCTTCAACCTGCCTTTCATGTAATAAAATATCACCTTACAAGTGCCTTATGTTACGTTGGCTGTACAGTTGCACTGTGTGTTGTTGATACTTTATACTGTATATCATAACCTCATTATATCTTATCTTCTTGTAGATTAAACAGGACATGAGGAGCAGAGAGGACTCAATGCAAAGAACAGATTCCCTGAGTCTCAATGACTTTGCCCTCCTTAATCATATCTAAAGTGATATTACAGGCTGGTATTGCACAGAACAGCCCCAATCCTCTTCTTCTCCCCACCGGTGTTCCTTTTCTCCATGTGCCCCCATAGTAAACCGCTTGCTATAGGGGGTGGGGGCATTTCTGCATGCTCGCTCGAAGGAGTAGGGGGCATGGCCGAGCCGCACTGTGTGTGTCTATGGGCGCACACAGTCCAGCTTGAGAGCACACAAACAGTAGGATGGCCACATTTTAACCTGCCATTCACGGACACCTCCAACAACCCCCCTTCCCAAAAAAAGATGTACATCACGGAGGGGCCTTAGTCTGCCTGTAAAGTGGCATATGTAGCTTGCATAGATCATGCTGCAGCAAAAATTACATTTCTAAAGTAAAGAAAAAACAAGTCAAATCACATTTAAATTGACTTGTGGTTGCAATAGCCTGCACCTGTTTATTGAAAAAAAAAGAAAGAAAAAACTGCGTGGGGTCCCCCCCAGTTATGGATTTTAAGGGGAACCCCACGCCAAAATGTAAAAAAAAAAAGCATGGGGTCCCCCCAGAATCCATACCAGACCCTTATCCAAGCATGCAGCCTGGGAGGTCAGGAAAGGGGGGGGGGAGCGAGTGCCCCCCCGAACCATACCAGGCCACATGCCCTCAACATGGGAGAGGTACTTTGGGCGGGGGGGCTCTGATAAGGACAAGTGGGGGAATGCGGGCAGGGGGCTTATTGGAATCTGGAACATAGTACCCCTATCCATTCACCAAAAAAAGCATCAAAAAGTAATAAAAACACAGACACCTGATGTGAGACTATCGTCAATCACACTGCTCGTCGTACCCGAAAAATATACTCCCGCCGTCCATGAAGATGAAGGCTGGCCGCCTACTGCAGGCTCTGCTGCCTGACAATTCTTATATAGGTAAGGACTGGTGTGGCGAGCGGTGTGGTTGAAGATAGATTTACATCAGAGGACTCTGTTTTTTTTATTTTTTAGTAAAGTAATTGTCAGACACTGTCTCTGTGCTTTTAATAGTTTTTGACACTTTTTTGGTGAATTATTCATATGGGGCACTGGGATCTGGGGGCCCCCTTGTTAAAGGGGGCTTCCAGAGTCCGATAAGCCCTCTACCCGCATACCCCCACAACCACAGCCCAGGGTGGTAGGGAAGAGAACCTTGTCTCCATCAACATGGGGACAAGGTGCTTTGGGGTGGGGGGCAGTTTTTTTTTTTTATTCAGCTGTCAGTGGGGAAGCCCATGGACAGTTGATAACTCATCAGTTGTTAAGCGGCCAGCTTTTTTTCCCCCTGCTTCTTAACAGCCAGCTTTTAGTGCGCCCTGATTGAGCAGAGCTTTCCCCAATCAGGGTACAGAATTCACTGTGCATGGAGGCTGCATCAATTTCTTTCTGGGACACTGTATTGTCCCCGAATGAAGGTGCCCGGGAACCGGGACAGACTTGCAAAATGCAGGACTGTCCCAGGCAATCTGAGAAACGTGGTCACCCTAGCGCACAGGTGCTCTTGGCAGCCAGGTTGCTAGGGAGCCCCTGGAGGAGAAGAGGAGCAGACAGCTCTGATGGAGGACTATAGAAAAGAAGAAAAGAAACTGATTTGTGTAATAAAGGTAGGTAAGTATAACTTTTTTACTTTAAAGTGGATGTAAACCCTGCATATACCCAGTGAAGTGAACAGCTTCAGATGATACACAGGGATGAAACAAATCTCCCTATATAAGTTCTACATGTATATCTGCAGTATTCTTCTGTATGTACCCTTTAGAAAGTGGAGATCGTGTTAACATTTTTCTCTTCTTGGTTACCTCTGGGAGCGGATCATTGGCATACAGCCAAGACAGCTGATTGGAGGAAAGGCACACACCCCCTCTCCTCATAGACAAAGGCAGAAAGCAATCTGCTTACTTTGCTCTTAGACGGCAATTTCACTGCTAATCTATTTATAGCAACCTCCCCCCGACACACGCGTCTATCTCCCGTCTCGGAGAACGTGTGAGAACTTATCAGGCCGATAACAGAGCTACAGAGCAAAAGAGAGCTACCAGACTAAGTACTTTGAAGATAAATAAGAAAACAAGGCAGATCTATGTGCCCAGCTCAAATTTCATGAATCTGGTTTACATCCACTTTAAGACAAAAACTTTGCCTTTAGAATCACTTTAAAACTGTTCCTTCCTTCTACCTGTCCTGCCTATCCTGTATAAAGAAGATCTGCATACTTTCTTATTTTCAGTCTGCTCTGGTCTGGTCACATGATCCTGCAGCCCTCTGTAAGGGAGCGCTCAACAATGCCTGTGAAATCTGGGAACTGTGACCTCACCAATAGGCTCTCATGGCCCAACTGTTGTGAGCGCTCCCTCCTTTACCCAGCAACAGCTGCTCACTGATACAGGGAAACCGGTGCTGCGGGTCACAGACCTTTTTTTGCAAAAGCTCATGTATTTTTATTTAAATTTTTAATTTTATTTCCAAAAAAAAAGCCAATTGTGTTAAAGCAGAGCTCCAGCCAAAAATAACAAACTGAAAATGAAAAAATAAAATACCAAATTCAACTTTTGCTGCAGTATTCAGCTTCAGTCTATAGATTTCACACTATTTTTTGCAAGCATCATTCAACCCACTTCATCTGAGCCCAGGACCTCCTACACTGCCTATGATTGGATAGCCTGTGATTACCCAGCCTATGATTGGACATTAAAAGAGAAGCAGCACAGTGATGAGCTCACCTCTCTTATAACTGCATTCTCTTCAGTGTACTTCTTTTCAGCACATTAGCTGGTTGGTTCTTTGTGCTGCTGCTTCCTCTCATACTCCAGCCCTGCTGTACAGAGACTACAGAAAGATAATAATTGGTCATTTTCAGGTACTTTCACTGCTTGTTCTTAAAAAGCAAATACAATGGAACCCCGGATTGCGAGTAACATTTTTTTAAAAAAATCCTGACTCGGATTGCGAGCGCTGTCTTGCAAGACGAGCAGGATTCAAGCCTCTGTGTATGCACTACCATATGTGGTCAGAGGTGCAGGGGCACTGGTGAGGCTCGGAGACGATCGGAAACACTCGGAGCACCCGAAAGTGTCAACAGTTCCCGAGTGTCTCAGAGCGTCTCCGAATGTTTCCGAGCATCTCTGAGCCTCTGAGTTTCCATTGTTTCCTATGGGGAAACTTGCTGTGATATACGAGGCTTTGGATTACAAGCATTCTTCTGGAATGGCTTATGCTCGTAATCCGAGGTTCCACTGTATACAAATGTATTACAGAGCTGCATTAACCAGTTGCGTACATTTGCGTAAAAAATATTGTTTTTTTGCAAAATTTACGCTTTTTGTTTGTTTATAGCGCAAAAAATAAAAACCGCAGAGGTAATCAAATACCACCAAAAGAAAGCTCTATTTATGGGAAAAAAAGAACGTCAATTTTGTTTGGGTACAGCGTCGCACGACCGCGCAATTATTAGTTAAAGCGCCGCAGTGCCAAACCGCAAAAAGTGCTCTGGTCAGGAAGGGGGTAAATCCTTCCGGGGCTGAAGTGGTTAATTTTCTCTTTTATATTTGACTAGAGTTCAGTGTTATTGATACACAATTGAGGTTTACATCAAATGTAAATTTGATATATTTACTTAAAGTTGAATTCCAGTCTAAGAACTAAGCTTAACCACTTCTATAATGGGACTGTTTTTTGGACTTGGTATTTACAAGTTAAAATCTGTTTTTTTTTGCTATAAAATTACTTAAAAGCTGCAAACATTATATATCCTTTTTTCTAAAACCCTAGAGAATAAAATGGAGGCCGTTGTAAAACTTTTTGTCGCACCGTATTTACGCAGCAGTCATACAAGCGCAATTTGTTTGGAAGAAATTCACTTTTTTGAGTTAAAAATCAGACAACAGTAAAAAAAAAAATGTTTCCATATTGTGAAAGATAATGTTACCCCGAGTAAATTGATACCCAACATGTCATGATTCAAAATTGAGCCCGCTTGTGGAATGGCAACAAACTTTGGCACTTAAAAATCTCCATCGGCGACGTTTAACATTTTTTACAGGTTACCAGTTTTGAGTTACAGGGAAGGTCTAATGCTAGAATTATTGCTCTCCCTCTAACGATCGCGGCAATACCTTACATGTGTGGTTTGAACACTGTTTTCATATGCCGGCGGGACTTACGTTTACATGCGAGCTTGACGGGACGGGGTGCTTTCAATTTTTTTTTTCCTATTTATTTTACTTTTTATTTTTTATTTTTACACCGTTCTTTTAAAAATAAATTTGATCACTTTTATTCCTATTACAAGAAATGTAAACATTCCTTGTAATAGAAAAAAGCATGCCAGGACCTCTTAAATATGAGATCTGGGGTCAAAAAGACTTCAAATCTCATATTTACAGTTAAATGCAAAAAAAAAATGTCCCCTTTAAGAGCTATGGGCGGAAGTGACTTGTGAGGTCGCTTCCGCCCTGCAATGTTATGGAGCTGAGTGGGCGGCATCTTCCACTCACTCGGCTCACAGACACTGGGGGGAACGGATCCCGATCATCTCCGCCTCTTTCTGGACCCGCCGATAGTGGCAGAGATGATCAGGTCCATTCCCCCCAGTGTCTGTAAGCCGAGTGAGGGGAAGATGCCACCCACTCGGCTCCATAACATTGCAGGGTGGAAGCAATGACACTGGGGGGGAATGGACGTGATCATCTCCACCGCTATCGGCGGGTCCGGAAAGCGGTGGAGATGACGGAAAAGTGGCGGGAGGGGGGCACCTCTCCCGCCACCGATGAAAGTGATCTCACGGGGAATCCACTGCGGAGACCACTTTTATCTAACACAGCATCGCCGGCAGAAAAAAACTATATCTGGCACCGGCACCATTCAGATATCACCACTCAAAGTCCAGGATCACCCCCTTCTAACCCCTACACTAACTACCCTGTAGATAGAAGATGCTTAAAGAGAAAAAAAACATTGACCTCTGGGTGATCTATGTGCATTGTAGAGCTGCACGATTAATCGTTAAAGAATCAAGATCGCAATTCAACCCCCCTCGTGATCTTAAAGTGGTTGTAAACGCCCTGAGAAAAAAAAACCCTGCAAGACAAAGGCATATTGAGCTAGTATGCATCACATACTAGCTCATTATGAAATACTTACCTTGGAAGGAAGCTGTTGCAGCGGTCCCCAAACACCGATGTGACCGGCGAAATGCCGCTTCCGGTTTCGGTGGCTCCAGCCAATCACAGCTTGGGCTCCAGAGCTGTGATTGGCCAGCGCGCTTGGTGAACAAATGGCCAGTCTGGCTGTTTTTTCACTGCGCATGTGTTGATGACGTTGGCACATGCGGATAAAGAGAATATCTACTAAACGGTGCAAGTTTAGCAGATATTCTTGGAGCCTACAGGTAAGCCTTATTATAGGCTTACCTGAAGGTTAAAGTGGTTGTACTGAGTGTACAATCACTTTAACACAGCATTTTCCCGATTCAGTGCACAGAGTTCTCTGCTGAAAAAAACCCCCAAAAAAACAGGCAGCCTGCCAAGTTTATCACAACATCACTCAGGCGAGATAGAGAGAAACATTGTAACATTTCCTTCTTTTAGATCAAAGGAATGAACTTCTGTCTGTAGATTAGGTCAGTTTAACCAATTAAAAACTAAACCTTTTTCTGACACTTGTTGCTTACAAGTTAAAATCAGTATTTTTTGCTGGAAAATTACTTAGAACCCCCAAATCTTATTATTTCAGGTACTTATATAGCACTGTCAATTTACGCAGCGCTTTACATATATATTGTACATTCACATAAGTCCCTACCCTCAAGGAGCTTACAATCTAAGGTCCCTAACTCACATTCATACATATACTAGGGCCAATTTAGACAGGATCTAATTAACCTACCAGCATGTCTTTGGAGTGTGGGAGGAAGCCGGAATACCCGCAGGAAACCCACGCAGGCACAGGGAGAACATGCAAACTCCAGACAGGTAGTATTGTGGTTGGGATTCGAACCAGTGACCCCTTAGCTGCCAGGCAAAAGCGCTATCCACTACACCACTGTGCACATTATAGATATATTTTTAGCAGAGACCCTAGAGAATAAAATGGCGGTTGTATTAATATTTTATGTCACACAGTATTTTGGAATAAATACACTTTAATGAAATAAAGAAAAAACTAAACAGTCAAGTTAGCCCAATTTTCTTGTATAATGTGAAAGATGATGCTACACCACGAGAATTGTGAGAGAATCGTGATCTTTATTCCAAGCAAAAAAATTGTGATTCTTATTTTAGCCAGAATCATGCAGCTCTAATACATTGCAAGGATTTTTAAAAAACTTTGTTCCAGATTTCAACCTTTTGTTATTCTGAAGAAATCCCTGTGTGTTTTTCTGTGTCCATGTGAAAAATGAAGCTAATGGGAGTGGTTTCATAATTATAAATCAGCTGCTGCACCTGCAGGGTTCTAATGAGGAAAATTGCTGGGTCTGCATCCCTTTAGAAGCAATTTCCTATTGGGAGGGTCTCGCCAAAAATAACAGGTTTGCTGCAGGGAATGCTTGAAATTGGACTTGTATCTTAGCGCAGACTCCTGGGAAAACCAGTAAGCTAATCACACAAGCAGAAAATTATATTTTTGGGGAGTGTTCAGTACACCATCTGTGTACAAAACCCCTCCAGGTAGCCATATTGCATTGCATTTTACAGAAAATTGCAGGACGGCAGATTGAAAAGGAAAGGTCATTTTTA
The DNA here is from genome assembly GCA_018402905.1 of Glandirana rugosa. Taxonomy (NCBI): domain Eukaryota; kingdom Metazoa; phylum Chordata; class Amphibia; order Anura; family Ranidae; genus Glandirana; species Glandirana rugosa. The sequence goes on from BLSH010135733.1 coordinate 305,850, forward strand.
ATAACATTCAATTTAAATTATGACCTGTGTCACAGTTGCATATGGTATATTATTTTTTTTCCCATGAAAAGTTACCCTTTAAACGTACCTATTCTGAGGGTGCTTCAGTCTGGTCAAGTGATTGGTTCTCAGTGGCAGCTTCAGGGGAGAGAGGAGGGACAACCAACAACGGATATACCCTACAATAAGCCTATGGGTGACGTCACCACCCAGGCATTCCGGCCATTGTCGGTGATCTCTCCTCTTCACAGAAGCTGTCTGCTGGAGAGATCACGTGACCGGACCGGAGTGCTCAGGAAATAGGTAAGTATAGGCATCTTCCTTCTACAGGGTATTCAGTATTGGACTTAGGAGGTGGGTGGCAGCCATTTTAAAGAGGAAGTAGACCCTGATGGGTTTTACTTCCTCTTTATTACCTTGCAATGTAAAAGCATAATGGGCTAGTATGCATTGCATATTAGCCCATTATGTGGCACTTACCTGCATTGGAAGCCTGCCCTGTCCCGCAATGTCCCCGCTCCAGGCCGCGTTCATCTTATGCCCCTCTTCCTTCTGGGGGCGCGATCTCCGGCTCTGTGACTGGCTGGAGTCGCGTGACGTCACTTATGCGCGGGAACCGCCAATCGCGGCACTATCTCAGTGAAGGAACGGCACAGAGGCCGTTTCTTCACTGCGCATGTGCCGATGACGTGGGCACATCCAGAACGCTGTATATCTCCTAAACCGTGCAGGTTTGGGAGATATGCAGGGAACCTACAGGTAATCCTTATTATAGGCTTACCTGTAAGTTAAAGTGGTTGTCAAGGGTTGACAACCACTTTAAGCTTAGTTATTTCTAGAATGGAATTCTACTTTAACAAAAAAATAAATAACATACAAGCAAAAATGTTACTTTTTCAGCCTTAAACATATTAAATAATGAAAGAAATAATATGTAAACTCTCTACGCTCCTTTGAAAAATAACAGTGCCACTCTCCCAAGCTAGCAGTGGCACCGCCGCCCACACATACAGCCTGAACAGTGTATAACGATGTTGATCCCCTGCGCCCCCCTAATACTAGTTATGAAATGATGAGGAACAGCTTGCTATTTTTTTTCTCTAGGCAGTAGACACTCCCTCATTAATAAAATGCTCTGATTACAGATCTGCCCTCACCTGCTGGGTACTGTTCTGCAGCCCTGAGTGCAAGTCCTAGTACAGCTCACAGTAAAATGGATAGAAAAAAATTGCATATGTACTTAAACCAAGATTGTCCAGTAATGTTTCATTTGAGTGGATTTTTCCTTCAAAGCAGGATGCCAACCACAAGGATTTATGACACTGGATAGAATGCAGAAATGGTGAAATTTGATTTCTGTGTGGGAAGTTTCAAACTTTCTTATTTTTCCAGTGACACCCTGTCCTACTTTGACCCACAGGGTGTCACCAGCAGGGCTGGTGCAAGGATTTTTGACACCCTAGGCAAAACCTCATTTTGCCCCCTCCCCTTTGGCTCCACCCCTGACCCCACCCCCTTTGCCCTGTCAATGTATACGATGGAGGTGGAGATTTTTTGCAGAGCCTTTCTACCCATTTCTTTAGCTGTGGTCCACAGGCCCGTACATTTGCCCCTGGATTCGCCTCATTTTACAGCCCTGGTGTGCTGCCAGCCACGGCTCTCCAGTCACATGAGTGATCGATGCAGAGTAGAGACGGATCAACAGCGGATGGGTGCCCTGGGTGGCAGTAGCGCCCTAGGCGGCCACCTACTCCGCCTAGTGGTAGAGCCGGCTTGTCACCAGGACAAGTGGAAAACAGAGAGCAATACAAATCTATAGGAATAAACAGCAGTCAGCACACCATAACTCCCAATGCTTGTAATATGTTATTATTTCAGGGCAAACTTGAAAATGTTTAATATGAGACCTCCTTCACTGATATGTTTCATCCAACATTGGGCAGTGTTGAAAGAAATGTACCAGAGAAGAAGGTCCAAGTGAGGTGTCTTGAAGTATGTCCTTCAAAATGAAGTTTTACAAGCTTTGGTTGTTATAGTTTGCTGCTGGCTGGTTTTCTCTAGATGTGATGACAGTAAGGGGTGAAGATAAGTCCCTGCTTGGTGTCTGCACCTGCTTTATAGAACTTTTGAGTAACAGGAAACTTTTACCAGCAATACAAATCTGACCCCTCATTGCCCTAGCCAAAATTATAAGAAAAAATTGACTGGGGCTATTTTTGCACTATAGGGCAAGGTCTCTCTGTAGACAGGTGCAGCCTACTTTCTCCTCTGCAGGTGGTGCCCAACCACAGTGGCATTGCAGAGGAAGAGTAAGTCAAGAGGAACAGGGTGCCTATATGGTTTCCAGGGTCACCAGGGAAGCTATCTGATTGGATGCTTCCACCCCATGTGACCCTAGCAGCCATCTTGGGTCAGGCAGAGCCTATTTAGGCCCCTAACATCCAGGCTTGGCACACAATTTGCATGTGGGTAGTGTAGGGATAAGTCACCCCTCTGACAGGGACAGTGATTAGCATCGGGGAGAAGTTCTAGGCAAGTAGGGAAAGGATAGGGACACATCATCCTTCTGGATCTCCCCAATTGGTTTAGACCAGCCAGGACGCTGTTGGCACAGCTGAGACCTGCTCTGCTACACATTGCTGTTACATGCCATGAGTGCCTTGTGACCCAGTGGTTCCTTCTGCGTGCTTCCATGTCTTGTATTGTGGTGGGGGAGCAGGTATTTCACACATATTCAGCGACCATGAAGCAGCATAGATGTGGTTTTTCAACACATGGCGGCTGAAAAGGTAAGTATATTGCCCCTTCTACAGGCTTGCTATTGTCAACTTCTTATAAATAACAGAATTAGAGCTCATTCAGATGGGCACCCCCTGGTCAGTTAAATGCCCCATGGTGACAATCTTTAATTCTTGAAATAAAGAATTGTGATTGCGCTAATAGTGTCCAACCAGCTGCAACAAAACTATGTGATAATAGCACAGTAAACAAAAAAATTTTTTTAAAAATATAGTTGCCCTAAATTAAAAGATGATAGATATACTGTGAAAAAATTGAATGTGAAATAATGCTTCCAACAATATAAAGTGAAAAAATGCAAAAAAGTGCAGAAGACCTTGAAAATATAACAAGTGCAGGAGACCTTGAAAATATAACCAGTCTTAATATAGTCCCAATAAACTGTGTGAAAAATAACTCCAGAAGTTGATAGTTGAGATCAGCAGATAAATCCATTAAGCATCCAAAAGAGGTAACCCGACCACCAGTGAGGACGTGCACACCCTAGGTGTTAAGGGGAGATACCCTTACCAGACACTGTGGACACACTATCGCTAGTGGGTCTAATACGCCCGCAGATAATACCCTCTGCAAGGTATACAGCAGCAGGCTTCTCCCTCATATACGTCCAATCTTATGAGCGACAGTTACGTCCACCCGATTCAGCAGTGCAGTGTGGAATAAAATGGAAACAACTCCATAGCGTAAATCCGTATGGTTGAATTTATTAATAATAAAGAGAGGTACTCACATTTGATAAAATAATTCTTGCATAAAACGCCGGCACAAGCAATAAAAACAAACACATCCCCGTGTCCCGTAGTACGTAGGTGTGGTGGCGTCAATCTTTAATTCTTGCCAGTAGAGAAACTAGCCCACAACACTGTGCGTGAACAGCTGAGGCCAGCAGCCCTGGTGCCAGATCTATACCAAGTACAAATCAATGGTTGGCATCACCACTATTCATATGTAACCAGTCGTACCAACAGTTACAGTTCTGCTCATAAGTTTACATACCCTGGCAAAATTTATGATTTATTGGCCATTTTTCAGAGAATATGAATGAGAACACAAAAATATTTCTTTCACTCATGGTTAGTGTTTGGCTGAAGCCATTTATTATCAATCAACTGTGTTTACTCTTTTTAAATCATAATGACAACAGAATCTACCCAAATGACCCTGATCAAAAGTTTACATACCCCAGTTCTTAGTACCGTGTGTTGCCCCCTTTAACATCAATGTCAGCTTGTCCAAGTACATCCCATGCGCAGCTTCCTGGCTAATGAATTCAAAAGTTCCTCTATGAATTTTTTTGATAACATACTGCATTCATCTTGCCATCAATTTTGACCAAATTTTCTGTACCTTTGTAGCTCACACATCCCCAAAACATTAGCAATCCACCTCCGTGTTTCACAGGCCTTGTTGATTCCTCTCCAAATGTGACGTTTATGGTTGTGGCCAAAAAGCTCAATTTTGGTCTCATCACTCCAAATGGCTTTGTGCCACAAGGTTTGAGGCTTGTCTCTGTGCTATTTGGCATATTGTAAGCGGGATACTTTGTGGCATTTGCATAGTAATGGCTTTCTTCTGGTGACTCAACCATGCAGCCCATCTTTCTTCAAGTGCCTCCTTATTGTACATCTTGAAACAGCCACACCACCTGTTTTCAGAGAGTGCTGAAGTTATTTGTGGGTTTTTCTTTGCATCTCAAACAATTTTCCTGGCAATTGTGGCTGAAATCTTAGTTGGTCTACCTGACCGTGGTTTGGTTTCACCAGAACCCTTCATTTTCCACTTCTTTATTAAAGTTTGAACACTGCTGATTGGTATTCTCAATTTATTGGATATCTTTTTATATCCCTTTCCTGTTTTATACAGTTCATCTACCTTTTCCCGCAGATCCTTTGACAATTCTTTTGCTTTCCCCATGACTCAGAATCCAGAATTGTCAGTGCAGCACTGGACGAAAGATGTAAAGGTCTGCCAGGAGTCCAGAAACTCATTGATCTTACACACTAATTCCAAGCAAACAGATCACAGGTGAGGATGGTTACCTTTGATAGCCATTCAAACCCCTTTGTGTCAACTTGTGTGCATGTTATCAGACCAAAATCACCAGGGTATGTAAACTTTTGATCAGGGTAATTTGGGTAGTTTCTGTTGTCATTATGAGTTAAAAAGAGTAAACACAGTTGACTGATAATAAATTTCAGCCAAACAGTAACCATGAGTGAAAGAAATGTTTTTGTGTTCTCATTCATATTCTCTGAAAAATGGCCAAGAAATCATAAATTCTGCCAGGGTATGTAAACTTATGAGCACAACTGTACATGCCATTTAGCTGCACATGAATGCCGCAGTCTAGCCACCTTTCTGAATGAGCCCTATTGGGTAGGGAGGAGCTCAGGTGGGTTTGGTCAAACTTGCCTAGCTATCACATTGGGAAGCTATGCAAGCCAACAGCCAATCATAGGTGGAGGCATTCCCCACCTTGTAGCCACATGAATACCTCTGTCCAGTGGTGTACTAAGGGGGGTGTGGTCTGCTCTGGGTGCGGGGTCCACTGGGGTTGTCGCGAACACCTGACATGTTAGAAATGTAGAGGAAGCCAGTAGATACTTAAGAGTCTGTGCTAGGGGTGTGTTTTTGTACTGAAGGGTTTTTAATACCGGGGTCTGTCTGTGCTGGGGCTTTGTGCTAGGGGGGTTTGTCTGTGCTGAGGGGGTCTGTGTTGGGGGTCAGTCTGTACTGAGAGTTTTGTGCTGGATGGTGTCTGTTTGTGTTGGGGGGTCTGTCTTTACTGAAGGGTCTGAGCTGAAGAGGGCCAATCTGTGCTGGGGGGGCTTGGTCCGTGCTGTGGGGGAGTCTTTACTGAGGAGTCTGTGTTGGGGGATTGGTCTGTGCCAGGGGGAGTCTGTACTGAGGGGTCTGTCTGTACTGAGTGCCCTGTACTGGGAGAGGGGGTTGGTCTGTGCTGAGGTGAGCCAGTCTGTGCTGGAGAAGGGAGTCGGTACTGAGCAGTCTTTTTGCTGCATGTGCTTCAACCTCGGAACCCATAGAAGTTTATGCAAATGCAGCAGCTGCACGGACTCTGTCTGCATTCAGATCTGTGCACCTGCTTCTATCGGCTGCCTGTGTGCAACTCCAAGGTGGGATGCAGATGCAGCATAAAGTGGCTCAGCATGGAGGATGTGCCTCGGTGCCAATCTGGGCCCTTAGGGGAATTTTTTAGAACTGAAGCAGCCAGAAGCTGGAGTAGCGATGTATGGCAGCCAATCAGTGCACAACTTTTTATTTTCAACGCTTAAAGCAGAACTAAATAAACTTAGCAATATAAAAATAAGTTACCTTCCCAGCATGATGGAAATTCTAACTGTCACATTTGCTTGTGCTTTCAACCAAACTGCCAAACCATCAAATAACTGATCACATGTGCAACACCATGGCAGTTGCAGACCAAACTGAAGCTAAGATGGCAGATTCCTTGGCTGAAAAGAATAGGAGGGTTTAGTTCCATTAGAGCATATGACCCTTAAAGTCCCTCCCTCTGTTGATGCAATTTGATCCACCCTCAACAATTTGGCGCAGCACCCTGCACTTCCCGCTATGTTCCTCCACAATTTTTTGGGGGAGGGGTGCAAAAAAATGACCAGCTGCGGGTAGGGGCTGTGGCGCCAGGTGGGTTCTTGGGTGTGCTAAAGCACCCCCAACAATTATTTTAGCACCCCCAAAATTCACAAGCTGTTTCTTGCACATTCTACACTGTTTTTTTAATAGCACTGTATCTGCAAAGTCCCTTATAAATGCCAGAAGGTTGGGGACCCGCGGCGGCTGGTCCATAAGGGGCGCTTGGAAAGAAAAAAAAAAAGCCAGCCCGACCTCCTACAGGAGTCGCCGGTATATTGACTTTTTTTTATTTTCGGCTCCTTGCTGTCTGCTGACAGCAAGTAGTGAGCCTATTGGCCTGTCTTAAAAGTGAAAGTAAGTGCACCAAATAGGCGCACTTACTTTCACTAATTGGCTGCCCTGAGCGCTGGACTGCCAGTGATTGGTGCGGTGGGCAGGGGCGGGACTGTGCGGCGATGGACTGGAGAGATGGCAGTGCTGAGCTGACATGGAGCGGCTACTCCATATTCAGGTAAGGCAGCACTGCAGCATTGTTAGCCGAAGAGAGCAGAACTGCTCTCACTCTACATGGCAGTGTCAGCTAGAGCCTGTGGGGAGGGGGAATGGGTGGGGGTTGTTGTAATATTAGTTCTTGTCTAAAACTCCCTGTGGTCTCCAGCCGACACTGCCATGTGGAGAGCACTGCCCCATCTGGTGCTATGTATACACTTATCTGGTCGCTCTGTATACCCCTATCTGGTGACTGTATACCCTATCTGGTGCTATGTATACACCTCTCTCGGACTCTGTATACCCTATCTGGTGCTATGCATACACCTATCTGGGGCTCTGTGTACTCCTATCTGGTGACTGTATACCCTATCTGGTGGCTCTGTATACACCTATCTGTTGACAGTATACTCTGGTGCTATGTATACTGCTATCTGGGGCTCTGTATACTGTGATATGGTGACTCTGTATACCCCATCTGGTGACTGTATACCCTATCTGGTGTTATGTATACTGCGATATGGTGACTCTGTATACTGCTATCTGGGGCTCTGTATACTGCTATCTGGGGCTCTATATACTGCTATATAGTGACTGTATACTGCTATCTGGGGCTCTGTATAAACGGATAGTAGGGTACAAGCAGGGTCGGCAACATGCGGGCAGCAAAGGTACAAGGGATCAGGCAGTCGTAGACAGGATGGGGTCAGGGCAGGCAGATAGCAACAGATTCCAGAGGAAGCCGGGGTCACAGGAACAGGAAGTATGTCAGGAACAAATGCTGGGGGTCGCAGGTGCAGGAACGCTGTAGAATGGACAGCACTGGCTGCAGGGTGCTGTCCACTTAAATGGTCTTTTTGGCGCCATTGCCTGCGCACACGTGTGCGCACATGCGTGCACACACACGCACAGATGCGTACACACACTACGTGCGCCCGTGCACTGGCATGCCATTGACCATAGATGATTCCTTACATACATACAGGATGAATCTGAAGTGAGGGAAGAAGGTCAAGCTCGTAGGCCACGTTATTGATTTTTCTTTTAACCCGGAGAGGCCTGATGTACGTTGGTCCTAATTTTTTGGAAGGACATGATAACCTCAAGTTTTTGGTTGCCAACCAGACTCGGTTGCCAGGCTGTAAGTCCAGTTCCCCTCGTCTCCCCCTATCAAATGCCCTTTTGTTGCGCTCCTGGGTCTGAACGAGGGTTTCCTGCAGAAATGTATTGTTCCTTTCCAGGAATTGGGTAATTTCTTGTGCGGCGGGAATCGCACTCTCAGGCAGCAGATTGGGTAGGAATATAGGGTGGTAGCCGAGATTCTCCCAGAACGGAGATTGCTTGGTGGCAGAGTGGATCGAATTGTTGTAGGCGAACTCGGCTAACGGCAGCAAGGAGACCCAGTCATCCTGGGAGTATGAGGAGTAGCAATGAAGGTATTATGAAAAGGCTAGTTCAATTCCCAAGGTAGAACACAAGGACCTCCAGACCCGGGATGTGAACTGTACCCCTCTGTCGGACACAATGTTCTTGCCATGCAGACAAACAATTTCTTTGATGAAGACCTTTGCTGTCTCGGTCGCTGAGGGAGTGCCCTTCATCGGAATGAAATGTGCCATTTGAGTGAGGCGGTTAACCACCATGAAGATTGTGTTAAACCCCGCGGACGGGGGCAATTTCGACAATGACATAGAGATTTGGAACCAGGGACGCTCAGGAATGGGTAGCGGGTTTAGCAGACCCCAAGCCTTGGTCCTTTCCGACTTGTTTTGGGCACAAGTGGGGCAAGCAACCACATAGGTTCTGCAGTCCTCATTCATATGTGGCCACCAAAAAGTGCAGGAGAGCAACTCCGCTGTCTTGCGGTTGCCAAAATGTCCAGCTAATTGATGGTTGTGGTAGAGTTCTAAGGCAACTAGACGGAGCTCCTCAGGCACAAAGATCTGGGTACCTGACCACCATAACCCATCCTTTATGGAAAGTCCAGAGTCAGCAGGTACAATAGAGCCCTCTAGAGTTTGCCTGATCCATGTTAGGAGATCCTCCTGAACCAGTAAGAAGCTGTGGGCTGGTAAGATGGTATCTGGGGGGAACGCCTCCCTAGTTTCATGGAACATCCTGGATAGAGCATCCGGGTTGATATTTTTGGACCCAGGCCTGTATGTGATGTGAAGCTGGAACCGAGAAAAGAACAAGGCCCAACGAGCCTGGCTAGGTTTCAGTCTTTTCGCAGTCCTTAGATACTCAAAATTTGTGTGGTCTGTAAAGACCAAAACAGGATGGACTGCCCCTTCTAGAAGATACCGCCATTCCTGCAGGGCGGACTTGATGGCCAACAGTTCTCTGTTCCCAATGTCATAATTTCTCTCGGGTGGAGTAAGCTTCTGAGAGAAGGTGATGGGGTGTAGTGAAGCCTTGGGCCCCTGTCTCTGGGATAGGACTGCCCCGACTGTGATCTCTGAGGCATCCACTTCCAGGATATATGGCAGTGTAGAGTCGGGATGTTTTAGAACAGGAGCTGGTGAACAACTTCTTCAAAGTCTGAAAGGCTGCTTGTGCCTCAGTGGTCCAGACAAAACAGGAATTCTGCTTGGTCTGCTTGATAAATTTCCGGTAGAAGTTGGCGAAGCCTACAAAGCGCTGCACCGCTTTCTTGTCTACTGGCGTTGGCCAGTCAATGATGGCTGAAACCTTCTGGGGGTCCATGGTGGTGCCTGTAGTGGAGATGTGGAACCCCAGGAAGGAGATGTCTGAACATTCAAAGGCAAATTTTTCCACCTTTGCATACAGGTCGTGTTGCCCCAGGTGGCTGAATACACACTTAACCAGCCTGCGATGTTCCTCTAAGGAGGGGGAGAAGATGAGGATGTCATCCAGATAGACCACTACGAATAGATCAAGATAATCCTAGAAGACATCATTCACCAAATGTTGGAAAGTGGCCGGGGCATTGCAGAGCCCAAAGGGCATGACCAAGTACTCGAAATGACCAAATCAAGTCTGGAAGGCCATCTTTCATTCATCCCCCTCCCGTATGCAGATCAAGCTGTGGGCCCCGCAAAGGTCCAACTTGGTGAACACAGCTGCAGAGCTGAGTCATTGAAAGAGTTCCGGAACTAGAGGCAAAGGGTACCGGTTCTTGACTGTGATTTTGTTGAGGTCCCGGTAGTCGATGCAAGTCCTGAGGGTATGGTCATTTTTTTCTACAAAAAAGATTCCAGCTCCTGCCGGAGACGTAGAGGGCCGGATAAAACCCTTTTGCAGATTTTCCTCAAGGTAGGCTTTGAGAGCCGCCAGCTCCACTTCAGAGAGAGGAAATATTCTGCCGAAAGGGACTTCAGCCCCCCTGTAGCAGGTCAATTGGGCAGTCGTATGACCTGTGTGGAGGAAGGGTTCTGCCCCCTTCTTACTGAAGTCATCCAAGAAGTCGTGGTAAGCTTCAGGTACAACAAGATGAGTTTCCTGATCAGGGTCAGGGTTGAGGCAGAGAACAGCTGGAGATGCCCCCTGGGGCGACTGCAGGCAGTGACTCAGACAATAGGGGGAGAAGAACTGAATTTTGCCGGTGTTCCAGTCAATGTGTGGGCTGTGGATTCGGAGCCATGGGAGACCGAGGATAACTGGAAATAGGGGGGGGGGGGGGCGCATTACCATCTAGAAGCAGGAATTCCATATGGCCTTCAGCAGGCAGGGGAAAAGTCTTGTGAGTCACTGTACCGGGCTTTATAATTGACCCAACAGCAAATCACATGACCATCTGGTGGTCCTTGGGTCGGAGAGGTATCTGGTGCTGGGTGGCAAAGGAGATATCCACAAAGCAACTACAGGCCCCCGAGTCCAGGATGGCTGGAACTTGAATACTCCCGCAGGGAAGCTGTAGGGAGAGGGAGAAAACAAGGTGAGACTTGAGATTTGGCAGAGATAACACTACCCCCAAGGCTGGGGTTGGACACTTACCGGCCTTAGCAGAGCAGTTTCTCACCAGATGTCCTGAACCCCCACAGTAAAGGCAAAGATTGAGGGTTTTGCGTCTCTGTTGTTCCTCCGGAGAGAGAGAGGGACGGAGGAGCCCAATTTGCATTGTCTCAGGGTGGTCTTGCGGAGAGGAGGTTGCTGCAGCTGGGCCAGGTCCCGGGTAACTGGGCACTCGGGACAACATCCAAGTAGGGCGCAAGGATCCAGTGGCTCTCTCCGCTCTGCGTTCACACAGGCGGCGGTCGATCTGGATAGCCAAATTGACCAGTGCGTCCAGGGTGGGGGGAACCCCGACGCGTGCCAGCTCATCCATGCGCGGCTCGGAGAGCGATGGCCCTGTTGGAGGGCATGAAGTGCCGCTTCTGCGGTGGCAGCCTGGTGGGGATCCTCATATAACTGGGCCATGGCATGGAAGAACCGGTCCAGACTAGTGGTCTCCGGGGCTTTCTGCTCCAGCAGGCAGTGATCCCAGGCTTGAGGCTCACCCATAAGGAGAGAAATAACTAGGCCCACTTTGGTGGCTTCCAAGGAGAAAGTGCGGGGCTGAATCGTGAAATACAACTCGCAGGAGTTGCAAAACGCCCGGAACTTCCTGCGGTCCCCCGCAAACCGCTCGGGCATGGGCACCTTAGGCTCCGTAGGTAGAGTCACTATAGTGTGAGAGGGCGTTTGTCTGATGCTGGGGTAGCAAGGTCCCAGACTTGATTCTCCAAGCGTGTGTATGCCTCTGGCAGATTTTTCACAGCTTGGGTCAGGCCAGCTAGGTGAGCACACAGTACCTCCATGGGAGAGGGCCCCGGCGCAGACACGGACATGGCTGTCCGTTGCTGTCACGTACCTGGTGGTTGAGTCTGGCGTATGTGGGGGCAACCTCTCTTACAGCCCTTGTTCGAGAACCCCTGATAGTGCAGACAGGGAGCTCTGGAGCACAGGGGGGCACAAGAGCTGGACTTAGTCTTTGGTGGTAGGTGAGGGTCCACTGGAACTCATGCAAGCAGAAGGATAGTGATGCAGGCCGGGTCGGTAACTGGCTGGCGGTGAAGTACAGAGGGATCAGGCAAACGGATAGTCAGGTACAAGCAGGGTCGGCAACGTGCGGGCAGAAAAGGTACAAGGGATCAGGCAGAAGAGTAATCATAGACAGGCTGAGGGCAGGGCAGGCAGATAGCAACAAAGTCCAGAGGAAGCCGGGGTCAAAGGTACAGGAATGCTGTAGAACGGACAGCACTGGCTGCAGGGTGCTGTCCACTTAAATGGCCGTTTTGGCACCATTGCCGGCGCACAAGCGCACGCTCACGTGCACAAACGCGCGCACACACTACGTGCAACAGGCATACCAGCGGCCATAGATGATTCCTTACAGATATGATGACTCTGTATACTGCTATATGGGGGCTCTGTATACTGCTATCTGGGGCTCTGTATACTGCTATCTGGGGCTCTGTATACTGCTATATGGTGACTCTGTATACTGCTATCTGGGGCTCTGTATACTGCTATCTGGGACTCTGTATACTGCTATATGGTGACTCTGTATACTGCTATATGGTGACTCCGTATACTGCTATCTAGTGCTCTGTAAGTGTATACTACTATCTGGTGACTCTGTATACCCCTATCTGGGAGACTCTGTATACCCCTATCTGGTGACTCTGTATACCCCAATCTGGTGACTCTGTATACCCCAATCTGGTGATGCTGTATACCCTGTATGTGGTTCTCAACTCCGGTCCTCGGGACCCACTAACAGGCCAGGTTTGCAGGATAACTGAAATGCATCACAGGTGATATAATTTGCTGCTCAGTGATTGCAGTATTCTAGTCTGCATCTCCCCAAGGTAATACTGAAAATCTGGCCTGTTGGTGGGTCCCGAGGACAGAAGTTGAGAACCACTGCTGTATGTGATGCTGTATACCCTATCTGGTGATGCTGTGCTGTATACTCCTGACACAAGGGGTGGAAACTATAAGGGGTGGGGATTGTGAGAAGTGGGATGGGTCAAAAGGGAATTGCGGGGTCTGGCGCCCCCATCCTAAAATTTCACCAGCCGCTATTGTTGGGGAATCTTTTTTTCCTGTGGAGGGATGCAGCAGCTCTGGCCGCTAAAGCCACTGATCCTTAGTTAGTCCTGACGGGGCGGATTGATATGCACTGCAGTCAGTAAACATGCAGAGCCTGCAGCTGCTCCATCCCTCTGCTGCCTCCTTAGCCAATGGGAAGGGCACTGTACCCACCCCTTCCCTAGCCCGCCTTATTTGACATCTAAGCCGTACAGGAAGGAAGAGGTGCAGCTGAAGCAGGCTGGAAAGAAGAGAGAGAACACAGCCCCCCCAGGCTGTGTTCTCTCTCTTAGAGGCAGAGAGACACCTAAGTACCTGCAATGAGCCACGTGAGTTTCAGTTTTCTCCCTGCACATGATCTTATAGAGGGGCACAAGCAGCTTCTGCCAGCATGCAGAGAGCAGGCTATACAGGTATACCCGCTTTACGTACCCTCACTATATGTACACTTGCGGGTATGGACATACGTGTACGTTTAGTGCCTCTCAAAACAAAATCTTGGTCAGCTTGATATGGCACTGCTCCCGGTTTTTAACATTGGCATCTATCGGAAATCTTGGCCAGCTTGACATGGCACTGCTCCTGAACCATAAGTGAGAGAGACACCAAACCTGGGGAGCACTGAGAAGGGACCTAGAACTACAACATATATAATTTTGGGGTCAGCCAGCTTGCCTAGGTAATCTCACATGTCGTAGTCCTGGGTCCCAAGTTTGGTGTCCCTGTCATTTATGGTTTGGAGGAGTAGTGCCATGTCAAGTTGACCAAGATTTCCCATAGACGCCAATGTTAAATGTTAAAAACCAGTGCTATGTCAAGCTGACCAAGATTTCAAATAGAGCTAGTTTATTTACATGCATTGAGAAGTGAAAAAATGTATTGCTTCACTTAAAGTATATTTTCGTTTTACATACATGCTCTGGTACCATTGTGTACTTAAAGGTGGGGTATGCCTGTACAGTGTGATATACTAGGCTTGTGCAATTCGCTTCATTCCGAATTTCGTTTTTACGGAAATCTGCAAAATTTGGCAATTCGGACGAATTTCAAATTTCCGAATTTTTCTGAATTTTCATTTTTCGATTCGAAAATTTGGAAATTCGCTGTAATTCGGCAATTGCAGTAGTTCTGCAACTGCGGTAATTCGAAAATTCGGCAATTGCGGTAAATCGGAAATTTACGGTAATTCGGCAATTGCGTTAATTTGGAAATTCGGCAATCGGAACAGCCAAAAATCCGAAATTCGGAAATCCAAAAATTCAAAAAGAACAATGAACATTTGAAATAATCACTAACTAATAAATAACTATTAAATTATAGGCATTGGAATTTCCTTGAAAATATGGCTGTTAGTGATAAATTTCATATTTAAGTTCACTAACAGCCACATTGCAAGGAAATTCCAATACCTATAATTTAATAGTTATTTATTATTATTTCAAATGTTTTTTCTTATTTCTGAATTTACGAATTTTGGAAATTCAGAGATAAGAAAGAACATTTGAAATAATAATAAATAACTATTAAATTATAGTTATTGGAATTTCCTTGAAAATTTGGCTGTTAGTGAGCTTAAATATGAAAATTAATATATTTCATATTTAAGTTCACTAACAGCCACATTTCAAGGAAATTCCAATACCTATAATTTAATTTTTTTTATTATTATTTCAAGTGCTCTTTCTTATTTCCGAATTTCGGAAATTCGGAAATAAGAAAGAACATTTGAAATAATAATAAATAACTATTAAAGTTAGTGAACTTAAATATGAAATGTATCACTGACAGCCATATTTTCAAGGAACTTCCAATACTTATAATGTAATAATTATTTATTAGTTAGTTATTATTTCAAATGTTCTTTGTTATTTTCGAATTTTCGTATTTCCGAACTTCCGAATTGCGGATTTTCGGCTGTTCCAATTGCTGAATTTCTGAATTAATGTGAATTACCGCAATTACCGAATTACCGCAAGTTTCCAAATTCCGATTTTTTTCAAATTTCCGGAAAAAAAAACAACAAAAAAAAAAAACAGAAAACAAACACATTTTTCATCCATGCATACGTCTATGATATATAGAAGAAGAAACAGCATCAGAGGAAAAGCTCATTTTCTCAATTCAATCTTCTATTCATGCTGCGTTGTGACACCAGCAAAGCTTTTGGTTAAGATCCTCAGTGGGACATTCCTTTCTGGCAGGAGAAAATGTTATAAAATGTACAATAACAGCTTTAGATAATAATATGAATGTGTTATTTCTATATTATTCCACTACTGTACCTGATAACTCATACAAATAACTTGCAACCCAAATTCAGTTGCCAGCCATTACCTTTTGAAATGGATTCCTTCAAATATCTCAATACAGTGCCTTGAAAAAGTATTCATACCCCTTGATATGTTCCACATTTTGTCATGTTAAAACCAAAAAAGAAAATGTATTTCATTAGGATTTTATGTGATAGACCACCACAACGTGGTGCATAATTGTTAAGTGGAAGAAACCCCCTAACTAACTGGTTTCTGAGTCATGGGGAAAGCAAAAGAATTGTCAAAGGATCTGCGGGAAAAGGTAGTTGAACTGTATAAAACATGAATGGGATATAAAAAGATATCCAAGGAATTGAGAATGCCAATCAGCAGTGTTCAAACTCTAATCAAGAAGTGTAAAATGAAGGGTTCTGTTGAAACCAAACCACGGTCAGGTAGATCAAGTGAAATTTCAGCCACAACTGCCAGGAAAATTGTTCGGGATGCAAAGAAAAACCCGTAAATAACTTCAGGTGAAATACAGGACTCTCTGAAAACATGTGGTGTGGCTGTTTCAAGATGCACAATAAGGAGGCACTTGAAGAAAGATGGGCTGCATGGTCGAGTCGCCAGAAGAAAGCCATTACTACGGAAATGCCACAAAGTATCCTGCTTACAATACACCAAACAGCACAGAGACAAGTCTCAAACCTTCTGGCACAAAGTCATTTGGAGTAATAAGACCAAAATTGAGCTTTTTGGCCACAACTAGTGTTGAGCGAACCCGGACTGTAACGTTCGGGTCCGTACCGAACTTTAGGGTGTCCGTGGCACGGACCCGGACCCGGACATTTCAAAAATCGTTCGGGTTCGGTCCGGGGTTCTGCTATTTTACTCCACGTGTTGAGAAGCTGCAGGGCAGCCAATCAACAAGCGTTTCACTGGTTTGCCCTTAGAAGCCATCACAGCCATGCCTACTAATGGCATGGCTGTGATTGGCCGGTGCATCATGTGACCCAGCCTCTTTATAAGCTGGAGTCACAGTGCTGCAGTCACATGCTCCTTGGGTTAGTGTAGGGAAAGGTAGCTGACGGCGTGAGGGACAGATTTTAGCCATTTTAAGACCTGATCCTGCATCCTGAGATAGATTACTTTACTACTGCTGTCTGTGCTGTTGCTCTGAGGACAGA
>BLSH010135733.1:357352-377987 GCA_018402905.1 Glandirana rugosa
TGATAAAACGTGAAACATATACTATAACGTTAAACTATTTAACGCCGGAAACACTACGACCATCCGAGTATCGGATAAAGGTCGGTTTTACATAAATCCTAAACTATCTCGTCTGTCGTCAGTCTTGAAAAAGTTCAAACAGAACGAAATAGGTGAAACCAGTGTAGAGAAAAGGATTGGTGAATTCCTGGCCTTCCTAAAGGTCGAAATCCTGGCCTCGTGAAAAACGCTAAGCCGTGACGCAGCGAAATTGACTGTTAACGCACCAGCACGTATTTGTGGGAAAAAAAGGACGCAAATTTCGTTTGGGTACAACGCCGCACGACCACGCAATTGTCAGTTAAAGCGACGCAGTGCCGAATCGCAAAAAGTGCTCCGGTCCTAAAGCTGGAAATCCTTCCGGTCCTTAAGTGGTTAGGAAAAGAGATGTGACCAAAGTGGATAAAGCAAGACAAACTTGAAAAAGTTCTGACTGCTGTCTGCTCTATCAAATCCTAAATACATTTTGGCTGGAAATAGGCTATGAGCCTACCAGCATCACAAAGGCCGCAATTTATCAAATTGCAATATCATATACAAAGTGCAAAATAGTGCTTAAGTTATATGTATAAACAGTAAAAATGTGAAATTTCATCTCCAATTGATCCCATCGCATTTTTCTGAAATTTTACCTAAGTAAAAATCTCCATTTTGGTCCCCCTAGCAGTGAGAAATGTTGCTCCGGGTATTTATGGTGAAGTGTACTGGAGTCAATTGGAGGTAAATTTAGTAGAATTCCAGGACAAAGCTAACTACTCTTAAAAATGCCAACCCCCACCTAACATGAAAGAAAGATCTGTATACTTACCTATTTTCATGTGATCCGGCTCCCCTGTGTCAGTCAGGGGTGGCTGCAGGGGAGAAGAGGGAGCGCCAACAACAGATGGTTAGCCTTTGGGCAAAGTTGCCGCTCCCAGGCATTGTTAGCTCTTGTTAAGCGTTTTCTTACATACGTTAGTCAGAATAGGTGTTAAGAGGGGAAAGAGAACATTTTTAGATTAGATAGCCATTTTCTGGAACCCTAGCTTGAAATTACATATGAAAACATTGGTTGAGAGGCTATTCTAACATGCCTTAAGTGCACTTTAAGGTCCCATTGACACTTGAGAATAGGACTGTTTGCAGTTACCCACAGGATACACAGCATGGGTCCCTGCTATTAAGCCAGGCCATGCATGGATCAAAATTCTTCCGGTTCCCGCAGCTATTCGTGGCTGTTCACATGTGATCACTCATTCAGTGATTACCTGCAGATGATTGGCCCTGAATGCAGACTGTCTGCTTTTAATGAGGGCTTTCAATGGGAACCCTGTTGTATCTCCTGCTGGTAATCATAAATGGGCCCCATTTGCAAGAGTGAATGGAGGCTTACAAGCCTTATAAGCTGTTGCAGCTTGATGAACCAGTTTAAAAGCTGAAATATCAGATTGGGAGCCCGGACTCTTTCCTTAACACCAAGTGTTACAGCAAATCTTGTTAAGTATCAAAGTGCTGCATTTTCCATAAAGCCTTTTGGTGGAAGTAAAATGGAAAAAAAAAACAATTTGGTATCACACAGTAGTGGGGAAGGCTACATTTAGCAGTTGGTGTATTTCTGTTTTTAATAGTTGAATTTTAATTGTTTGAAACTCAGATAAATTCTTGGTCATTGTCATTGTTCTCTAACTGAGGATTAAAATGGAAACTCAATAAAGGAGAAAAAGAATATATTCAAGCATTGTGCGCACAGCGTTAAAATTTGTGGCCCACCAGCAGATGGGATAACGAAGGTTTTGCCTCGTGTTCGTCTTGAAAATTTCTCTCTAGAAAGCTTTTTGTTAAACCATCCAACCAATGGACTTTCTACTGCATGCCCCCCTGTCCCATTTTCCATCTCCCAACCACATCAATCCTTAGAGCCAAGCGCTCGACTACTCTTCCAAAGTGGTCCCAAGTCTCAGAGTTAAATGGACTTCAGAAACATCTGCTCACTCTCTCCATTTTCCGCTACAAATTGCCCGCTTGCCTATAAATAAATTATAAGGTAATTTAATTGCGTATGTTCTTGGTTACGGCACTGTTTGCTTCTCAGAAATTTTTAAACAACAGATGAATGACTTTCTGTGCCGGAGCTGGGCTTGTTGTCCTCTAGAGGGGAGCAATTAAAGGCTTGCTGTTAGTTACAGATATATTCATCCACCAAGCAAAGTGCCGGTCCCATCTGCTCAATCTAGGATTGTAGCTTTCTTCTGCAACAGGAACGTGGATGAGATGCTGATACGACAACCTTGTGGACAATCAACTTTTATGATAGTAGTAACGTTCCTGATTTATATTGGAGTGGCCAAGCTGATGTTCTAGTCGAGTCTCTGGGGAAATAGAGTGTAGCAAGGATAAGGTCTTATCTTGACTGGTAAAGGCCTGGTGTGAAGTCAAGGTCATCAAACCAGGGATCATAATCGAGGTTGGATACCTGTGAAAAGGTTGGTAGTATGTTGGCTGCAACTCTATACCTGGTATCCTCTGCAGGCTGTAGTCCTGTGGGTTAAAAGGAATCATTTCATGAAAGGAATGTATCATATTTTTTAAGGTAAATACTATTTTTAATCCATTTGTCAAAATGTATTTTTACTTTTTTGGCCTAAAAGCTTTGCATTAAAGTAGAACTAAAAGCAAAACTTTTTTTTTTCATTTGGCATAGAGTAAGGGAGGGATATAACACCAGTTTTTTTTTTTTGCCATCAGTGTCCCCATTTTGGTAAATTTCCCTTCACTTGCTCTCAAATAGCCATTCCCACCGGGAGAAGACAGTGATTATCGCTAGCGACTATAGCAGCCCCTACCGAAAATTGCAAAAAAATCCAGCAGGCTGGTTGTACCCAAGTTCATAGATTGATCAACTTGGATACAATCAGCCTCCCCATGAACGGTTTGAACCTCAGAAAGTTCATGCTGGACCGGCCAAGATTCGATGTATGGCCGGCCTAATGGGAACACAGACAGCGATAAGAACCGGACAGGTGTTCTAATCCCTCTTATATCTAATAAAATGTGCCTTTAGTTATACTTTAAATCATTCATTGGTGATTTACCTATGCCAGAAAAAATGCAGTTTATTGTCTTGACTTAATTACTACCCAATCATTATAGTTCGCAAACTATCCATCTGTGTGCTGTGCCCATAGCTACTTACCATCAGGTCTGTGGTTGGTGCAGGAACCATGTCTGCTGTGGTTAGGTGCTGGAGGCCTCCAAAATTACCTAGTTTTTCATATTTTCTCCACTTCGCTCTGCGATTTTGAAACCAAATCTTGAAATTTAAGATAATAGAACAGAACACAATTACACAATCAGTTTGATTTTAGAGGCGTTTACAATAGCAACCAAGATGGCTCAGTAGGTCTACCTGAAGGGTAGTCATGTAATTGGATAAGCCCAGCAAAATACTACACACAACCTATCTATCTATGTAGCAATGTGTTGACTAGACAAGCGAGGAACTAATATTGATATAGTATAGATGTCACTGTACAATTTAAATCCATAATTTGTTTCATTTAGGCATGCCAGCTCTGCAATGTTTCACCTATAATCCCCTTCTTCTAGACCAGTGGTCTCCAAACTGCGGCCCTAAGCTTGCCTTTATCTGGCCCTTGAGGCATTATTCCTGCCACTGACACCAACAATGGGGCATAATTGCTTTTACTGACAATGAAAATGGGGCACTATTCCTTCCAACTACACTTACTATTTCTCCCCCTAATACCAAAGGCATTGTTTAATCCCACTGGGCTAAGTCCGGGCCCCCTAATGTCTGAAGGACAGTTAACTGGCCCTTTATTTAGAAACTTTGGAGACCCCTGCTCTAGACAATTCCCAACACAACACTGTGGACTGAAGGAGGGAGGTGCAGCAATGGTGAGCTAATCACACTCTTCTGCATTTTATCTGATTCCCCCCCCCCTCCAGCGGCACACATGGCACCTTTCAGGGGAGGGGCAGGTACCTGTTTTTGACAGGTACCCTTCCCCACTTCTGGTGGAAGCTGCGGCGGCGGAGTCCATCAGAAGTTCAGACCCCTCCTCCTCCCCCCGCCGCCGGGCCATTCAGAAAGTGCAGTATGTGTAGCTGCTGACTTTTAATTTTTGGAGGGGGGTGGCAGAACTCTTTAATCTAATGCTGGGAGCTGGCTGACAGGAGGAGAGAACAAAGTAAGGAGAGTAAGAACCTTATTAGTGTGCTGTCAACAAGCTAGGGTAAATCAGTGACCAAACGGAAGTGCTTTACTGCGGTGGAGAACTGGGACTATTTTAATTACGCAGTGTGGCATGGAAATGTGAATTATGATACTGACTTAACAGAACTGAAAATGCATTGGCAGATAATATTCATATATACTTTATATAATGTATGTGTGTGTGAGCCCACATAGTATAAATTAGCTAAATACATTCCATATGCATCAAAGCAAATGGTGTTCAAATTATTGCAGTTGGTTTCTTTTAGAAAGCAACCACAGCTTGAATAGCAGCCACAGCCTGTCCTCTGCCAGCATGCTGTAGAGAGGATCCTTGCTCTATGTGTGGAAAGCAGTAGCCTCCCCCTGCTGACTCAAAGATAGAGCTCTCTAATCAGCTTTGCTCTTTGCAGTGCTTAAAGTGGTTAAAAACCGCTTAACCGCTTGCCGACGGCTGATCGGCAATTGACGGTGACAGTGTGGCTCGATAACGCGGATCGCCGTCATATGACGGCGGCCGCGAGATCGAGCCCAGTGAGTGCGCGCGCGCCGCCAGAGGTGCGCCTGCGTGCTCACTGTGTCCGGGGAGGGCCAGGGAGCGGGTGCGGTGGATTCGATCTCTGCCGGCCACCCGCGATGCCCCCCCTGTAAGTAAACACGGACCTCCGTTCTGTGAGGGGGGAAGGGCTCTGATCACAGCCTTCCTCTACATGGAAGCTGTGATCGCTTCCCTTCCCCAGCTAGGACAGTCCCCCCACAGTTAGAACACGCCCAGGGAACACTGTTAACCCTTAGAGCGCCACCTGCAGGTTAACCCCATTCACTGCCAATGGCATTTACACAGTAATCAGTGCATTTTTATAGCACTGATCGCTGTATAAATGCCAATGGTCCCAAAAAAGTGTCAAAATGTTCCGATATGTACGCTGGAATATCGCAGTACCACTAAAAATCGCAGATCGCCGCCATTACTAGTAAAAAAAAAAAAAAAAAATTCCAGAAACGAATTCTCATCATCCGTAAACGCGGCCACTTTTGCGCAAACCAATCAATAAACGCCGATTGCGATTTTTTTTAATCACAAATATGAGGAAAAATATAAATCGGACAAAACCGTTGAAAAAAAAATGTTTTTTATATTTTTTTTGGATTTGTATTTTAGCAAAAAAGTAAGAAATTTGGGTTTTTTTGCAAAATTGTCGCTCTTCTTTTGTTTATAGCGGCGATCAGAAATGACGCAGTGGTGATCAAATACCACCAAAAGAAAGCTCTATTTGTGGAAAAAAAAGGACGCAAATTTCGTTTGGGTACAACGTCGCACGACCGCGCAATTGTCAGTTAAAGCGACGCAGTGCCGAATCGCAAAAAGTGCTCCGGTCCTAAAGCTGGAAATCCTTCCGGTCCTTAAGTGGTTAAATATACTCAGTGAAGTGACTAGCCTCAATTGTATCTGTTTATTTGCAGCAATCTCTTTTCTATGTTCCTTTAAAGTCCAAAATTGACACAGCCTTCTTTCGGAGGCAAGGGGCGGGATTTGATGTCACACACTGCAAAGCTCAGAAAAAGAGAGCTGAGTGTAATCTGAAACCTGAGTGGAGGGAATGGACACATCCCCCTCTACACTCACTCTCATAGGGAAACATGCACAGATGAGGCTGTCAATCACAGGCTGTGTGCTGGAGGCCCTCTCCCCCACCCCCTTGAGTCTGTACAACCTGTCACAAATTACTTATGCAGATAGCAGGGGAACAAGACTGCAGACAGAAAATCACACTCTGTGCTTTGGATTGAGGCAAGTACACACTATAGAAGGATATACGTTCTTTATTTTTCATATCAGAGGTTTACAGCCACTTTAAGGTCGGGCTCAGTAAGGTGGTATCAGATCTCTGCAGAGAGACCACTGCTTCCACAACAGAGTAAGGGTCTCTCTCGGTAGCAAGCATGCTGGCAGGGCACAAGCTTTTCTATTTAAGCTGTGGCTGCTTAAATTATTTCCCAGTCTTACAACAGCTCCAAAATCCTCACACCATTCATGTGATTCATGCGATTCACCATGGCAATAATGAATGCCCTTAGTGTGCAAAAGAAAAAAAAATGGATTTTGTTTTTTTAAAGACCACAAGACACAGAAATAATTAAGAGATTTATACAGGAATTGGCCCTAAAATTTCAAATCAATCAATGTAATGAATGATTAATACTGCCTCATATCATTTATACTGATTTTTATTAGATTTGGTGGATGTTGAAATTAATTTATAGCCTTCTTGTCGGGACTTCAATGAAATATTTACACAGGGGCACTGTGACTTTCATGGAAGAGTTCTGGTGCCATGCCATTTTGATAAAGCAATAAGTGAGAGGGAAACATACCGAGGACAGCGTTCTGTTAAATAATATTGTTAGGAGTGGAATAGGAAAGATCAGGAAGTCAGATTTTGAAGGGCCTGTTTAGGGCCTGTTTCCTGAAAGACACATGTCACACTTTGATACTTGTCAGGTGGCCCTTGGGACCCTAGCAAGTCTATAGTTCCTGGCCTTGTGTCCCTAGTCGCTTACTTTCTTTTGGAGCAAGTCCTCCGTATCTAGCCAAAGGCCTCATCCACATGGGCAGAAAAAACAATGCTTTTAGAATTATGTTTTTTAGCCAAGGTGTCAATGATGCACATGGGGGCATTTAAATTTGTATTACAGAGCATTGTTTAAAGGCATAAACAAAATGCCCCAAACCTGCATTCAGAGAGAAGTGTATTGGCATTAGACATGTGCAGTTAGTTTCATTCTGAGTTGAAAGTCGGATTAATTTTTCAGATATTCAGATTTATTACAATAGTACCGAATTTAAAGAATTCCGAAAATTTGAATGCAATTAAAATCGATTCAAATAATTTTTGAATCAATTTTGAATAGTGTTCGAATTCGAAATGTTTTCAAATTCGTATAGTTTTTGATTTGTTTTCCAATTTCCAAAGAGAATACAATAGAACAGAAAATAAAGGAATAGAATAGAAAAAAATATAATAGAATATAACAGAAAATAAAGTAATAGAATATAATAGAGTAAAACAGAAAAAAATAGAATAAAAAATAAAAGAATAGAATAGAAAGAATATAACCATTTCCCAAAATTCAAATAGAATCAATCTGAATTTGAATAGAATGGAAAAGAATAAATTAGAATAGGAAGATGGCTATATTCTTTCTATTCTATTCTGTTGTTTTTTTCTATACTATTCTGTTATTTTCTCATCTATTCTTTTCTATTCTATTCAAATTCGAATTGATTCTATTTGAATTTTGGGAAATGGTTATATTCTTTCTATTCTATTCTATTGTTTTTTTTAATTCTTTTCTATTCTATTTTGTTCTGTTCTTTTAGTTTCTATTCTATTTCATTCTGTTTTATTCTATTATATTCTATTCTTTTATTTTCTGTTATGGTGTAGTGGATAGCACTTTCCCCTGGCAGCAAAAGGGTCACTGGTTCGAATCCCAACCATGACACTACCTGTTTGGAGTTTGCATGCTCTCCTTGTGCCTGCGTGGGTTTCCTCCGGGTACTCCAATTTCCTCCCACACTCCAAAGACATGCTGGTAGGTAAATTAGATCCTGTCTAAATTGGCCCTAGTATATGTATGAATGTGAGTCAGGGACCTTAGATTGTAAGCTCCTTGAGGGTAGGGACTGATGTGAATGTACAATGTATAGGTAAAGCGCTGCGTAAATTGATAGCGCTATATAAGTACCTGAAGTGAAATAAAAAATAAATATTGTTTTCTATTCTATTAGCCTCCCTCGCGCCTCTCCCTCCGCGCCCCGGGCCCCTGCGAGCGCCCTGGCGGGCGACCGACGGAGGAGCGACCCTCAGACAAATTCTCTTTGAAAATTGGAAAACAACTATTCAAATTCAAAAACGATTCAAAATTAATTTGAAAGCTATTTGAATCCGAAAAATTTGAATCGATTCGGATATGAATAAATGAAACAAATTCCAAAAATGAATTAAAAGAATTTAACTAAACAAATGTATGTAAATATCGAATCTAAACAAATTTTTTCATTCTGCACATGTCTAACCAGCATAATTTCTGCATATGCACACAGAAACACGCATAAACACGTGTACAATTTCAGTCTACTGACTAGAACAAATTAATATTCTAACCACTAGAATGAAAACACGTGCCTATGCATTATGCGCATCACCACACACACATACCTACATTAAAATGTATAAGTGCACACCAGACCAAGGTTTTTTTTTAATTTTTTTCCAGCTCCTGGCACAAATGGGATTATTGTATTATGCCCATGTGCATGCACCTGTAACATGTTCCGAGTCTCTTCTGCTAGTATGTTTGCAGTCTTGACACTGTTTTCTAACATTACATATACAATGCATTCAGGGCTGGCCCAAGACATTGTGCTGCCTGGGTCCAAGAATGAAATGCTGCCCCCCCACCCCCACCCCCCAAAAAAACCACGTCCACCAAAAGGCCCCCACACCCATTTATTTATATTATGATAATTAAAATTAAATTTATCAGGAAATCAGATGTACATGCAACAGCACCTTGTCTATATGCAAAATTATATGACATGTTATGGCAAAGTGGCATACACTCGAGAGGTGCATGCTGGTTACCCAGCATGCACCTTATCCAGGAAGAGACTGGAGGAGGGTGTGAGTGGGTTTTATATGCCCACAGCTAAGATGGGAACTCCCAGTAAAGAAAAAATCAGCAAAGTACAAAATAAATAGGAAGACTACCCAGCATGCACCTTATCCAGGAAGAGACTGGAGGAGGGTGTGAGTGGGTTTTATATGCCCACAGCTAAGATGGGAACTCCCAGTAAAGAAATAATCAGCAAAGTACAAAATAAATAGGAAGACTACCCGGATTTAAAATTATCAATTACTTTATCAATGTAATGAATACTAACTAGGTGGATGGCAGCAAAAAAAATAAAAAAATTATGTGGGCAGAACTCTGCTTTAACTGCAGTGGAGAAAAGTCTCTTGTCCTATATTATGTGGCAGAGCCAGGGTCGTCTTTAATATGGGCAAAACATTTTCTTGGCCCCCCCCATTTCAATTTTGCTCTTCATCCCAACATCTCAAAAAACGCACACACACATAGAAATCTTTATTCAGCGGGAAGTGCAGGCATTGCAGCCCATTCAAATGAATGGCCTGCTGTGTGCCTGTGCAAACACGCATACATCATGTGTTATGTGTACATCATGCACTTTTCATCTGCTTCACCTGACCGGCTGACCTGTGTCCCTGACAGTGCACGCAGCATGGCAGCATGGGCCAGGCCATGGTGTGGTGTGGTCTGTTGGCCTGGCCCATGCTGCCATGCTGTGTGCACTGTCAGAGACACAGGTCAGCCGGTCAGGTGAAGGAAAAGTTTTAAAAACCTAAAAAAAATATATAGTTTAGTTATCTGTGATC
Organism: Glandirana rugosa; assembly: GCA_018402905.1. Lineage (NCBI taxonomy): Eukaryota > Metazoa > Chordata > Amphibia > Anura > Ranidae > Glandirana > Glandirana rugosa. The sequence continues at coordinate 367,070 of BLSH010135733.1, forward strand.
ATGGGGAGTGCCGAGTGGGACTAGGGACTGGGAGCCAGCCAGGGGAGGAGAAAGAAGACCTACCTACCTGGTGGTGGTCTCGACTGGTCCTCTCCTCTTCCTGGCCAGCTCAGCTCTGATGGGCATCGCACCGGGTACAATTGTCCTCCAGTCCACAGGCAGGCCAGAACACACTCCTCTCTCTGGTAGTGCTGCACTGCTGCAGTGTCACCAGTGACTGTCACTGACCGCGACGAGACCGTCTGTGACACCGGCGTTCTTCTCTACGCATGGTGCTGCGGCGGCGGTCCTCACTCCCCACACAGGGAGCATGCACGCAAAGCAATGGGCGGGGTCAGAGCATCAGTGGAGCTCAAGGCCCTGCTCGCTCAAGAATCCGCGGATGCGATTGGCGGACGCCGGTGACCACCTGGTGCCAGTGCCACTGTAAGTGAGAACTGTGAGACACATTGATTGGCTGGATGGATGGGGCTGGAATCGGATGACATGGATGGTGTCCGCAGCAGCATACATCATCATGATGAAGGTCTAATTTTGGACATTTATGGGCAGCGCGCAGGCATAAGGGGCAGCTCTGCTTTGGGCCCCTAACAATGACAGGGCCCTGGGCAGCTGCCCCTTTTGCCCTGCGGTAAAGACGGCCCTGGGCAGAGCTGTATAAATCTCAGGATTGGATGGACAGAAATAGAGATACTTATGATATCTGTATTTCATCTTTTTTTTTCATCATTTTTGCTGTATGTGGTAGCACGGAATAAAGTTTTTATGCTGTATGTGGTAGCACGGAATAAAGTTTTTATGCTGTATGTGGTAGCACGGAATATAAGGGTTTTTCTGTATGTGGCTGCACTATGATTGGTGGTTATGTTATTTTGCAAGGTCATCCTGCATTCTAATGAGAACATCTTATCTGACGATATTAAGCCGAAGTAAAGAAGACGTTTATTATTAATGAGAGCAAGTCTAGTGACATGTGGGCATAGACTCTGGTAATGTATATCGGCATGTGGATTGATGCATGAGGAGGGGACTGCACGTGGTGATTTAATTTAGCATATGTAAGCACATTTATTTTAAATATTTGCCCAGTTTTGAAACAAGATTACACTATATGATATATTTTGTTTTTCACTGATATCTCGTGAGGATTGAAGCAATTAGGAACACATCTGGATCGAGAGGGGGAAGAAAGAGAATAATTGAGGGATGGATGAATACTAGAATGTACTAGTTTAGTAAGGGTATTTTGGCATATAGATCTGGGAAGTGATTTACACTGGGAGATACACAGTGGACATTGGCACATACAGTACGCTATATTGTCAAAAGTATTGGGACATCTGCCTTTACACGCACATGAGCTTTAATGGCATCCCAGTCTTAGTCCGTAGGGTTCAATATTAAGTTGGACCACCCTTTGAAGCTATAACAACTTCAACTCTTCTGGGAAGGCTGTCCACAAGGTTTAGGAGTGTCTATGGGAATGTTTGACCATTTTTCCAGAAGCGCATTTGTGAGGTCAGGCACTGATCTTGGACAAGAAGGTCTGGCTCACTGTCTGTGCTCTAATTCATCCCAAAGGTGTTCTGTCGAGTTGAGGTCAGTCAAGTTCCTCTACCCCAAACTCGCTCATCCATGTCTTTATGGACCTTGATTTGTGCATTGGTGCGCAGTCATGTTGGAACAGGAAGGGGCCATCCCCAAACTGTTCCCACAAAGTTGGGAGCATGAAATTGTCCAAAATGTCTTGGTATGGTGACACCTTAAGATTTCCCTCTCAAGCCAAGCCCAACCCCTGAAAAACAACCCCACACCATAATTCCCCTCCACAAAATGATTCGGAGGGGTGGCCCAATACTTTCGTCAATATAGTGTGTATGAGCGGGTTTGGGGTGGAGGAACTTGACAGGCCTGCACAGAGTTCTGACCTCAACCTGATATAGAACACCTCAATATTGAACCCTACAGGCTAAGACTGGGGTGCCATTAAAGCTCATGTGAGTGTAAAGGCAGGTGTCCCAATACTTTTGACAATATAGTGTATATGTGAGCACATTACTATAGGAGATATTAATTGTGTGGTGTATGTGGACATATTATACTATATAGCTATTCTTGTTTTTGAGGACACTATCTTGGAGCCTTAAAGGAGAACACTTTAGAAGATAGAAGACATCATATACATTTGCTTTGGAACACATGAGCTTTATTCAACCCTTACTCGTGCTGGGTCAAATAGTCCGGTGAGAGTCTAAAATTACTTACATGTTGATTTAAAACAGGAACTTGCTATTGGATTATAGATGTGCTGGTCCTATCTGTATGTATTTTATCTGTATGCATTTAGGTATCACCACTAGTTCACATGTCACATCATTGCATTTTATAAAAATAATGCAATGCCTGCCTATATTGTAAAAGCACTATGGAGAGCTTGTGCGGTATATGTGCTATCTGGTGCATTGCTGTTCATTCTGAATGGCACCATAATGCAAATTTACAATGCAAGAAACTCACCTGCCCTTCAGTGCATCGCAGCGCAAGTGCATTTAGATTTATTAAATGTCCGTTTAAAGTGAACATATGAAAAATCATGCAAAGGTGTGAATACAGCCTTGTACATTATTATTGGAGTGTCTACATTAACCCCACAGTTCATAGTTTATCTACTGCTTGCAAAAAGCAAAAAAAAAAAAAGTATTTGTACCCCTGTTGTGAACAAGGCTACAAGCCGAAACGCGTCTGCGTGTGCTGTATTTTTATGGGCATGGAATAAATTCATTGGATATCGTACTTCAGTGTGCCGGTTCTTTTTTCTGTTTATAATTTGTACCCCTTGACCTTACCTGCACTCTGGTTTCGGGAAGTTTAATCTTTGCAGCCAGCTTGTCCCTCATCTGGACATCGGGATAATGTGTCACATGGAAGATCCTCTCCAGTTCTTGCACTTGCTCCATGCTGAAAGTGGTTCTGACCCGTTTTTTGTTCTTACAGCTATCTGCAAGAAAAGATGCACATAATTCATATGTACACGTTTTTTTTTTTTTTTTTACGTACACAAATGTGTTCAGTCACATTTTTTGCTTTGATTTTATGTTGTTTGTCATTGTGTTGATATATACCATAAATTGTACGTTTTGATTTCAATGCATGCATTTACTTGCTCCTTACTGTGTGCATCTTCATTTATTTTAGATGAAAGGGACCCTTTCCGTTCTAAAAGAACATGAACAAAGGTTGCTACAATAGGGTGAAAATACTCATCTCTCTAGTGGCATGTGTTATCTACCTTCCCTCCATTCAAGCTTTGCAGCCCCCATAGGACTCTATGGCATTCAACACCTCCAAGAGGGTCAGGTGGCTGTGTCCTGCACCAATTGCCATGGTTCCATCCTCTGTCCCCTATGATACAGCAGTGACATAGGGATCAGAGGATTGAACCCCAATGCTCTACACAACCACTCGACACTTGCCAAAATGTTGAATGATGAAGAGTCTAATGCCTCCTACACACGGTGCGACTGTTGTACGACCGCACATTCAACTTTTTCCAAAATCAGCTGTTGACGGTTGTGTCTAGCGTACTGACGAGTCAAGTAATCAGCCAACAAAGCCGAACGTAGTGACATGTTCCGAGCGTATAACGAGGAAGTTCAGTTGAATGTGATTTGTGAATTAGGAACACAGGTTACACGACCGAACACTTCCTAGATTCCGAGCATGCGTGTTTGCACTTTCAACTTTTGTTGGGCCAACTTCTGTACACACGACTCAGCCAACTTCTGTTGTACGATTGTCGAACGTCGGCTGTTGTAATCGCGCATACTAACGGTCGGATTATCATACAACAAGCTGTTGTATGACCGTTGTTGTACGACAATTGTACAGTGTGTACATGGCATGAGTTCGTTCACACGTGTGGCTAGCATAGCTACTACTCTGAAAAGTGATCCGTGATAATTTGCTTGTCAGAGTGCATTTGATAGTGAGGATGTGATATGTTGCCTCCTTACCATTTGTTTCAACCCTCAAAATGCACACCACCGTGCCACAACCAGGTGCAATTTCCACGGTTCCAGGGCGGTTGTAGTATAGGCAGGAGAGGGCTGGGCCAGGGGGCAGGGTGGCAATTGCCCCCCAGGCCACCTCAACTTACATTCGAAATGGCCGGCGGCCATTGCCCCCTTACAATATTTTCTTTTTGTGGAGGAAGCAGGGGCCAGGGGCGCGGCCGTCAAATAACTGCAAGCAGAGGGGGGAGCTCAGGGGCGGCCCTACCATGGATAATGTCTATTATAGGAGCCAGTCCAGGAGGCGGCACTTCATATGACAGCATCCGCGCCAGGTAAGCAGGAGATCCCTGCTCTTTGTAATCCCGCGGCTCTCCTCTCTCTGCATTGCAGGCTGCATTGGATGGGCACTGGTGAGCTTGCATTGATGGCCACTGATCAGGCTGCATTGATGGACACTGATCAGGCTGCGCCGATGGGCACTGGCAAGGCTGCATTGATGGGCACTGATGAGGCTTAGCTGATGTGTACTGGTGAGGCTGCATTGATAAGCACTGGTGAGGCTAAGCTGATGAGCACTGAGGCTGCATTGATAGGCACTGATGAGGCTGCAGGGCACTGATGAGGCTGCATTGATGGGCACCGATCAGGCTGCATTGATGGGCACTGATGAGGCTGCATTGTTAGGCACTGATCAGGCTGCATTGGAGGGCATTGATGCATTATTTTTGTTAAACCTCCTTTGTTGCTATTAACATGAAATGATGTTACCACATTGTATCATATTTGTTTTGCTTCATAACATCAATATCCATTATAAAACCAGGTGGGCATGGATGGTGAGCTGATTCGGTGGTTCAATGGGCCACTTGACTCGACTTGCCCCCTAGGCCTAAGGCTGCCAGCCCTCCCCTGAGTATAGGAGATGATGCTGCGCAGCCTAATACTTATTGTAGAAAATATAAAATTATAACATAAAGTGCATATTCAAAAAGTCGTGCAAAGCCAGCAATTGAAATCAGTGCCGTTCAAATAATCGTACTGCAGTGTGCTCCCACTTATATCTCAACCAGCGCAGCCTAATGCTTCTTGTACAAAATATAAGATCATGACATAAAGTGCATGTACAAACAATTGTGCAAAACCAGCAATTAAAATCAGTGCAGTTCAAATCATAATACTGATGCAGAGTACTCCCACTTATATATCAACAGTCTCTCATGGAGTACAGTCTCTATAAAGTGATAAAGTGCAATCCGTGCTCTCAAAAATTCTTAAGGTGCTTCACTCGTGCAATAAAAGCCGATTTGGGGGGTCCGTCAGCACACCGCTAAAAGGGCTATCGGTGGGTGCTCTTATCCCCGTCCCGTGCTCGCAGAACTCTGACCTCTGAATCAGAGGAAACCAGCCCATAAAAATCAGTTATTCCCTTGTTAGGACGCCTTCTCCTTTCAGACCCATCCTCCACTCTTCTCCTTTCTCTTCTCTCTGATTAAAGTTCACTTCCACCAATACTCTGTTCACCCGTATAGAGCTGGGCACCGGACACGACTGGGCTGACTATGCACAGCTCACTACTGGAGGAGCAGGGCGGTTGTGTCACAGTCCTATTCAAATGAATGGGTTGCATTCGTTGATGGTACCATTGACTGAAAGCAACATGCATTAAATTATTGTTGCGGCATATGTACAGCCCTGAGTGGCTGAATGCCCTTAATCAGGCGGGTGGGCAAAGGAGCTGAAAAACTGTGGCTCAACAGCCTGATCTTACTGCTCCCTGACTACTCAGGTGAGCGAGCCCTTACTGAGACAACAGTGCTGGAAGGAGGGAAGGTAGTATATATGCTCTTCTCTTGCAGGAAAATTCATTCTAAATCTTTTTAAAACATGACAAGGTCGCTTTAGAGCCACTCTGTTGCTACATACCAACTGTAACGCTTACAGTGCCTTGAAAAATTATTCATACTCCTTTAAATTTTCCACATTTTGTCATGTTACAACCAAAAACGTAAATGTATTTTATTTTATTTTTGATTTTATGTAACCAACACAAAGTGGTACAAAATTGTGAAGTGGAAGGAAAATGATAAATGGTTTTCAACATTTTTTACAAATAAATATCTGAAAAGTGTGGCGTGCATTTGTATTCAGCCCCTTTTACTCTGATAAAGGGATAAAGTTGTGGAGAAGTTTAAAGCAGGGTTAGGTTATAAAAAATATCCCAAGCTTTGAACATCTCACGGAGCACTGTTCAATCCATCATCCGAGTATGGCACAACTGCAAACCTACCAAGCCATGGCCGTCCACCTAAACTGACAGGCTGGGCAAGGAGAGCATTAATCAGAGAAGCAGCCAAGAGGTCTGTGGTAACTCTGGAGGAGCTGCAGAGATCCACAGCTCAAGTGTAAGAATCTGTCCACAGGACAACTATTAGTTGTGCACTCCACAAATCTGACCTTTATGCAAGAGTGGCAAGAAGAAAGTAATTGTTGAAAGAAAGCCATAAAAAGTCCCGTTTGCAGTTTGCGAGAAGCCATGTGCGGGACACAGCAAACATATGGAAGAAGGTGCTCTGGTCAGATGAGACCAAAATGGAACTTTTTGGCTTAAAAGCAAAACGCTATGTGTGGCGGAAAACTAACACTGCCCATCACCCTGAACACACCATCTGCACTGTAAAAAATGGTGGTGGCAGCATCATGTTGTGGGGATGCTTTTCTTCTGCAGGGACAGGGAAACTGGTCAGAGTTGATGGGAAGACAAATGGAGCTAAATACAGGGCAATCTTAGAAGAAAACCTGTTAGAGTCTGCAAAAGACTTGAGACTGGCACGGAGGTTCACCTTCCAGCAGGAAAACTACCCTAAACATACAGCTAGAGCTACAACGGAATGGTTTAGATCAAAGAATATTCATGTGTTAGAATGGCCCAGTCAAAGCCCAGACCTAAATCCAATTGAGAATCTTTAGCAAGACTTGAAATTTGCTGTTCACAGACGCTCTCCATCCAATCTGACAGAGCTTGAGCTATTTTGCAAAGAAGAATGGGCAAAAATGCCACTCTCTAGATGTGGAAAGCTGGTAGAGACATCCCCAAAAAGACTTTCAGCTGTAATTGCAGCAAAAGGTGGTTCCACAAAATATTGACTCAGGGGGTCTGAATACAAATGCACCCCACACAAAATGCTGAAAACTATTTATCATTTTCCTTCCACTTCACAATTATGTGCCACTCTGTGTTGGTCTATGACATAAAATACCAATAAAATACATTTACGTCTTTGGTTGTAACATGACAAAATAATGAAAATTTCAAGGGGTATGAATACTTTTTCAAGGCACTGTATCTAACCCACAACTGTGCAACTTTGGATCATCTCTTAAGCATCTGACACTCTTCTGGGTGTGTCGGACAACTAATACTTTACAACATGTTGTGCTTTCACCCACCAGACACTCCTTCACTATAGGACAAGGAATGGATGCAGCAGCCTATACCACAAGCACAGCAAGGAGATGAGGCAACACTTCTGGAACTGACAATTAGCAGCGGTGGCCACACCTCTGACAGAGAATGAGGTCATCTGAATACAGCAAAGGGTAGGGGGAGGGAGGAGTCGCTGCTCTGACTCATCAATTTGTATGTAGATTTCAGCTTGAGCTATTGATCTCTGTGTATAATAGACTTGTTTCAGGAGCACTGTTAAGAATAGCCTGGGAAACAAGCAAAACTCTTAAAAGGAAAAAAAAATAGAATTGCACTAAATTGGGATATACACTGCATTTTCATTACATCATGTCCCAGAGATACACATATAATGGGAAGATTTTAATATTATTCACATAGGATTATAAATGTTCTGACAAGTACAATAATGAAAATGAAGATCCTTAAGGAGAGTGAGGATCAGTGGCAGGATAGAATGAGGCACTCTGTCTCTTACAAGGGTTCTTGGAGTGGCTGTTCAGCTAAGCAGATCATTATACGTTATAATGAGGTGATTTAGGGAGTGGATGACTGTGAGCTGCACATCAGACAACAGACCTCTTATTGTATCAGGGACATTGTTAGATTCCTAAAAGACCCAGGGCACCTCTGGTCACTTAGACTGAAATGTTGTAGCATAACATGGACAAAAGTGATCAAAGGCTTTTTCTTCCCCCTTTTTGTATCATTCCATAACCCTCGATCTCTATGTCTAGGTCTGCCTTTCTTCCCTCTGGCCTATTTTCTCTTTCCTGTTACAGTTTTGAGACAATAGGTCCTTGGCCGTTTACTAATATGGGTCTGAAGTCAAGGACACTGGACTCAGAAATTGCCTCTGGGACTGAAAGAGATGAAGAATCCAAATGTTTGAGCTGTCAACAGAAAAGGAATAGAGGGGGAAATCTTCCAATGGGGACACCTCTTGCAGTGACAACAAAGGCAGGCCATACACGGTGCAAATTTCTTTCCTACAACCATACACTTTGTGCCATGGGGGCAGAAGAAAGAAAAATGTGTGGCAAGATCTCTTCTTTAGGCCTCTTACACATGGACATTTTGAGGCATAGGCAGAGCTAGGCGTAAGAATCCTGGTATTTTCCAACAGCTAGCAATCCTTAGGTAGCATGTACAGCCGCCCATAGAGGCCAATGGTTGTATGTGCTGGTACTCCTATAAACATCAATGCTTTTTTTCATGAAAGTTTACCTGTGCATGTGCGTATGACATATTCCCCAAATGTGAAATTTCTGTAGGTGAGCCCTAGGCCCAAGGAACCCATTCAGGGAGTGATCATACGCTGTCTTTAATGCTTTTAAATTGTCTTGTATTATTATTTACAGGTTAATGAGTGGTGACAATTCTTGAAAGCACTGATATAAGGCATTGTAAGTGTTACCAGGCTTTGGCCTGGTGAAGATGGCTTCCGCTGAAGGGTTGTTGGTGCATCAGGATGGAAATGAAATGTCGTCATGGAAAGCCCACATTCCTATTTTGTTTACTGGGTAGTTCCCTTGCTGCAGGTGTTGTCCCTATCCTGACCCTACTCACCAGGAACCCTTCAGTGCGTTAATATCTTTCCTTAGGCAGCGGTTATCTGACCCTGACCTACCACTCGCTACAGGCGTGCCCAAATGACGCAGGAGATCCTATATATAAGGCCCCAGGGCCGATCCTGGGTGGGTGCCCGGGGTGCACTGCACCCAGGCGCCGCGGGTTGTGGGGCGCCAAACTGTAAGATTTCTCGCTTCTCTCCGCTTTTGCAGCGCTGACCCCTGCTGAGCAGCTTCCGGAGGGCGTCAGCCGTGAGATGAGAAGAGCCAATCTGTCCTGTGAATGAAACTCAGAGGAGGAGGAGCGGCGATGCTAGAAGCAGCACGCAGGCTGAAGCCGCTCCTCCTCTGAGTTTAATTCACTGCATAGAGCGGCTCTTCTCATCTCACGGCCGCCGCCCTCCGGGAAGCTGCCTGCCCTCTGCCTCTGTCATATGCTCTGCTCTTTCCTGGCGTCCCGCCCCTCTCCTATGTCAGCCCCTCCTCCCTTCACTCTCCTGGCAGTACAGAGGTTAGGGGAAGGAAACAGAGCACAGTGTTCCTCCCTCCCCTTCCCTCCTGTACTGCAAAGAATTATGGGAGATGTAGTCCACAGGAGGGGTGGGATTGCCTTAAAAATGAATGGACAGAGTGTAATGGCCACAACAAGGAGGTGAGTTTCTGATTTCACATTTTTCACACATGGGTACTCATTAGGTGGCACTAATAGACTGCACTGATGTGCTGGCACTGATGAGATGGCACTGATAGACGGCACTGGTATGCACTGATGAGGTGGCACTGGTATGCACTGACGAGATGGCACTGGTATACACTGATGAGGTGGCACTGGTATGCAATGATGAGATGGCACTGGTATGCAATGATGAGATGGCACTGGTATGCACTGATGAGGTGGCACTGGTATGCACTGATGAGGTGGCACTGGTATGCACTGATGAGATGGCACTGGTATGCACTGATGAGATGGCACTGCTATACACTGATGAGGTGGCACTGGTAGGCACTGATGAGGTGGCACCTATGAGACGGCACTGGTAGACACTGATGTGCTGGCACTGAAGATGTGACACTGATATGCACTGAAGAGGTGGCACTGGTATGCATTGATGAGGTGGCACTGATGGGCACTGACGAGATGGCACTGATGAGATGGCACCGGTAGGCACTGATGAGGTGGCACCTATGAGAAGGCACTGGTAGGCACTGATGAGGTGGCACTGGTAGGCACTGACAAGGTGGCACTGGTAGGCACTGATGGTACTGATGAGGTGGCACTGATGAGACAGTACTGGTATGCACTGATGAGGTGGCACTAATTAAGTGGCACTGATGAGCACTGATGAAGTAGCACTGATAGTCTGCATTGATGATGTGGCCCTGATAGGCTACATTAATGAGGTGGCACTGATCAGTCTCTGACCATCAGCGGTATCATTTCCACAGTATCTGACATCTGCTTTATCATGTTTGCAGTCTCTGGCCATCAGCGATATCATTTCTGCAGTCTCTGCCTATCTCTTGTATCATGTTTGCAGTCTCAGACCATCTCCTGTATCATTTCTGCAGTCTCTGACCATCAGCTGTATCATTGCTGCAGTCTCTGCCTATTTCTTGTATCATTTCTGCAGTCCCTGACCATCTACTTTATCATGTCTGCACTCTCTGATTATCTCCTGTATGATGTCTGCACTCTCTGACTATCTCCTGTATGATGTCTGCACTCTCTGACCATCTCCTGTATCATTTCTGCAGTCTCTAACCATCTCCTGCAGTCTCTGACCATCTCCTGTATCATTTCTGCAGTCTCTGACCATCTCCTGTATCATTTCTGCAGTCTCTGACCATCTCCTGTATCATTTCTGCAGTCT
>BLSH010135733.1:384627-407359 GCA_018402905.1 Glandirana rugosa
GTGAAATTTATTTTGGCCCTGATTGACTTGATGACAAGACGTTTGTAGACCCTTGCCACACACAGTGAAATTGTTTTTGGCCCTGATTGACTTGGTAGAACAGTAGTTCAGTTAGTCCCGGTTTTTGTTAAAGTGACACACACAGTTTCCAGATGTTTGCAGAACAGTGGTTCAGTTAGTCCCGGTTTTTGTTAAAGTGACACACACCGTTCCCAGATGTTTGCAGAACAGTAGTTCAGTTAGTCCCGGTTTTATTTAAAGTGACACACACAGTTTCCAGATGTTTGCAGAACAGTAGTATGGTTTCTCCCGGTTTTAGTTAAAGTGACACACACAGTTTCCAGATGTTTGCAGAACAGTGATATGGGTTCTCCCGGCTTATTTATACTTTTTTGACACAGTTTGGAGATGATTTTAGAACTGTTATATGGCTTCTACCGTTAATTAATACTTTTCAGACCCAGTTTGAAGATTGTCCACATCCACCTCCATTTTTGATTTTTTTTATGTTTTTATTTTTTTAAAAATGCTTTTAGTTATTTCCCTGTCCCCATTTCTTTGTAGGGCACTTGTCCCACCCTTACCCCCATTTCCTTCCTTTTGCAGACCTCTAGGACTTTCCAGGACTATTTTACAGCCATTTTTGTGCCTAAAAGTTCGGGTCCCCATTGATTTCAATGGGGTTCAGGGTTCGGGACAAAGTTCGGGTTCTGTCCAGACCCGAACCCAGAATTTGTCCCGAAGTTCGGCCGAACCAGCAGAACCCGGACTTCCAGAAGTTCGCTCAACTCTAGTCAGCTGCGTTTCTACTCATTTACTAAGCTCTGGAACAACTGCACTTGCTAAGTGCACAGTCTATTTGCCTTTAGTAAATCCACTTGAAGTAAAATAATAATTTAAAACTATTGATCTCCCAGATATCCAACATGCTCCTAACATCCTGTTTTAGCTGACAATACAATGGGGTTGATTTACTTATGGCAAATAGAATGTGCGCTTTGCAAAGTGCAGGTGCTCCAGAGCTTAGTAAAGTTCACTTTGCAAAGAATACCCAATCACGTGCAAGGAAAATGTAAAAAACAGCATTTTTGCTTTCACATGATTGGATGATGGAAGTCAGCAGAGCTCCTGGTCATTTACTAAGCTCTGGAGCAACTGCTTTTGCAGAGTGCGCAGTCTATTTGCCTTTAGTAAATCAACCCCGGTGCCTCTTCTGCATTGAAGTCCCTAACAGTGTTTTCAGCCCTTCAGTTCTCTTCTGTTAGACTACAGTGCATCAGGAAAGTATTCACAGCGCTTTCCACATTTTGTTATGTTACAGCCTTATTCCAAAATGTATTAAATTCATTATTTTCCTAAAAATTCTACAAACAATATCCTATAATGACAATGTGAAAGAAGTTTGTTTAAAAATAAAAAAAATCACATGTACATAAGTATTCACAGCCTTTGCCATGACACTCAAACTTGAGCTCAGGTACATCCTCTTTCCACTGATCATCCATGAGATGTTTTACTTGATTGGAGTCAACCTGTGGTAAATTCAGTTGATTGGACATGATTTGGAAATGCACACACCTGTCTATATGAGGTTCCGCAGTTAACAGTACATGTCAGAGCACAAACCAAGCCATGAAGTCCAAGGAATTGTCTGTAAACCTCCGAGACAGGATTGTATCAAGGCACAGATCTGGGGAAGGGTACAGAATATTTCTGCAGCATTGAAGGTCCCAATGAGCACAGTGGCCTCCAACATCCGTAAATGGAAGAAGTTTGGAACCACCAGGACTCTTCCTAGAGCAGGCTGCCTGACCAAACTGAGTGATCGGGAGAGATGGGCCTTAGTCAGGGAGGTGGCCAAGAACCAGATGGTCACTCTGACAGAGCTCCAGCGTTTCTCTGTGGAGAGAGGAGAACCTTCCAGAAGAACAACCATCTCTGCAGCACTCCACCAATCAGGCCTATATGATAGAGAAGCCTCTCCTCAGTAAAAGGCACATGACAGCCTTCCTGAAGTTTGCCAAATGGCACCTGAAGGACCCTCAGACCATGAGAAAAAATTTCTCTGGTCTGATAAAACAAAGATTGAACTCTTTGGGCTGAATGGCAAGCGTCATGTCTGGAGGAAACCAGGCACCGCTAATTACCTGGCCAATTTCCTTCCTACAGTGAAGGATGGTGGTGGCAGCATCATGCTGTGGGAATGTTTTTCAGCAGCAGAGGGAGAATAGTCAGGATTGAAGAAAAAATGAATGCAGCAAAGTACAGAGGCATCCTTGATGAAAATCTGCTCCAGAGCACTCTGGACCTCAGACTAGGGTGAAGGTTCATCTTTCAACAGCACAATGACCCTAAGCACACGGCCAAGATAACAAAGGAATGGCTACGGTACAAATCTGTGAATGTCCTTGAGTAGCCCAGCCAGAGCCCAGACTTGAACCCAATTGAACATCTCTGGAGAGATCTGAAAATGGCTGTGCACTGGCGCTCCTGATCCAACCTGATGGAGCTTGAGAGGTCCCGGAAAGAAGAATGGGAGAAACTGTCCAAAAATAGGTGTGCCAAGCGTGTAGCATCATACTCAAGAAGACTTGAGGCTGTAATTGGTGCCAACGGTGCAGCAAAGGCTGAGAATACTTATGTATGTGTATTTTTTTTTGTTTTTTATTTTTAATAAATTTGAAAAGATTTTAAAGCTTGAGGTGAAAGATTTTAAACAAACTTCTTTCACGTTGTCATTATGGGGAATTAGTTGTAGAATTTTGAGTACAATAATGAATTTAATCCATTTTGGAATAAGGCCGTAACATATGAAAATGTGGAAAAAGTGAAGCGCTTTGAATACTTTCCAGATGCACTGTACAGAACAACTCCCCCTCTACTTTTTAGGGACACAAACTCCATATCTTCATCCTCACCGTTATTCTTTACTATGCCTGGACACATTACCCTTTCCGTAATACAGACTCTTTAATGAATTATACATTAATGTTAATATTTGTAACTGGATGCACTTATGTAAAGTACAGCATTGTAGGTTTTTTTCTTTTTGCCTGAAAAAAATCATAAGGGATATTGCCAGACAAATGAATCATTTAATAAGAAGTAATAAAGACTACACTACATTACGGATGGAATTTAACGCCAGTTTAAGTGACTTGCCGAGTGGAAATGAAAATCTGATGTTTGCCCTCCGAAGTTTTAAATGGAGTCGGCATAAAAGTTTGTTAAAGGGCAACTAGCATGACAAATGACATTGCACAATATAATTTGGAGCCTTTCGGGAGCTAAATGTTGTTGCAATGATTCCAAAAGGCTGACATTTTCTTTACTGAAGTGGAGAGGACGAGAGCATTGTCTTGCGGTTTGAGAAGAGAAACATGATTCCAGGGAGAAAATAGAGCAGAACCTCTAGTAGTAGATTGGCAAAATGTGTTATCATAGGAGCAAATGTGGGTTATGTTTAAAGAGGAATTCTGGGTATGGATATTTTATACACAGTTACATTGGTCCAGTTTGGACCAATATAACTATGTAAATACCTTACCAGGCCAATGCCACTGAAAGGTGGAACTTAGTGTAGTAGACACTGCCACTTTAGTGGTCTTTACTTGCATCCAGGTCCTGTGTTGAGCAGCCCACCTGATGCATTCTGAACACAAAAGGTCAGCCGCTGGGCACATGCGCCATTTAGAGAATACTTTGCATTTTCTGAATGAATGCAAAGTGTTCTCTGATTGGACAAGGATTGAGAGTGTGACATCACTGCCCTACCTCTCCGCCTCGTCCAATCAGAGGCCACTTTGCATTCATTCAGAAAATGCACAGTATTCTGTGAATGGCACCCATGCTGTGTTCAGAATCCATCAGGCCGGCTGCTCGGTATGGGACCTGGAAGCTAGAGGAGATCATTGGAATAGCAATGTCTACTTCAGTTAATTTCCAGCTGCATTGGGGCATTGGCCAAGCTGGACCATTGTAACTATGTAAAAATATACTACGTCTGGAATTCATCTTTAAGGACCCTGTTAAGTTTGTTGGGAAGCTTTCCCTTCTTTTCCTATCCCCCAGACACAGTAGGAGGAAGGGGTAGTCTCTCCAAAGTGGGGAAATGCCCTCTCAGACAATTGGTGATGAAACAGGTGTTCCTTTTGGAGTTGTCATTCTTCTCACCTTCTGTTACTGTGACAACTCTAAGATTTTGGATTTCCCTTCACTGTACTAGAGGCAATGGCTACCAGCATAGGTGTGCGCAGTCCATTGCATTAGGGTGTGCACCCCAAAGCTCAAACAAACATGCCTATTTCTGCAGCCTCAGCTGCACGGGACAGTGAATGAATAAGAAGTACTCCTGTTAATTTACAAACTGAAGCATAGTAAACAGAAAAGGAAGGGGCCAGGAAATGACTATTGATTAGCCCCCCCCCTTCCCCACACTCCATCCTGAAACATCCCCCGCAGTAGGAGGGGGGGGGGGGAGCCAGCAGCATTATGGTGGGGGGCAACACCTGGCACACCCCCTGTGCACGCCTTTGACTACCATGATAAGTAAAGAGGATGAATCTCCCCAGTGAGGGACACAGTCAGCAAAAAAAACAAATCCGACAGTGGGTATAACACTTCCACATCCTATAAAATGACACTTGTGGACATTGTGTAAATATACAAGGGATTAAGTATTTACTATTTCATTCATATCTGGGTCAAAGGTGTCACCTTTGATCTGCATATGACATAAGCTAAAGAAACCTTACAAGCTGAAGAAAAAAATTAAAGTATTACTAAAGCTACAACAGTAAAATCAGTGTGTATATGCAGTAAAGCATGCTTGTTATAC
This sequence comes from Glandirana rugosa, assembly GCA_018402905.1. NCBI lineage: Eukaryota > Metazoa > Chordata > Amphibia > Anura > Ranidae > Glandirana > Glandirana rugosa. The sequence goes on from BLSH010135733.1 coordinate 389,465, forward strand.
TCACTGTGGAAAGTGTTAATCCACTGTATTGTGTAAAAAGGCTGTTAGATCCTGTCTTCTCTGATCCTCCCCTTCTATTACTGTCCTCAATCCATCAGGCTGGGTTCACACTGATGCGAATTGGATGCGGAGAAACCTGTTGCAATTCGCATGACAGGAGAGTGTGACCGGCTCTCAATGGAGCCGGTTCACACAGCTCAGGGCAGCCATGTTCCACATTGGAAAAGGGTTCTGTGTGTCTTCTGGTCCGTTTCAGGACCATTCAGCACTGTCCAGACAGAGGGTCAGGGATCATGCAGCCTCATAGGACAGTCAGAGGAGAATGAAAACTCCATCTACGAGCTTTAACCAGTGCTTGGCCAGACACTAATAGAAGTCACAAGACTGCTATATTCTGCTGATGAGAAAAGGTTTTTTTAGCAGTTTATATTTACTAAAATAATTGCATTTCCATGTTCTGTGTACTGTGAAAGACCAGATATAGTGAATGCAGGGTGCTAGGTTTAGTAACATTTTAAATATAATCCTTAGTTAACCCTAATAAGCACTAACTCCTTTCTCCCCTTAGTTATTTATTTTTTTATTTTTTTACCATTAATATTTACATTTTTCCCTTTCAATTTGTTTTGTTTGTTACTGTACTTTTTTAGTGTTACAAAATTGGAAAAAAGCCTTTTTTTTTCTGCAAAAAAACGTTGCCATATTTTTTATCAGAAATATTTTAACGTAATTTTATACTATACAGATTATAGAATAAAATGTATACTTTTTATTGGCAGAAAGGCCTCATGCACACTGGGGCCTTTTTCCCCTGCATGAGAAAAGCTGTTTCAAAAACCCTCCTAAGCCGCACTTTTGCAATTGCATTTAGGCATGTTTAGGCACGCTTAGGCATGTCAAGCGCTTGGGTGTTTACCAGTAATTTTATTAATTTCATTGGCCAGAATATTAATTCATTCTGCCCATTGAAATAAAAAACAATCAAGAGATAAATGCACCTAGCGCTTAGGCAGGTTTACCTGTGTTTAGGCACGGCAGCCATTTTTTCTGCCATAATGCTCCTCTCTTGAATGCACAATGTAATGTCTTTTTTTCTGCCTCTAATCTCCCATAAATGCCTATGTGTGCATGGGCACATGGGCTAACATGGAGGAGACATTTAGAGGCAGAAAAATAAAAAGCCAAATGTCTGTAAAACAGGCATTTTTGAGCTAAACTATTGTTTTTTTACACTAACGCTGGTAAAAAAAAATTACATTTTCATTTTTTGCATCTTTTTTGTTTATAGATTTGTTATCTTGGTTAAAGACAGCGGGGACTCCCCTCTTCAAATGACTGCTATATGCAGCGATTGATAGAAACCAGGCCCAAATTTCTAAAGAAAAAGGAAATGAGTAAGAAAACACCTATATGGCACCTTTGTATTACATGCATGTGTGGACATGAATGCAGACTGAATCAGTGGAGTGATTTTGTAAAAAATACCAATTTCAGTGTCAGCCAAAATTCCCCAAAGTGGAACTTTCTTTTGCTCACTGAGCTGCTTACATAAAATTAGCTTGAAACAAAAACTTGCTTTTTTTAATTTATTTTTTATGTAGACGCTATTGGGGATTTTGGGATCTGCCTAGAGTAGTATAGTTTAATTTCTTTCTAGGAACAAAGTAAAATAATGCAGCTAATGAGGAGTTATTTTTGGCACAAGAACAGGTCCAGGAGAGTTAAAAGAAGCTCCTGTAACTCCCAGGAGCCTTTTAAGTTCCATATAGCACCTCTAAGAACCACCAAAACAACCCAATTGTGGCCCTTCTTTTTTTACTCCAAAGCATTTTATCAAATTGGCAGCATTTTGCTGAATTTGTCCCAATTTTAACAGACATTTTGGAGAATTTTTTTTTTCTAATTCCCAAGGATAACTAAGATGCTGTACACTGATATTCATTGCATATGGTATAGTCCCAGTTTGCAATGTATGGGAAATATCCAAATAAATGTGCTTTTGTATACTCCAGTAAGGTCTATTAAGTAGCACACCAACATTTTAATATAGATTTATCTGTAATAAGCCAAGCACAATCATTGCTCACCAACAATATCAGTTTGCACAATTTCCATGTGCCAGTGTATCTGTAAAAAGTAAACAAGTCCATTAAATTAAGTTTAGTTACAAAAAAATGCCTTTGCAATTTCACAAAAGCAAACATACAGGGGATCAGTTTATACCAGCAAAGTGTTCTAATAATGTGCTGGTATTTCATATTTTGCATGAAATTTATATACTGTTTTCCCCTGAAAATGATGAAAACTGCTATGACTGGGTTGCCTGTCTTTAACTTTCACCTTAACTTTCACCTTTCACCTTCAACTTTCACTTTAACTTTCGCCTCACTTACACCCTATAAAATCAAGCTGTATTTGAAGGAATAGGTCAAACTGCAGTGTATCCAGTAAAGCTGGATACACATGTTACAATCTAATTGTACAACCAATGTACAATGTTAATTACATTTATCAACAACTGTGCAGTCTTGTTGGCCAACCTATACAGTCAAAAATGAAAATTGAAGCTCCGTACTACTGCTAAAAGTTCCAGATGCAAGTTTATTCCAGTAAGGGTCAGGAGGACAATTAAAAGAGTAGATAACATGTTTCAGGGGTCCGAAAAAAAACACCCCCTTCTTCAGTGCTTGAGATAGAACACAATGTATATAGACTAGAAGTTAACTAGACCAATAAAGGATTCTATGAACAGAGCTTGTCGGCAGCTGGGTTGGCATTTTGTTTAACATTATTTAAAATATTACACTACGAGCCAAAGAAACTGTGGAGATCCTCTTGGGTTCAGAAGCCATTTAGCTGAGAAACAGATCACATCAATAGCATTATATTAAGATTGGTTAGCAAAAGCAATAAAATAATCTAATGGGTCCAACGCTATTTTTCCACTTTGCTTAATTGCTTAAACAATCAGTCAGTTAAGATTGATTTCAAACTTCAGCTTGTTCAGTTAAGCTTTGACCAAAAGAAATGTAAACTGCACCAGATTTTGTACTCTGGAGTTTTAGTAAATCAACAACCTTAATGTCTAGTCAGGTAGGCCCTTGCACCAATAGTTGGTAAAGCAATTGTACAATTAGAATGCAACATGAGTGATTAGTACTAAAATCTGAACTTCAGTCTCTTAGTAAATTCACACAAAGTATTAATAAATTCCCAGCATCAAGCAAATTACAAACATCTTTAGTTCTGTTACTTTTTGTATGATATTAATATTGTATTTTACCACCATTTACATAAGTTCCTTTAACCATAAAGTACTGTCTTTTTTTCTAGTGCTTAACAGAAAACATCAAAAATGTTTGAATTAGATACAAGACAGCTTCCGATTTGAAATGTCAACAGTCCCTATTGACAGCTCAAATCGGAAGCTGTCTTATATCTAATTCAAGAATTGTTGATGTTTTCTGTTAAGGACTAGAGAAAAAGACAGTACTTCATATTTAAAGGAACTTATGTAAATTAAGGTAAAAGACAATGTTAATCTCATACAGAAAGTAACAGAACTAAAGAAGAAAACTAAAACTTGCATCATATTGAATGCAGCTGATAAGTTGGACTGTTTTGTGGCAAACTGGACCTTCTGATTCCATGGGCATTGGAATAAAGGAATCCTTCCTTTGCCCGCTGAGTAGTTATACCCTTGCCAATAACTATGCAGTGATTTAGCTTGGTTACATAAACTTGTGCCTACTACTTACCAACAGTCCATATACAGGGCGAAGTGTTTACAGGATTCCTGTGTTCCATGCTACCATTTTCTTCGGAAGTATGCTGACACCAAGGCTTTTTCAGTATTTCCTCAATTGAATGAGACAAAAATGGTTTTGGCCTCTTCTTGCAGTCTGAGAGGGCACTGAGATCCATCATTTGTGTTCCACAGAAATACGATGCAAAAACAAAAGCTTAAGAGAAAGTTGAGTAAAAAGTTGTCCTACACCCAAAAAAATCTCGGTCTACCTTCCCGTACCAAAGATATTCAGCAGCAAGATAAAGATGTTCTTCAAACAACACAGTTTTTTCAAAAAAACTTCAAATGCAATTTGGAAGTTTTTCAAAGAAATTTTTCTGGATTCAAATCAAGCCAGGTTTATTCCAGATAATGCCCACGTGAAGGATCTGTGTTAGCAGATATTTTGTTTCTAATATTTCTCTAATTTCTGGGTGATAAAAGAGAAGTTGTCTTCTTTACTGTTCTAGAAATGACCCATTCAATGTGCAGTTAGATACTGACCATCACAGCGACAATAGAGAAAGTCTGGAAGTTGGGTTGAGAGAGAATTTGAAGACCAATTCTTTGGGATCTTACTGACTTTTTTAGTTCCAAACTAGCCACCCAAATATTTTTTGTTAGGTTTTTGAAAGATTTTAAAACCTTTATGAAAAAAAAAACTTCTTGTTAAGTTTCAATAACTTCTTGTTAAGTTTCAATAATTTTTTTCTCAGTGTATATGCTGAAATTTCATGTAACCAATCCTCTTCTTGTTCTCTAAAAATAATGTTTTTTTCTTTAAATCTATACAGCTTATCGATCCTTTCTACTCGCTGCCTAATTTTTTTGTGCTTCACTCATGCAATGGTTTGTTTTATATTCTGCTGTTAATTTTATACTTTTATTATTTTTATATGCTTGTGTTTTATGTTTTTTTTCTGTCTTTTTTTTGTTGTAAGTAGCCCTAGATAAGTCCCTTTTGTGAAATGAGTTTGAATTCTCTCTTGTTCTTGATTATGTCTGCTATGCCTATTGGCTCTTTTCTCCAGCCTGTCTCTATTTCTCTGTTAAGTTATTTGGGGTTTCTTGATTCTCTGTTTTTTCCACCCTCTCTACGTTCCTCATTTTCTCATTTTGTCAGTCCGTGTACCTGTAGCTGGTCCTTTTTTCATTAGTCTTTGTCTGATTCTTCCATACTCTGTCTCCTCCAACTGTGCCAATGTATCTCTTTGTGTTTCCTTATCTCCTACAATTTTATTGACAAACCCCTCCTTATTTGCTTATTGCTAGGGCTATCTTGTGCAGTTATAATCCTTACTACAGCCAGAGATTACTGTGTAACTAGAATGTGTAGAGATTGCCTTGTAACTAGAATGTGTATATCCAGTATATTAACCCTGGCTGTCACTGTCTGCTCTTGAAATATATCAGTGCATAAATCCATTTTTGAAGCAGTCGTTCTTTATTATTAAAGCTGAACAGGCAGATGGAGAAAAAAGAAAGCAGTAATCCATTTATTAAAAAAAACAAAAAAAAACCCATTAAATAGATGCAATCTGAGTGACATTTAGTTTGCAAAAACACAAAAATTGATCACAAATTAATTAAAAATGATGATCGTTACTTTAAATTTTTAATGGAATATTTGTTTTCATCCATTGTTACACCTCAGTGCTCCTGATCTCCTACAGTCTCTTCACAGCCACTTCCTGTCTACACAAGCTAAAGTTAGGGCCCTTTCACACTTCTACTGCTCAAAACAATACAGTAACAGAAGATATGCGGGTTTTATGCATTTTTGGTGCATTTTATGGATTTCTGACTTCTAGCAAGCACCTGCGAGGCTTGGGCACGTGACTCAAAAAAGCACCAAAAATGCAACACAAGTGAGTTTTTGATGCATTCTCCATTCATTACTATAGAGAGGTGCATTTTTGGTGCATTTTTTAAACATGCACCAAAAATGCAGCATGAAACATTTTTTATTTTATTATTTATTTATTTCAATTATTATTTATTATTATGTAAACATCCCTTGTCACAGCAATAGGCAGTGACAGGTACTCTTTATGATTTTCAAGTCTCCCTAATGTCTCTTATGCCCTTAAAAGTGTGTTTCAATGTTTTAAAATTGCACTGTTTACATCTGGAGAAACCAGAAGTGACGAAAATATTAGTAGTTTCCGGTTCCCTGTAACTTGCTGTCCTCAATGAGCTCTGTGTTAAGCCGGCGCATCTGCTGGCTGTATTCTGGGCTGTGCCAGTGGGAAAGTAGAGCCCAGGAAGGCAGTGGCGCTGGGGGGGCAAACCTTCTCGCTGCCTGTAAAAGCCATCTAGTCAGCAGACCTATGCTTTTTCCTTGTAGCTGTTATGTACACACTGGGGTTATTTATTGAAAGTGGAGAGTGCAAAATCTGGCGCAAATCTGAATAGAAACCAATCAGTTTCCAGGTTTTATTGCCAAAGCTTAATTGAACAAGATGAAGTTGATTGGTTACCATGCACAGCCGCACCAGATTCTGATTGCTCCAGTTTTAGGCTGCATTCACACAGGGGAGACTTGTGATCCGACTTGAGTTGTCCCAAGTTGCCCCAAGTCGCTTGACATCTGAAATCCCATGTGAATGGGAGCCGTCTTAATATACACTACTGAAGTCGCTCCGACTTCAAGGCAACTTCAGAAAAGTTTCCTGTACTACTTGGAGGCGACTTCTATCTGACATGTGCCCATAGGATTCAATAGAAGTCAACTCCAAGTCAGATCCCCCATCTAAATACAAGCGACTTTGTAGTGTAAAAGAATAAAATTTATTTGGGACAACCCCCTCGCTCCCTGCTCTGATTGGCCACAGGCAAAGTCGCCTGGCATAAGTAGTGTTGCAAGTCACCTGAAGTTGCCTGAATTTGCGCTGAAGTCACCCGGAAGCTGAGCTGAAATCGCCTACCAAAGTCGCGCTGATGTCGGGTCGCCCCTTTGCGAATGCAGCCTGAGTAAATCTCTGAGGCCACTTGCGAGAGGAACCTGAGTATATATACTGGTAGTCTCAAGTCCATGCTTAAATGGTGATATCTTTCTTTTCTTTTCATGTCCATTATGTCTTCTTACGCTTTGTAGTATGGGGGAAAATAAGACCCCTTTCTTTACAAATTTTGCCCGCAACTACTGTTTTATATCTTATGTTCTTATTGTGATCCTCTATTTGTACATACTTTAATAAAAATCACTGTTTTAACTAAAAGAAAAGCCATCCAGAGGCTAATTAGCCACTAGGATGGCTTTTTCATACAGGCCGATCGCCTCCTGAAAAAAAAAAACAATACGGGGATGATGCCTGTAGCTGCAGGCATCATCCCGGTATAACCACTTGAAGTCAATCACGTACATGTATGTGATTTGGTGGCAAGTGAGTTTTTCGTCTGCTCTGTGCATGAGATAAGCAAATGACCTGTTCATCACACAGCATGGGGAAGAAATGTCTCCTATTTCTCAGTTGGTCATTTTTAGCCTGTGCTAGCATTTCTCCTGCGGTGTTGCTATCAGTGTGTGAAGAGTGGGAGAAGAGGGCTGCATTGACAATCCAATACAATGGGCAGCACATTGAACACATTTTATAAGTGGTCATTAAAACCAAGCACACCATTGTTTTTCTTGTGAAATTCCCAATAAGTTTGATGTGTCATATGACCCTCTTCCTATTGAAAAAACAAAAGTTGGATTCAAAATGGCGGACTTCAAAATGGCCGCCATGGTCACCACCCATCTTGAAAAGTTTCCCCCCTCACATATACTAATGTGCCACAAACAGGAAGTTAATATCATTCCCATTTTATTAAGGTGTATCCATATAAATGGTCCACCCTGTATATCTGGTCCCCCACAGAACATGGAAATGTAATTATTTTAGTACATATAAACAGCTAAACACATTTTCTCATCAGCAGTATATATCAGTCTTGTGACTTCTATCAGTTTCTGGTTAAAGCTTTATAGGAGGAGTTTTCATTCTCCCCTGGCAGTCATATGAGGCTGCATGATCCCTGACTTTGTCTGGACAGTGTTGATTGGTCCTGTGCTGATCACATGCACCCCCCCCCAAAAGAAACTCTATAGCACAATACACATGAAACCGATCATGTGCAGAGTGCCTCCAAGGCTCTGTACTGTCAGCAGATGGATTGGGCACAGTAAAAGATGGGGAAAATATGAGAAGACAGGATCAAACAGCCTTTTACACACTGTGGAGGGTTAACCCTTAGTATAACAAGCATGCTTTACTGCATATACTGATTGATTTTACGTTTGTTGGCTTAGTAACACTTTAACCACTTCAAGACCAAGCCTGTTTTTTGGGTTCTGTGTTTACGAGTTAAAAACTTTTTTTTTGCTATAAAATTACTTAGAACCCTCAAACATTATATTTTTATTCTAACACCCTAGAGAATAAAATGGTGGTCATTGCAAAACTTTATGTCACACCGTATTTGCGCAGCGCTCTTCCAAGCGTGCTTTTTTTTTAATAAATTCAGTTTTTTTAGTTAAAAAATAAGAAAACACTAAAGTTAGGCCAATTTATTTCCATAATGTGAAAGATAATGTTACACCGAGTAAAATGATACCCAACATGTCATGCTTCAAAATTACGTCCGCTCGCGGAATGGCGACAACTTTTGCAACTTAAAAATCTCCATTGGCGACGTTTAAAAAAATTCTACAGGTTAGCAGTTTTGTGTTACAGAGGAGGTCTAGTGCTAAAATTATTGCTCTAGCTCTAAAGATCGCGGCGATACCTCACATGTGTGGTTTGAACACCGTTTTCATATGTGGGCGGGACTTACGTATGCGTTCGTTTCTGCGCGCGAGCTCGTGGGGATGGAGTGCTTTAAAATTATTATTATTTTTTTAATTATTTATTTTGCTTTTTACTTTTTATTTTTACACTGTTCTGGCGGGTCCGATAAGTGGCGGAGATGACCGGAAAGAAGCGGGAGGGGGGGCACCTCTCCCGCCGCTGATAAAAGTGATATCGCGGTGAATCCGCTGCTAAGACCACTTTTATCATGTTCAGAATCGGCTGCTGAAAAAAACGGTATCTGAATGGTGCAGGCACCATTCAGATATCACCACTCAAACCCAAGGACGTCATATGACGTCCGGCGGTACGGAAGTGGTTAAAGAGGAGTTCCACTCGTTTGTAAGTTTATTAAAAGTCAGCAGCTACAAAAAGTGTAGCTGCTGACTTTTAATAAACAGCTACTTACCTGTCCCTCGGTCCAACGTTGCGGACGCCCGAAGCCTCGCTCCTCTCCCCCTCCTTTCAGCAGCGCCATCATTGCAAGTGTGGGCACCCGTCCGTGATAGCTTGCGGCTTCACAGCCGGGCGTGCACTGCGCATGAGCAAGTCGTGCTGCGCACTCTTAGTGGCCAGGCAATCTTATGGGACCTTTAACATGTCCTAGAAGTTTGCAGAGAGGGCAGGGGAGAGGAGGAATCGCCTAGGCAGCGAGGCGACCGAAGCAGAAAGTGGTAAAAGAAGTACCTGTAAAAACTAGGTACCCGCACCCCTCCAAAAAAATTACATGCCAAATGTGGCATGTAAGGGGGCGAGGAGTGCTTAAAGCGGAAGTTCCACTTTTGGGTGGAACTCCGCTTTAACTGCAGTGGCAAAAAGTCAGGATATGCGTTTAAACTGTTATCTAGCTGTTTTCCTGGAGTTCAGCTAAAAAGAAAACCTTAAATTTTAAACAAGCCATATAACATGATAAAAAATGGCCTTTAAATTTCTGTATTCTATAAAACACAAAACTATCTATGAAAAAACCCCACACTGATAAGGTTATCTTTAGCCAAACACATGTACTTAAATGTGTAGAAAATCCTTAAAAGAATATACATTCCTTTAAGCGTCTCTTTGAACTACTGATCGGCCTATTAACACGGACACCGAAGTACAAAATAAACAGACGGATATCAGAGCAGAAGCTTGGCATGCAATGTAATTTCTTAATTCCGCAATTAATCACTATATAAACTCCTTAATTAACCGAGCTTATTAATCACACTTCACAGAACATAACGCGTGGAAGAGCCTGGCCGAGCAAGCAACCTTGAATCAGCTGATTTAATACGGAATGTCTTTTTTTTCAGATTTGTAATTGTGTTTGAAGACCAAGGCTACTTTGAAATCAAGACAATCTGTCGTGGTCTACAGAATGCAGCAAAGGCTCATGGGAGTTGGGATTAGCATGCATTTTGCTCTGCAAAGTTTGGACTTGTAAGATAAGGATGGATCATAAACATATCCCAACCATTGTTTTTCTCTCAGTATCTTCTTTTAAAGATGTCCCGCTGAATGCTTTGACTGCTAGAGAAGAGATCCCCTTTGAATGTTGAGGCTGAAAGCTCGTCCCTTTCATAGAACATTGCGACTCAAAAAGAAAGCAGCCTTTTGTTGCTTAGCAAATAACCTTTTTTTTGCTGTGACTGTCTCATATTAACCGCATTTTATCATCAAGTGCCACAAAATGGTAAAAGAAGCAAACGGCGAGGCAGAAACTTTCTAAAAGACTTCTATAAATTGTCTGCTTGATGTGTGTTTCTCTTTCACTACAGGGTTTATGCATAAGATAAACAATAAGATATGCACCCATAGAATGAATGTCCATCACAAAATTTTACAGCAACAAGCTGCATCTCTGTAAAGCAAGCACTCTGTATGTACAGCAAATAAAATATACTACTACACCAAGGGTAGGCAACCTGCGGCCCTCCAGCTGTTGTAGAACTATATTTCCCATGAGGCATTGCAAGGCTGACGGGTACACTAGGCATGATGGGACTTGTAGTTTTGCAACAGCTGGAGGCCCGCAGGTTGCCTACCACTGTACTACACAGTATCTGGTCCAAAAAATGAGCATCCTGCCCGTAACTGCACTGACCAGATTGTGATGTTAAAAGTCACAGCAGCATTCAAATGAAAGGGGGTTCAGAAGATGCTGTACCGGAGAGTGAGCTTTCGGTTTAGTAGTAATGATGCCACAGCTGAGAAAGTTAGTGCCAAAATATTCTGGATTCACCTCACTGACATTTTTCAAAAGCAGTTGGGAACCAGAGATTCCAAGGCTGCATGCCAGACAGTGCATCCAACACAGAATGCTTCCTCTGTCATGGACAGGACTACATTAGGTTGGGAGTTTAACACTTCTCTACTGTAGCAGACTAGCAAACAATTATCTATCTCTTTCTTCAAGTCCCCTGGGGTGAAAAACTAATCATCCCCATCAAAGAAAGTCACCAAGTCTGGATGGCTGTATCCCCAGGTTCTTTTCACCTTGCCCCTTCTTTCCGGACCTCAGCCTACTTTGTCACTATCTATGAGATTATCTTCAGGACCTCCAGAACTCCTACTTTCAGAATCCCTGCTAGGATTTCCAGAATTTCTGTCAGGACTTCCAGAACTCTGATTTACAGAATCCCTGCCAGTGCTTCCAATACTGCTTGCAGGATCCCTGCCAGGACGTCCAGTATCCCTGCAGGTGCTTCCGCAATTCCTATTTGCAGAATCCCTGCCAGTGCTTCCAATACTGCTTGCAAGATCCCTGCCAGGACTTCCAGTATCCCTGCAGGTGCTTCCGGAACTCCTATTTGCAGAATCCCTGCCAGTGCTTCCAATACTGCTTGCAGGATCCCTGACAGGACTTCCAGTATCCCTACAGGTGCTTCCAGAACTCCTATTTGCAGAATCCCTGCCGGTGCTTCCAATGCTGCTGGCAGAATCATTACTACTTCCAATGGTACTTTGCAGAATCACTACTAGGATTTCCAGCACCCCTGGCAGTACTTCTAATTTTTAATGGCACTCGCTGAATTATTGCCAGCATTTCTAAAGGTGTCCACACCATCATTGCCAGTATTTCCAGTGGTGTTTGCAGAATCCTTGCAGGAACTTTAAGTTCTCCCCAAACAATGCTGGGTATGTCCACTGATTCAGAGCCGTATATAGAATATCCCAGGAAAGTAGAGATACTTTTAATACTCTCACTACTCACTGTTTTTGCCAGTGGTTTAGACATTAATGGCTGTGTGTTGAGTTATTTTGAGGGGACAGCAAATTTACACTGTTATACAAGCTGCGCACTCACTACTTCTACATTGTAGCAAAGTGTCATTTCTTCAGATATAATATAAGATATAATAAAATATTTACAAAAATGTGAGGGGTGTACTCACTTTTGTGAGATATTGTAGCTATAACCTCTGAAAGGGGCTGGTGCTGTGACTTCTTGCCAGCTACTCAAATTGTGCAAAAGAGCTATACTTTTCTGATTGCTGTTTAATTGCTGCCCCAGACTGAACTGACTATTTTCTGCCAGCTGACCAAAATATCTGCCTGAACCTGACCACTCTTTTGCCTGCTGCTTGCCCACAACCTTTGCCAGTACCTGACCACATTTTCCTGCCCTGCTGCTCTTTTACCTAATGCTTAGTATACTGTCTTCTTACAGTAGTCTTCCTGTTCTTGCTTATCCCTTGTGGGGCGATCCTGAGAGACACAACCTGGAACAAGCATGCAGCGGAACCCATCTCCAACACCAAATATTTTGCTGAAAACCAGCTGGTTCTTAGCCTTGGGTGAGCCCGTGTCCCCTGCCATGGTGAGCTATAACAGCAAGACACAGGCAAGATGCAGGCTGGAGATAGTTCATCACTCAAGGAACTCAGCATACAGATTTCTGAACAGAGGATCTTTGTGCAAGAAATTAATTGGGGCTACTTGCATCTTGAGGCATGTATCCAATCCCTCACCAGCCTGCCTGCTTCTGCAGTCAGTGGTACAGCAGCTCCAACCACAGCTATGCCACCTACATCAGAACCCAAGGTACCCCTTTCTAATCACATCTTAGTGGACCACAGTCAGTTTAGGGTGCTAGTGTAGTGCTTGTCTCCTGTACATTTCTTTGCACCCAAGGACCTACTCTGATGAGCAGACTAAAGTGGGTACTGGTATCTCTCTTTTGCCAGGGGATCTGAAGCCTGGGCACTTCTGCTTATGGAACCAGGAAAAGAGACTCTGACCCTTGTCTCCTCTTTGTTTGAGGCACTGACTGAACTTTATGATGTCCTTTCTCTGTCAGGTTCAGAGGAGTGCGGAAAAATATATTTCAGATTTCAATAAGTGGAGTAGGACCCTAAATTGAACAATGCTGCATTTAAGTATGAGTTTTGCCTCAGCCTTTCTGAGCAGTTGAAGGACGAGTTAGCTGGTATTCCTGAGATTTTGAGTGAACTGATCAGGCTGGCCACCCTGATAAGAGAATGTAGACTGGAGAAGATGGGGACCCACTGTTCCACCTGGGTCCCTGACAATCCACTGCCCATGACAGCAGCAGTTCTAACATCCTTGTCACCCCAAGAAGTGCCAGAACCCATGCAGTTAGGCCTAGCTCAACCTTTTTTGCCCTTGGAGGAAAAACAGCACCTTAGAAAATCCAATATTTGCCTCTACTGTGGAGCTTCAAGACATTGCCGTCTTCACTGTCCAGTAAAATTGTTCGGTAAGGAAGACTCCCCTATCCATCTGCTCTCTCCACCTGCAACACCAGCTCACATATCCTTACTTTTATCTCTGCAGGGCCCCGAAGAAACTACTGAAGTGTCGCCATTTTTGATTCTAGGGCCTGCACTTGTTCTTTAGATGCATCCCTTGCCATGAAGCTCTGCATTCCTCTATGCACCAATGCCCAATTACTGCCTATTCAAATGGCTGAAGGCCCCAACATCAGGGCCAGTGGCACAGGAAACTTTTCCACTTCCCTTACCTGTCATTCTGGGAATGCCTGGGTTACAGGCCCATAATCCAAATATCAACTGGTCCTCAGGAGAATTCTTCTTTCCATCAGGCTACTGCCAACAGTTCTGCAAAGCTAACCCTTGTAGCCTACTCTGCTTTAAGTGGTAAAGAAGTGCATAACCCTTGCATGCTATAATTTGTTTTTGCAGACACTTTCCCACCATGCTGTATTTATAACTGTCAGGTTGAGCTTTTACAGGGTGCTGAGATTCCAATTGGCCTGATCATTCCACTATCTGAACTTGAGGGGTGAGAGGGGAGGGAAGGAAATAGAGCAAGGAGGGAGAGAGAGAGAGAGAGAGAGAGAGAGAGAGAGAGAGAGAGAGAGAGAGAGAGAGAGAGAGAGAGAGAGAGAGAGAGTGAAGGGAGTGGAGGAGGAGGGGAAGAGGTATGTTCAGTGTACAGAAAGCTCAATCACCAATTATGGCCCCTCAGGTGGTTTTCCCCAAGGCTCAGTCAGTGGCATCTAGGAACCCATTTCACAGGCACAGTGCATGCATTAGCTTATCCCACTGCATGCCAAGGGTTGAAATATGGGGCTGGATGGTGACAGGGGATAGGACAGGAGGTGTTGGGCTAAGTGGACACAGGCGATCCATATTTTTAAATACAATTTATCCTGTCCACAGACTGTTACAGACAAAGAAATCAATCAGGGTTTTTTTTTTTTTTTTTGCAAAGTGTCTGGGAAAATACAAACTTGGTAACAGCACACAGTGACATCCATCTCCACCACCAGGAGCTTTGATAAAAATCTGGTGCTTAGACTCCACTGAAAATTCTCTTTCCACTTGCAATCGTATAATACATACGCCACGTGCTTCCACTAGCAACCTCTTTCTCTTAAAGCAGAAATCAAGTCTTCAAAATACTCATCTCTGCTCCAGCCATATGATGCATGTAAACTCTCTCGCTGGTGCCTACATCCTCTCCCAAGTCTCTTCCAGGTGAAGGGTATACAGCCATCTTAAATGGCTGGTGCAGGATGGTATAATACTCAGGCATGCACATAGTTAATTCATCTCAGCACCTGGCAGATGCTGGAAACTGTACATTGAGCTGAACACGCTAAGCTCAGTGTACAGTGTAAAGAATACTCCAACAGGAAGCCTTTATTACAGAAGAACCATAATATGTCTCTTCTGTAAAAAAAAACCTTCCAGCTCACAATTTTCATGTTAAAGGCCACCATTCCATGTTAAAGAGTAGCTAGACTCTGAAAGCTGTGCTCAAAAAGGCAGGCAGAGAGCAAAGGACTAATCACCCAATGGTCTCCTTGCAGCTTATCTACTGACTTACCATGTCTTGTTCTCCGCTGTGTCTTCATATGTGTAGCGGTACCCCCGCAGGGGCTGCTAAATGTAGTGGTTCACCTGTCACCCTGCCCACCCTGGCATTCATCTCTCAGAGACATAGAACAGTCCACGAACTTTGTTTTTTTTTGTTTTATTGAGGGGATTGGGTGGGCTATGGGGAATATTGGATGCCCAGTCAAATTTGTAGAACATTGCTTGAGACCACTATATAGACTCTAGTATATACACAGGGCTGGCACAAGGATTTTTGACACCCTAGGCGAAACCTCATTTTGCCGCCCCCCCCCCCCATTGGCTCCACCCCCTTTTCCCTGCCCAGCCTGATCAGCGCCAATCTAATGCAGCCTCCCCAGCGCCCATCAAATACAGCTTCACCAGCGTCAATCAATATAGCCTCACCCGTGCCCATCAAATACAGCTTCACCTGTGCACCTTGGCAGAGCAGTCACTATTTCTATATACATTTGCAAATAGCATGTGATAATACAATCTCATTATCTCATTATCTCAGTCAGACAGAGTCAGTTTTTACATGAATCAACGCAGAGCAGCCAGTGACAGATCAACAGTGGCCAGGCGCCCCTAGGCGGCAGTGCGCCCTAGGCGGCCGCCTACTTCGCCTACTGGTAGAGCCGGCCCTGTATATACACTCCAGTCTTCACTCCAGCACAACTCTTCCTTCAGACTGTTTATCCTCAACACCTTCAGTACTACTCTTGCGGCAGACCATTACTCCTCAGCTCCTCCAGCACTTCTCTTGCTTGATCTCCCAGGATCAGCTAGCACATAATTGGTTAGGCCTGACACTACTTCAGCCAGGACTCAGTGGATTGCCCAGGGTCAAATCAATATTAAAGACGGCCCTGGGCTAACATTTTCTTGCCCCCCCCCCCCCATGCAATTTCGCTCTCCATCTGCTCTGGGACATAAAATAAATAGCAGCTAGACTCAAAATCAGTTTACTGAATCAGATCAGGCAGCGATTGTGATTGGTTACAGCTTATCATTACTGCTTACTGATTGGTTGCAAGAGGTTACAGCACATGACTTCTACTTTTGATTGGTTGCTAGAGATTACTGTACATCAATACTGCTCACTGACTGGTTGCTAGAGGTTACAGCACATCATCTCCTCACTGCCTGCACACCATGGACTGGGGAGGTGAGCGGACCCATCAATAGACAGAAAACTCCTAGGGATCCTAGAACTCCAGGGATCAGTGGCTGTGCTGGGGGAGGGGAGGGTGTGATCAATTGCAATGCTGTTTTTTTTACCGACTACCAATATAAAGAGGAGTTTCAACACTGGCCACCAATGTAATAGGGTTTACACTGACCACTAATGTAATAGAAGTATTCACAGTAATCACCAATGTAAGCAGGGATTTACACGGACCACCAATGTAATAGGTGCATTCACAGTAACCACTGATGTAAGGAGGGATTTACACTGACCACCAATGTAAGGGGGGCCTTCACACTGGCCACTAGTGTGAATGAAAGGATTCTACACTAAGCCCCAATGTAATGAGAAGATTTACACTGACCACCAATGTAACTGAGACATTTAGCCTGTGTTCACATTTGTGTGTGTCGGGAATGCAAAATCGCTTTCCTGACACCACAAAAACATGCCGCCCTTTAGATACACAGCAGTGCCATCAATTGTTAATGACACCCCAAACACATCTGCTGACATGTGCTGTGGCACTGTGTGATTTTGAAAAAGGGTTATGGACTTTCTGCCACATTTCTAGCGCATAGAGCAGCCCATTGAAATGACATTCAACCTAAATCTTTATCCACCCTGTCAGTACACCTTTGCCTCCTAAAACCCCTGCTATACTCTGCACCCCAAACCTCCCCCATCCTCTCCACTCCAACCCCCACCCCTTAACTCTACCTGCCTCCTCTGCTCATCTTTGCACCCACCTTCCTTACCTCCATAACCTCCTCCTTGCACACTTGTGCATGCAAAACTGTTAATCCTTCTCTGCCTACCTCTGTACACCCCACACTACATCCACCCCCCCCCCCCCCACACACACACCAATTTGCTTACCTTTGCAGAACAGGCTGATATTAGGCTTAATGACCACAGTTGCAGGCAGTTTCAAGCATGCCCCTTTGTCTCCCTAGTGGGCAGCTTTTAGTATAGGTGATGGTGGATATGACCTCAGGGGGGCATGATATACAGTACATATGAACGTATTTACATATCAATGCCACCGGACCCCACTGTGTACATATGAATGCCGCTGCTATTTACATATCAATGCCGGTTATTTCCATGTAAACACAGGGTTTGCAGGTGAGTCCTCTGTACACAATAGGGCAGAGCTGGGCAGCATTAGTAGCAGCATTTCCTACTGAGATATCGGGACACAGCACAGGACTAAAACTTCACGGGACAAGGGAATTTGAACCAGGATAGTTGACAAGTATGAGGCAGCTGCTTTGGGCCCCACAACAATGACAGGGCCCAGGGCAGCTGCCCCTTTTGCCCTGCCTTAAAGACGGCCCTGGGATTGCCCTATAGTGTAGAGAAAGTTCAATTGCTAGCTGTCCCAAATGCGGCTACTGATCCCAGTCAGCCCTCTTCAGGCCCTGCCAGCCCCCATGGCTGCTGCTGACCGACTCCACTGCCCGTGACACTACAGTCCTCTCTCCTGGTTCTGCACCCATATCCGACTGCACTCTCCTAGTCCTCTCTGGCGTGCCTCCCCAGTCCTGTCAACTTTGCCTTTCATTTACCAGTCCTCCTGACTGCAACCGGTGGCTGCTCTCCCTGGAGACTCTCAGTAGTGCTCGCATAGGCGTGCGCAGCCTATTGCATTAGGGTGTGCACCCCAAAGCTCAAACACACATGCATGTGTAAATATATATATATATATATATATATATATATTATATTGTCAAAAGTATTGGGACACCTGCCTTTACACGCACATGAACTTTAACG
>BLSH010135733.1:421534-431534 GCA_018402905.1 Glandirana rugosa
TACCGACTCATGATTGTTACCGAGAATTTATCACAACTCGCTTGGAGTAAAGTAATCTATCTCAGGATGCAGGATCAGGTCTTAAAATGTCTCAAATCTGTCCCTCAAGCATTCAGCTTCCTTTCCCTACACTAACCCAAGGAGCATGTGACTGCAACACTGGGACTCCAGCTTATAAAGAGGCTGGGTCACATGATGCACTGGCCAATTACAGCCATGCCATTAGTAGGCATGGCTGTGATGGCTTCTAAGGGCAAACCAGTGAAACGCTTGTTGATTGGCTGCCCTGCAGCTTCTCAACACGTGGAGTGAAATAGCAGAACCCCGGACCGAACCCGAACGATTTTTGAAATGTCCGGGTCCGTGCCACGGACACCCGAAAGTTCGGTACGGACCCGAACGTTACAGTCCGGGTTCGCTCAACACTATTTAAGAGCCATTGTTAGTACTCAGCCATGCAATGTGAGGGGTTCTGGGGTAGTCTCTTCAGAGAGGCAAGGACAGATTTTCAGTATAGAGAAATGAGGACAGATTTTCAGTGGATTGGTAAATCCTCATTTGGGACTCAGAATTCAGGGGTTTGGAGAGACCTTTGGGTGGGAAAGAGCCCCAAAACCCTGACTACAGGAACTCTGGTCATGAAGGAGTTAACCCACCTGCAAGGGAGGCTTGAAAGGCAGCAGTAAGGAAGCAGCACCTGTCAGTCAGGTGGAGTGTAAGGCAGCCTGTGGGAAAGTGTGGCCTGTCAGGCGACTGAGACACTGATTTGCCAAGCTTCTGTGGCCTTGCAGCATCCAAAAACAGGCAGGAACCCCAAAACCCTGGTGTAGGATTAATGTACTGGTGGTGAGCAGTTTATTTTCATTACACCAGAGTAACGGACTAGTTTTGTTTGTTTTTGTGAAAGAATCTATTTTTGTTTGTTTTTCTATTGCTGGGGAAAAGGTTGTTTTTCTGTTTATCTGACGATGAAAATAAAAGTGCTTTCTGCTTTTTCCAATACGGCTAGCTGATGATCCCAGGCTTCCACATATCACAATATACATTTACAATATACACCATATTGTCAAAAGCACTGGGACACCTTTAATGGCATCCCAATCTTGGTCGTAGGGTTCAATATTGAGTTGGTCTGCCCTTTGCAGTTATAACAGCTTCACCTCTTCTGGGAAGGCTATCCACAAGGTTTCGGAGTGTGTCTATGAAGCGCATTTGTGGGGTCAGGCACTGATGTTGGACGAGAAAGCCTGACTCACAGTCTCCACTCTAATTCATCCCAAAGGTGTTCTATGGGGTTGAGGTCAGGACTGTGTGGAGTCCAGTAAAGTTCCTCCACCCCAAACTCACTCATCCATGTCTCTATGGACCTTGCTTAGTGCACTGATGCACAGTCACGTTGAAACAGGAAGGGGCGATCCTAAAACTGTTCCCACAGAGTTGGGAGCATGAAATTGTCCAAAACATCTTGGTGTGCTGACGCCTTAAGAGTTCCCTTCACTGGAACTAAGGGGCCAAGCCAAGCCCTTGAAAAACAACCTCACACCATAATCCCCCCTCCACCAAATGATATGGAACAGTGCACAAAGCAAGGTCCATAAAGACATGGATGAGCAAATTTGGGGTGGAGGAACTTGACTGGCCTGCACAGAGTCCTGACCTCAACCCAATAGAACACCTTTGGGATGAATTAGAGTGGAGAATGAGCCAGCCCTTCTTGTCCAACATCAGTGCCTGACCTCAGAAATGTGCTTCTGTAAGACTGGTTAAACATTCCCATAGACACACTCCTAAACCTTGTGGACAGCCTTCCCAGAAGAGTTGAAGCTGTTATAACTGCAAAGGGTGGGCCAACTCAATATTGAACCCTACAGACTAAGACTGGGACGCCATTAAAATGCATATGTGTGTAAAGGCAGGCAATTCTGTTCAGCTAGTCTTGTGGTTTACATGTCTTTGCCAAAATGCACAACCAGCACCGTGACTACACTGTTTCTTCTTTACAGCGTACACTGTCACCTGCCTGCTTGATGGACTGTGAATGATGATCATTATACTGCTGATGTCCTGCCTCTATCAAGTAAGTGCCATGTCACTTTTGTGATCCTGTTTCCAGCATTGACTTGAAAGCACCAGGATTGCTAAAGCAACAGAGAATGGTGCCCCAATGTTGACAGGTACCAAACCAAGGTCTCCCAATGTACTGCTGGGTCTCAGCTCAAACCACTGCACATGTTCTCACTCTATAGATAATCCAAAGCAAAAAAAAAAAAAAGAATAAGCGTAGGGCTGGCATGACTAGGTAGCAGGGCAATTAGGACACAAAGGATTAATCCAGTATTGCTGGATTCACGTATCTGAAGTGGGGGTGGTATAGGAGGGGTTTGCTGGCTAGGGAAGGGAGGGGTCAAGAGTTCGGTGGTCAGTTGGAGGTCATCGGATGAAGACGGAACTTCCCACCCTCCCGCCCCTTGGAATGGACGTGTTACAATGACTGTTGTAGTAGTTTGATGGTTGGGATCTTCGGAGGCCTTCTAAAATAATAGGGATAAGGCATAGTGGAGAACCATCTATGGTATGGGGTGCTCTTTAAGATACCAGTTAACCGAGGTTTAACTGGGCATTGGGCATATGGGCATCTACATTGGAAGGTGGAGAGTTTGGGATCGTCCACGAGTCAGTGTGTTGTGGCTGGGGACCTTGTGTGGTCATGTAGATACAAAATAGATTTGGGGTTCTTCAGTGCCTTCAAAGATCAGCAACCTGGTTTAGTATTTATCTGTGAGATGATTGTTTTTGTTAAACAAAATGTGTTTTATGGTTATTTGTTAATAAATGGCGGGTACGGCCAATTTTATTCCAAAAAGGGTGTCTTTGAGTAGTGGTAAGGTGGGGTTTGCATCTGTCTTACCATAGTCATGCTTTGGATGGATTGTAGGAAGATAATACAATGGATTGTGGTTATTCCATCAGCATTTTAATAATTTAAAGCAGAGCTTAAAGCAGAACTAAACCCATCAAGTCAACCTTTTCCCAAAACATTACATTTAAGGCAGGCCATGAATTATAGTTGTTACTGTTGTTTATGCTCCCAACTGAACTGTCAAGGCATCAAATAGCTGGTATATATGATCACTAGAGTTGATCGAACCTCTGGAAGTTTGGGTTCTGCTGGTTCGGCCGAACTTCGGGACAAAGTCCGGGTACGGGTCCGGAGAGGACCCAAACTTTGACCCGGACCCCGAACCCCATTGAAGTTAATGGGGACCCAAACTTTTAGGCACTAAAATGGCTGTAACAAAGTCCTGGAAAGTCCTAGAGGTCTGCAAAAGGAAGGAAAATGGGGGTAAGGGTCGGACAAGTTCCCTACAAAGAAATGGGGACAGGGAAATAACTTAAAAGCATTTTTAAACTACAATCACATAAAAAAAATCAAAAATGGAGGTGGATGTGGACCATCTTCAAACTGTGTGAGAAAAGTATAAATTAGCGGGAGAAGCCATAGCAGTGTTCTACAATCATCTTCAAACTGTGTGTGAAAAGTATAAATTAGCAGGAGAAGCCATAGCAGTGTTCTACAATCATCTTCAAACTGTGTGTGAAAAGTATAAATTAGTGGGAGAAGCCATAGCAGTGTTCTAAAATCATCTTCAAAGTGTATGGGAAAAGCCTATTGCAGGAGGATAGAGCCATATTACTGTTCTTCCAGACGCATAGAGAGCCATATTATTGTTCTAAATTTTAGAACACTAATATGGCTCCATGCGCCTGCAATAGGCTTTTCACACACAATTTGAAGATGATTGTAGAACAGTGATATGGCTCTATCCCCCTGCAATAGGCTTTTCCTATACACTTTGAAGATGATTTTAGAACACTGCTATGGCTTCTCCCGCTAATTTATACTTTTCACACACAGTTTGAAGATGATTGTAGAACAGTGATATGGCTTCTCCCGGCTAAATTATAGTTTTCACACAAAGTTTGAAGATGATTTTAGAACACTGCTATGGCTTTTGACGCTAATTTATACTTTCTCCTATCGTTCACTGACAGACGCAGCTCTCCATTACATGTGGGGTTTATGCTGGTCTCACTAGGAGTTAACTAGGCAGGGAAAAGAAACAGCTGGCCCCTCCCATGGGGCCGTCCTCTCTTCCCACATAAACCCCCTCCATAGAATAGCTCACAAGTCTAAATGGCTAGTTTGCAAGGAGTTGACCTGGCTTCCCTGTAGAGGAATTGTGGTCCTGTTTGTGACCATTCTTTTATTTTAATTCTTTGTCTTCTATCAAGATCAATCTGCTATCAAGAAGCCGGTCGGGGCATAGAGAGTCCATGGGCTCTGTACTTTCCCCGACCTGGCCAACCAATGTGAGCCAGTCCTGCCGTATGGGGACCCGCCGCATTGTGCCCGTTCCATGCGGGTGGCCTGGGGTGATCCCCCCTTGCGCCCAGCCCCGGATGCGATTCGGGAAGGGCGATTTCTCTGGTCTGCAGCATACCGCCGAAGAAGGGGCGGAAGGTCTGCGACTGGGTGGCTACCCACGGCGCTCGTCGGAGTGGTGAGTGAGAGTTCCTGCCCCCCCCCCCTTTTTTAGGGGCGGAAAGGGGGACCGATGACCAAAAAAAAAAAAAGGTTTTCTTGCTGGGTAGCCGCTGGTGGGGCGCGTGGAGCTCCTGTTCACCCCCCCTTCCCCCCGCACCGATTGTCTAGCGCAGTTCATACCGTTTTTCGCAGCCATTTTGCGGTGGACCGCCGACATTTTGCTGTAGCCGCAGACATATTGGGCCTATGGGGCTTTCCCTCTAGCGCTCAGAGCGGCCGTTTGCGGTACTGCACGTTCCCTGAAGGCGTTTTTCGGCCTCTAGTGTTTAACGGCGGCCATTTTGACTGCATGTCTCTGCAATACACGTGTGTGCAGCGTTTTCCCTTCTCTGTGGAACGGTGGAGAACTGGTGGCGCGGCTCTTCTGACGATCTTCCAGGGTTGCAGGCAGCGGAACAGCAAGTATAGCTGGGCTCCCCTGTGGGTGCTGGTGGCGGTGGGTGCAGTCCTCCTGGGTTCCCTGGTGCACTGTGGGGCGGTGGTGTGCGGCAGTGTGGGGGTGCCTCATCATCTTTTTTAGTGTCACTGAGGGGAGATGGCAGATTATACCGCTGAGCCTGCTGAGGAGGCGCAATCTGCGCAAGGGGCATTTTTGGACAAGCTGCGGGCGGTCTTTAGTGAATTTCTCCCCCGGGCGGATGTCGCCCGACAGGCCCCCAAGAAGCGTCCCCCTCCTCTTTATTCATCAGGGGAGGATTCTGATCTGGAAATGGTCTCAGGGGTCTCAGGGACCCCAGTGGACCTGTCTTATGGGGAACTGGGCCCATCGGACGGTGAAGAGGATCAGGGGGTGGCGGCTGCGCGCCGCCATTATCTACTGTGTATGTGTGTGGGTCCTCTAGACCCCCTAGGGTCCCCAAGGCTTACCCCTACAATGCGTTCTTGGTCCGGTGACCATGTTTCCAAAAAGGGGCTTGCTGACCTCCTTTTTCAGGGTGGACGTCTATTTGGTCCATGTTTGGATGAGATTATTAAGGACTTCACGGGAGGTAGGAGTACCTTCCTTCCAGAGCCACGCAGACGCGAGTTTCGCTGTAGACAGGGGCCCCCTCCCTGGGGTCAGCAGGTAAAGGGACCCGCCCCGGTAAGGTCACTGCAGGGGCCGGAAGACGGCAGTGGCAGCGCAAAACCGAAAAGACGGAGGACAAGTCCTCCTCAGCCTGATGGGTTGCCCCCACCCGGCATTCGGGTGGGGGGACATCTTCTGGGATTCGCAGGCCGGTGCCTGGTCCACATTCCCGATCGTTGGGTGCGGGAAGTGGTGTCCACCGGGTACAGGATAGAGTTCAACACTCTACCCCCAGATAGGTTCTTCCCATCAAACTTAGGGCTCCCACGGGACCGCCGGGAGGCTCTTTTTGGGGCTGTACAAGCACTTTCGGACCAGGGGGTGATCGTGCCAGTGCCTCCAGAAGAGAGGTTTCGAGGTTTCTACTCGAATTTATTCTTGGTTCCCAAAAAAGGGGGGAGGGGGGGTATGTTCGGCCAGTACTGGACCTAAAGGCCCTGAACCGGTATGTCAGGGTGCGGAAATTCCGGATGGAATCTATCCGCTCGGTCGTGGCCGCCCTTCATCAGGGGGAATTTCTGGCATCCCTGGACATCAGGGATGCGTACCTCCATGTACCCATTCGTCCACGGCATCAGCGCTTCCTGCACTTTGCAGTGGGAGACCTCCATTTTCAATTTGTGGCACTCCCCTTCGCCTGCATCCGATCTGATCCGGCCGCTAAAAACAGACAGATGGGGATCCAGATCGGATTACAGTCAGATGGAAAACGGACAGGCGGTGCATTTCCATCCGACCGCTCCATAGAGAACAGCGGGCTGTGTCAGTGTCAGAGTAGACAGGAACCTGTCATCCACCTGTTTAGCGGGGATCAGCGTACAGATGCCCCTCTTGAGCAGGCGAATCTGCTTGCTAGAGTCTGCACCATGTGAAAGGGGTCTAAAGGATAGGGGGGTTTAGTTCCGCTTTACATTTGCAAATACATTGCTCCAGCCACCAGTTCCAGCACGCAGGTAATTACACTCTTTCATCGCTCTTGCAGGTTCTGTCTTAACAGGGGTGCTCAAACAGGACTTGTACAAGTGACCACCCTCATCATTTGTGGCTCTCATACAGGTATGTGACATTTCTCTACTCCAGTCATATGGCTTCTGTGAGCTCCCTCACTGGTGCCAGCATCTTCTCCCTAGCTTCTTCTGAAGGAGTGATCTTTGGTCATCTTGATTGGCTGGTGTGGGATTACATAACTCCATGCAAACAGGCAGGTTTTTTTTTTTTTAATTGCAGAAGAGATATAGCATGTCGCATGACTCCTCTGGGGGCACCTGATGGCATCTGGTAGTAGGCGACAGTGGCAAGTGACACGCTCGGGGCTTCCACTGATTCTGCATTATGGTGAGTTGAACTATTTCATATTGCAATGTAATTATTGAAAAAAATGCGCTTCAATCATCCTGACACCATACCAACGATGGTGCCGTTATGATTGAAGCGCTAACACCAGGGGTATGGAGTATCTTTATCTGCTGATTGTTAATCTTCTGGAATACACATATTGCTATTGTGGTGTAGGATCTGGGCCTAGTGTCCCTCCATCCCAACTTCTTTCCTTCTTTCTCTTCTCTTTCCTCCCCTCCCTATCTCTTTCTTTCTTCCTTCCTCCATCCCTCGTTCATCTCAGACGCGAGCTACACCCCTAAAGACATGCCCCTTTAAGCTACGCCCACTGTTTAGTTTAGACCACACACATTTTCACTACGGCGCGCTTCGCGCACCGCATTTCTTCAAGCTAGAGCCCTTGGTCTTTTTTCAACCTAGCAACGCCCCTGACAGCATTTAAACCACACGTACCTGTACACCAATATATCAATCCAGATGATATTCCATTACATAATATAATAAGGGGCCCAGGGGTCCCGGTAAGGGTACATCTTTATTGGTGGAGGACTATTTCACTGAAGTGGTGGTGTGGTGGATGCCTTTTGGACAAGGCTCGCATTTCTTTTGCACCAACTTTTTTCTACAAGATTGGACTTTTATGTTTGTTTATACATTTTTAGTTTTGGTATACATTGATATTTTTTTCACTTACACACATACATGGGATGTGTTGATTTATTCACTATATACACAAGCACACTTTAATTTTGTTTTATAGAAAAACATCAGCCTAAGGAGGGTTTTGTTAGAATTGCTTAAATCCTCCTCAGTAAAGTCTCCCAAAAGACATCTTGCTGGAGACCAAATATTTGGCAGAGCTACTTTATCTTCCAAAAACCCAAGGACAGCAGACCAAAAGGACCTAAGGTCTAAATCATATGAAAATAATCATCAGGGGAAGTATGACATCAGGAGCACTCCGGAGAGTCTGCTTTACCCAAGGACAGCAGACCAGAAGGACCTAAGGTCTAAATCATAGGAAAATAATCATCAGGGGAAGTATGACATCAGGAGCACTCCGGAGAGTCTGCTTTACCCAAGGACAGCAGACCAAAAGGACCTAAGGTCTAAATCTTATGAAAATAATGACCAGGGGAAATATGACATCAGAAGCACTCCGGAGAGTCTGCTTTACCCATTTTATATAAACGTGAAGGGGTATAATAAACTCTATGCAGATAATGAAATTGTATCAATTTATCTCTAGCAGATATAACGATAGAAAGCTGCGAGTCAAGAGCTTCCAGTCAGGCCTCCTCTGTCAGAGATTGGATATTATCCCTCCATTGCCCAGAGAATCTTTCTAATCTAGGGGAGTAGGAGGTCAACAACATTAGATAATATCTATAAAATAGTTTTGAATGGTCATCTTCAAAAAGCATCTGTTCTAGTTTGGATGGACAAAGGGAGACCTCCACCAACCCAAATTGTGTGGCCACAGCATGGCTTAGCTGCAGGTAGGAGGAAAAAAGGGTATTGGGGATCCTAAATTCCAGTTGCAAGGCCCGAAATGTTTTTAAGGTGTGAAATGAAAACAATTGGTGTGCATATTTAATTCCATAGGTTGCCCACCAAGTCCCCTCAGGAATCTTATGGAGTTCACATAGTTTTGGATTACACCACAGGGGCATTGGGAGATTTCTCTAGAGGTGTACCACCCACAATATTATTACAATTATGGAAAATTTGTGAGAAAGTTTAACTACTTCAGCCCCGGAAGGATTTACCCCCTTCCTGACCAGAGCACTTTTTGAGATTCAGCACTGTGCAGCTTTCAGTGAGAATTGTGCGGTCATGTGACGTACCCAAACAAAATTGACGTCTTCTTTTCCCACAAATAGAACGACAATTTTGAAAAAAAAAAAAACCAATATTTTTTACTTTTTGCTATAATACATGTCCAAAAAAAAAAATAAAAAAACAAATTTATTCATCAGTTTAGGCCGATATATATTCTTCTACATACTTGTGGTAAAAAAAATTGCAATAGATGTATATTGATTGGTCTGCGCAAAAGTAGCCGCATTTTTAGCAGGACTGCGATATTGCGGCGGACAGATCGGACATTTTTGACACTTTTTTGGGACCATTGGCATTTATACAGCAATCAGATCTAAAAAAAAGCCACTGATTACTGTATAAATGTCAATGGCAGGGAAGGGGTTAACCTGCAGGGGGCAATCAAGGGGTTATTTGTGCTCCCTAAGCGTGTTCTAACTGTGTGGAGGCTGAGCTGGCAGAAGCATGACAGATCTAACTCATCCAGATGACTGGGATCAGTAGATCACTGTCATGCTGCCTGATAGAGCGGGGAATTGCTGTGTTTACATCGGTTCCCCGGTTTTCTTCTGAATCAGGTGATCGCGGGTCGCCAGCGGACATTGAGTCCGTCCGGCCTGCAGCCACACTCAGGGAGCGTGCGCCGGGCACGAGAGTGCGGCGGCCCGCTCCCGCCAGCTAACTGTGCCTGCGCGAATCGCCATTTATAAACGGCAATTTATGCTACACTGCGACAGTGCAGCAGTAAATGTACACAAGCCGGTTAAGGAAGTCCCTCCTCCGGCAAGGGCCATTTCCACTTAACACATTAAATAGGACCTAATAGGAATGTACAAGAGCAATCTGGGTATCTACAGAGGCTATATCCATAGTCAGCAAAAAACACCAATGCACATGTGTTAATTGGGTCACGAGGTAAGGCTAGACCTCCACCACGGGTAGGCAGGTACAAAGTGTCAAGCGAGATACAGTGAGGTTTAGGTCCCCAGAGGAGGAGAGCAACACATTAACCCCCATGAACACCATTATGGAATATATAGAGTGATGCATGCAAAAGTATGTACAAAAACCTGGGGAGATACAGTATCTCACAAAAGTGAGTACACCCCTCACATTTATGTAAATATTTTATTCTATCATTTCATGTGACAACACTGACGAAATGA
>BLSH010135733.1:445243-479951 GCA_018402905.1 Glandirana rugosa
TTTTTATCGCAAATATGAGGAAGAATATAAATCGGCCAAAAACGGTGAAAAAAAATGTTTTTTTATATTTTTTTTTTGGATTTGTATTTTAGCAATAAGTAAGAAATTTGTGTTTTTTTGCAAAATTGTCGCTCTTCTTTTGTTTATAGCGGCGATCAGAAATGACGCAGAGGGGATCAAATACCACCAAAAGAAAGCTCTATTTGTTGGAAAAAAAGGACGTAAATTTCGTTTGGGTACAACGTCGCACGACCGTGCAATTGTCAGTTAAAGCGACGCAGCGCCAAATCGCAAAAAGGGCTCCGGTCCTAAAGCTGGAAATCCTTCCGGGGCTGAAGTGGTTAAAGGAGGACATTTTTTTTATTTTAAATATACTATTTCCACTATCAAAGGATATTTCATTTAATTCTATACTTTGTGCGCTTTCCTATGTACGCGTTTACCATGTTTGGAAAACAGATTCAAAGTAATTGTTATCCCATTGTTTATCATTAGATTTGTTCGCTCAGCACATTTTGTTATGATATACATGCAGTCATATCATTGTGTCCTTGCTACTAAAGCCTCATCCAGGACATTCTTTGGGAGGGGGTCACAGCTGCACTGGGCACTCATGACCTCGTACTACAAGTTCCAGCATTCACAAACAAACATACACAATTATCTAAAATCACTTTTATGTTTCCCATTTGTACACAACACATGCATATCATTATATCACTTTTAACCCTCTTTAATATTTCCCTGCTTAAATTAAGTCTTACCTTCCTTATCTTGTTCTGATAAGAACTCTGTTGTTGGGGGACAAATGGTCTCCTTTGAAAGTTTCCTCTTCCTTTGTAGCCCCCTCTTCCTTTGCCTTTCTGAAGTCTACCTGGGTTCCCCCCTGGGGCCTGACACTGGTAATGTGTGATGACTACCTTTTCCTTTTACTGTGATCCCGTACTTCACATACTGTAGCTTCTATGATCAAAACGGGCAGCCATAGTGCTCATCCCATATTTCCTCTCTGACAACATATCAAGTATTCTGTGCCATATAAGTGAACTCTCTCCCGTGTCATCTATGACTAAAGGTTTTGGTGTGTAGCATTGGATGAATCAGCACCATATTGGGTCCCGTCTCGTGTATGTGAAGGACTTAAGATGTCAGTCAAATCTGCTGCATCAGCGAATCTGACCAACAGAGGGAGCCTGAGCTGGTGGGTTCCTCAGTATGAGAATCATCAGCTTTAGCAGTCCCTATACCAGTTCCTCCCATGGCCTCATCCTGATTTGAAGGGGTCTGTACAGTAGGGGCAGCATGCTGTACTGATGTTCTCTGAGTGGTGACTGGGACTGGTGGACGGGGTGCAATGGGAGTTTGTACAGCGTGGTGTGCAGCTGGAAAATCAATGTCATCCTTTGTGAGTCTTGGGTAGAGTTTTGCAGGCTTCGGGACATAAGGGGAAGATGGATTGGAGAGGGGGTGTGAGGGTCTATTTATTTCCGACTCACACTCATGTAATTTCTGAGAGTTTTTATTATTAGGATGTATTACAATTTTCTTCTGTTTCTTATTGTCTCTTTTATACCAATATGGGGCGTAATCAAGCCAGTTCTCTCCTCCCTTTCTCATATATTTCTTATCCCATTCTGGGTCACCCTGGTACCATGGAAAAGCCTCTCTATCACCCAAACAAAGACCTTTGATCATGTCTATATGAAAAGTGTCATTGTCACCCTCCGGGGCAAAAGGATCAACACTGCCCATTATTTCTGTCCAACCGGCTAAATTATCCACCCAGGGGTTAATATAAAGGTATCCTCCCGAGACCCGTGCTACATATGTTTTACATGTCTCACCAGGTTCGGGGGGAGGCGGTTTCATTTCTTTGATACTCATTATTTATAAAGGTCTGAGGGGTCTATTTGTGACAGCGATTTGGGACAGACAAGAAAAATATTTCCTGCCTGCCTTATTTTGCTTATGAGTCCTTTCACAGTTAATCCTTCCTGGAAGGTTACCTGTGCATGTAAGTTAAACCTCAACACTTGGACCCTCGGTTATCCTCTCTAAATAAAAGACCCTTCCCAATTCCTTTGTGGTAACCCCCTAGTACAGTTGCTACCCAATATGTTCTGCTTCCCTGGTAACAGAATAAAACACCACTTACACATTCATGACACTTACCCAACATTTACAATTCGTATTCTTATACTTTAAACATCATTTCTTATGCTCTAAGCGATAGAAAAGACAAGCAAAGAGGATCTGAGATATCGCACTCAACCCGTCAGTCTATTTCAATATATGTGTACACATTTAAATTCCAGTGTTACCAAAGCACCTTATTGGTCTCTCAGGACCTATTAGCCACTCAGGACTTTGTATTTGGTCTCTCAGGACCTTGTATTGGTCACTCGGGACCATGTATTTGGTCACTCGGGACCTTGTATTTGGTCTCTCAGGACCTAGACTCACCCAGAGTCTTTTCCGTGTTACCAGAACACTTTAAGTCTATCTCTACCCCGCACAGATCTTTTAAACTAAATATAGTCGTGAACACAGGTCACGGCAAGGCAAAATAAAATTTTAACACTTACCGGACATTTGTCTTGACTATCCTGCTGACTACGCCAGTTTGTTGGGGTACCCTTTTTATAGGTCAGATAGACTGATAGCCCTGCCCGGGTTGGTCCTCGTCTCAGCAAGCTCAGAGATCGATTCGGCTGAACAGAACACAAGACAGGCAGTGGTGTTGTTCAGAAAAGATCTGATAAGTGCTTTTATTTTCTCCGTTTATATAGTTTTTTTCTGCTAATCAGAAATACATAACAAGATGAAACATTTCTCATAACAAATGCAATGAAGACCATAACAGGAATAATAGTCAAAATATATGACGAGAATGGACCTTGGCTATCAGATAAATAAGCGTAATTTCGGGGAAATAACATGTTTTGCTCAAACTTGCTTATCTGGTGAGAAATGTGTGTGAGAACTTCTATACAAAACTTTTAACTAGTTTGAATGGCTGCTGTAAAACAAAATGGAACTGAACAGGTATAGCAAATTACTTCATATTACTTCAAATACATATCTTTCTTTTTGCTGTGTATGCTGTTTAAAGAAACAGAGTCATCAGATATATGGTTGTTGCACCTTGTGCTAAAATGGTTCACATGTTATTTATGTTAATATGATTACACTACTCAGATATATGATATTTTTTTGGAACACACATTTGTTTATACTATTATTACTGTAGAGATAGCGCTGCACTACATCTAAATCTCTGGAGAGCAGGTATGTTACATTTGGTGTTTTCGCTCTCACTCTCTCATACTGGTCACTGGAAGTTCAACATGGCACCTCATGGCAAAGAACTCTCTGAGGATCTGAAAAAAAGAATTGTTGCTCTACATAAAGATGGCCTAGGCTATAAGAAGATTGCCAAAACCCTGAAACTGAGCTGCAGCACGATGGCCAAGGCCATACAGTGGTTTAACAGGACAGGATCCACTCAGAACAGGGCTCGCCATGCTCGACCAAAGAAGTTGAGTGCACGTGCTCAGCATCATATCCAGAGGTTGTCTTTGGGAAATAGATGTATGAGTGCTGCCAGCATTGTTGCCGAGATTGAAGGGGTGGGGGGGTCAGCCTGTCAGAGTTCAGACCATACGCCACACACTGCATCAAATTGGTCTGCATGGCTGTCGTCCCAGAAGGAAGCCTCTTCTTAAGATGATGCACAAGAAAGCCTGCAAACAGTGTGCTGAAGATAAGTAGACTAGGACATGGATTACTGGAAACGTCCTGTGGTCTGATAAGACCAAGATAAACTAATTTGGTTCAGATGGTGTCAAGCGTGTGTGGCGGGAACCAGGTGAGGAGTACAAAGACAAGTGTGTCTTGCTTACAGTCAAGCATGGTGGTGGGAGTGTTATGGTCTGGGGCTGCATGAGTGCTGCCGGCACTGGGGAGCTACAATTCATTGAAGGAACTATGAATACCAACGTGTACTGTGAAATACTGAAGCAGAGCACGACCCCTCCCTTCAGAGACTGGGCTGCAGGGCAGCATTCCAACATAATAACAACCCCAAACACACCTCCAAGATGACCACTGCCTTGCTAAAGAAGCTGAGGGTAAAGGTGATGGGCTGGCCAAGCATGTCTCCAGACCTAAACCCTATTGAGCATTTGTGGGGTATCCTCAAACGGAAGGTGAAGAAGCGCAAGGTCTCTAACATCCACCAGCATGATGTCGTCATGGAGGAGTGGAAGAGGACTCCAGTGGCAACCTGTGAAGCTCTGGTGAACCCCATGCCCAGGAGGGTTAAGGCAGTGCTGGAAAATAAGGATGGCCACACAAAATATTGACACTTTGGGCCCGGTTTGGACATTTTCACTTAGGGGTGTATACACTTTTGTTGCCAGACATTAATGGCTGTGTGTTGCATTATTTTGAGGGGACAGCAAATTTACACTGTTATACAAGCTGTACACTCACTATTTTACATTGTAGCAAAGTGTCATGTCTTCAGTGTTGTCACATGAAAAGAGATAAAATTATTTTTACAAAAACTTGAGGGGTGTACTCACTTTTATGAGATACTTTATATTATTTTAAACAGGTTGATTCATCCTAGGAGATTCAAGGGCAGCCTGGACCACGTTTTGTATATTAGTTTTCAATCTGTTAACGAGTGGTAAGAGGTTATAACCCATGTATGTTGTCAATGGTAACTGCATTTCAACTCCTAAGTGTCATGGTGATGCAGGTGTGAGCCCACAGGCGAGCAGGTGACATGGGATCCCCCAGGGCATGGAGTCTAAGGGCCAGCCGGTGTTCTGCTAGGAACCCCCTCACAGGAGTTTGGAGTTTGCATGCTGACCCCAGGTCACAACCCTGCTCGTGAGGAGAGTACGCGAAGACACAGTGCAGGCACAGATGGATGGATGGATGGATGGATTAAACAAATGGAAAGCCAGATAACGAGTCAAGGTCAGGACGGGCAACAGACAAACGTAATCAGGAGAACTAGCCGAGTCAGTACACAAGAGATCAGTCCACGAGAAGCAGGGCCATAGATCAAAGGATCCCCTTTGATGAAGTCACGAGGCACGTGACGTAACGCGTAGGGCGGCAGGAGAAGTGTACCCTTGATGTTACTGGATGTTACTGGAACGAGCTCGATGCTCGTGGAGTTTTGCATGCGATTTGTTTTTAAAAAGCGAGTGTTCCTGTTTTTTTATCTAATAAACGCTTGTTAAAACGTTATTTGCACCAAGAGAGGTTTTGTTTGTTGCCCCCATATACCCCCCCGAGATGACCCCAGAGAAATAGCTGATGGTATGGAGCCTATATGAGTAGAGAAGGAAGCAAGAGGAAGGAACAGGAGACAGAGGACCCCTAGTGGTGGAACTGATCCCCTACCACACAAAGATACCTTTATGTGCTTTTGTTTAGCACACTCCAGGTGAGAGGCTTGAGCACCTAGAAGTGATATAACAGATGTAAAAACACTATACTATATGCCCTGTTAACACCACTTAAGCACCTATAAAGAAAGGCACAAGATATTTTTTAAGAAGAAAGTCACAGCCCGAAGGATCTGTTTTATGTATGCTCTTATAGACTACCCCCCGTTTTATATCTGGACTTGCTAAATGTTTTATATATATGATCTGATGTTGCACAGCTTGGGTTGATTGATGTGGTATATGTTGGTCCAGCCTTGAGACATATAACGATATACCATTAAGCAGTATTTATTTATATATATTTTATTATCATTTTTACTACACTTAGATCTTATTATATCAGGATTTTACGCTTGTTATGCTTTTATTGCTATGGAATTTTAAATTGTATACAAGTGTTAGCGCTCCACCCCTTTTACCTGTGTTTAGATTTTTTTTGATGTTGTGGATTCACATCTTTGTGTGAGCAGCTGACACACACCAGCTACCATACGCACATAGAGAGACTGTGGGAGCGCAGAAGCACACCCTTAATATAAGGAAAACCTATGTGTTGCTCATAGTAAGCAATCACAACCCAGTGAGGATGTGAGGATGTGAGAGCTCCCCTTTTTTTCACAAACATAACTGCTCTGGGGGAGGGGGTAGTTCAGACACCCCAAACCCCCCCTTATCTACGTCCATGACGAGAAATTAGGTTAGGAATGAATGCACGGAAGGAACTTGGGAACAAGTGTTGGTCAAGCAACCAGAACCTGGTCTGAGTGGAATTTAAATAGGGAGATACATGGGAGGCCGGACAAGAAGTAGCAGGAAGGAAGGTATATTAACCATCAGGTGGAGCTGGCGACACCTATAGCTGCTAAGTCAGTGCAGCAAGAGCAGAGCACAAGCTTGTAGAACCACAGGTGCCAGCAGACCTACAGCAGCAAAGGTAAAAAAAGTATGCAACCAGTAAGACACAGATCTGCTCCACAGCTGATCTGTGACACTAAGTACCAGAATCTAGGAGCCACCTGTAATGGAACACTGTGGGGCAACACTGAAATATGCATTGGGTCAAAAGGAAAGATAATAGATTTATTCCAGTTCACCCTGAATCCTGATTAGTCACCAAAGAGCAATATAACGTCCAGAGCCGCTACCACAGGGTCATCCACATCTGCTAGATATAAAAGCATATTATCAGCACAAAGGGAGGTTTTTCCTCCAAAGTGTTTATCCAACAGCCCTTAACCGCAGAATCCACCCTCAGCAATTCCGCGAGTGGTTCGATAGCAAGTGAAACAACAGGGGTGACAAAGGGCACCCCTGCCGATTGCCCCATTCGATCTCAAAAGTGTCAGTAATTATACTGTTATTCTGTTATAACTCTTATTCTGGTGTGAACCAGCCCTAAGGATGGATTCTCACCTGCAAATGCACCCTGCCTGCAATTATATGCGAGAACCAGAGCGGGGGTTTCCCACAATTAGCTCTGAGAGGCAGATCCTATTTAAAGCAATGGGAGGCTGCCAGCTCCCCCAGCTAATTGCGCCCACTTGCATGTAATCACTCATGTGGCAATCACATGTGATTGATCAGCCTTGGACACAGACTGCCTGTGTGTAGGGTTGATCATTCACATGCAATTGCTGCATGAGCGATTACATGTGAGTGGGCATGTTAAGCTAGGGAGCTGGCAGCCTCCCATTGCTTGCAATGTGGCTGCCTCTTGCAGCTAATTATGGGAACTCAAAAATACTGCAATGCTAATAGGATCTCCATGTACATGTTTGTCACCGCTGGATGGTCATGCATGTTGTACATGGCTAGTGATAGCAGTGACTTACTACACTTCCACCTTCTCTGAAGTTTTCAGATAATTGCAATGAGATACAGGTTTACCTGTGATGCGGATTAAAATGTCAGTGCGTTTGTGAAGGCTGTGTGCTGATTGGCAGCTGGTATTAAGCTCTCGAAGACATAGGAAGTCAGTGCAATATTTTTCCAAGACACACAGGTTAGTGTATACATGTCCTGACACCAGAGGTGAACAGTTAGCATTTTTCTACATGTCAGAGATTGACATTGTATTGTTCACAGAAATCAGAAGCCAGAGACATGTGGTCATTACATTTAGACCTGTAGTCCATATTAATTTCTCAGGTCACGGTTTAAATGGTGACAATAACTTAAAGCTGGACTCCAGGCAAACAGCTAAATACATAGATAAAATACACATATGAGAGCTGTTTTACCTGCCATGCGATTTGTATTCTTATTCATCCAGTTCTGAGATTTCAGCAGCTCCACTGCAAAGGTAAGCTCTGATTGCAGGGCAGAAAACCCCAACCAGCCTCCCCTGCAACACACTTCAGTGAAAGGGGGCCTTCTCCTGACCAGCTTCCCAAGGTAGCATCCTCCAGCAAATTACTTTCAGGCCAGTTTCCTCCAGGCCCTCAGTAAAGCACATGCTGAGGCTTGAAAACAATCACTCTTCAGTAACACAGGCTGCCTCCGAGGGGCATAGCCCCCAGAAGAGAGAGAGTTCTGAACAGACACTCCCAAACATTTATCTTCTCCCCAGTCACACCTCCTAGGTCTACCTCTCAGGGATTGGTCAAATAGATATTCATAACCCAGTGACTAACCCTCCTTCTCAAGCTTCTTCCAGAGGCAGGCAGGAGTAATCAACCAGCAGGCTTAGGATAGACATGATTAGACCTAAAAAAAAAATTTTTGCTCAACTTGTACGCAGGTTGAAATGCTGGTTAGAGAAACAGTTGCTGCCCCAGCCAGAAGCGAAACAGTCAACCTGTTTCACACACTTTGGACTGAGCTCTGCCTCTCTCCCTCTCTCTCCCTGCCCAGTGAGACAGTCTGCATGGGAGATAAGACACAGACAGGACACACCATCTCATGTCCAGTCACATCACAGAGCTGCTTCAGCTAAAGTTACCAGAGAGAGACTTGTCTGCCTCTAGAAACCTTCCACATGTAGTGGGATTGCTGGGACCTGTGGTCCTCCCTGAAGAACACCAGCTCTGGAGATCTGCCACTGTGCACTCTGCTGTGTATGGACTCTTGCCTATCCAGCTACGCTGTGACAGCCACAAGCCTGAGTTAGGGATTTGTTTAGGGAAAAAACTATGCACTTTGTTTTGGAACTGTTATCCTGAGAGTTTCTAGTAAAGCTTTTGTAATTTTGTAGTGCCCCCACCTGTGATACTGGCTGCAAAAGTGCCCCATCTATGTTATTGGATGCAAAGTGCCCCCACCTGTAATACTGGCTGCAAAGTGCCCCCACCTGAGATATTGGCTAGAATTTACCCCCACCTGTGATACTGGCTGCAAAGTGCCCCCACCTTTGTTATTGGCTGCAAAGTGCCCCCATCTGTGTTATTGGCTGCAAAGTGCCCCCACCTGTGATGCTGGCTGCAATTTACCCCCACTTGTGATATTGGCTGCAATTTGCTCCCACCTGTGATATTGGCTGCAATTTTCCCAACCTGTGATATTGGCTGCAATTTACCCCAACCTGTGATACTGGCTGCAATTTACCCCCACCTGTGATATTGGCTTTAATTTACACCCACCTGTGATATTGGCTGCAATTTGCCCCCACCTGTGATATTGGCTGCAATTTGCCCCCACCTGTGATATTGGCTGCAATTTACCCCCACCTTTGATATTGGCTGCAATTTGCCCCCACCTGTGCTATTGGTTGCAATTTGCCCCACCTGTGATACTGGCTGCTATATACCCCACCTGCGATGCTGAGCTGTATACTGTGTCCTGAGATGCTGAGATGTATACTGTGTAATGTGATGCTGAGCTGTATACTGTGTCCTGTGATGCTGAGCTGTATACTGTGCCCTGTGATACTGAGCTGTATACTGTGTCCTGTGATGCTGAGCTGTATACTGTGTCCTGTGATGCTGAGCTGTATACTGTGTCCTGTGATGCTCAGCTGTATACTGTGCCCTGTGATGCTGAGCTGTATACTGTGTCCTGTGATGCTGAGCTGTATACTGTGTCCTTTGATGCTAAGCTGTATAATGTGTCCTGTGATGCTAAGCTGTATACCGTGTCCTGTGATGCTGAGCTGTATACCATGTCCTGTGATGTGGAGCTGTATACTGTGTCCTGTGATGCTGGGGCTGTATACTGTGTCCTGTGATGCTGAGCTGTATACTGTGTCACTGAGCTTTATACTGTGTCCTGGGATGCTGAGCTGTATACTGTGTCCTGCGATGCTGAGCTGTATACTGTGTCCTGTGATGCTGAGCTGTATACTGTGTCTTGTGATGCTAAGCTGTGTACTGTGTCCTGTGATGCTGAGCTGCATACTGTGTCCTGTGATGCTGAGCTGTATACTGTGTCCTGTGATGCTAGGGCTATATACTGTGTCCTGTGATTGTGGAGCTGTATACTGTGTCCTGTGATACCAAGCTGTATACTGTACCCGGTGGTGCTGAGCTGTATACTGTGCCCTCTGATGCTGAGCTGTATACTGTGTCCTGTGATGCTGAGCTGTATACCGTGTCCTGTGATGCTAAGCTGTATACCGTGTCCTGTGATGCTGAGCTGTATACCATGTCCTGTGATGTGGAGCTGTATACTGTGATGCTGGGGCTGTATACTGTGTCCTGTGATGCTGAGCTGTATACGGTGTCACTGAGCTGTATACTGTGTCCTATGATGCTGAGCTGTATACTGTGTCCTGTGATGCTGGGGCTGTATACTGTGTCCTGTGATGCGGAGCTGTATACTGTGCCCTGTAATGCTGAGCTGTATACTGTGTCCTGTGATGCTGAGCTGTATACTGTGCCCTGTGATGCTGAGCTGTATACTGTGTCCTGTGATGCTGAGCTGTATACTGTGCCCTGTGATGCTGAGCTGTATACTGTGCCCTGTGATGCTGAGCTGTATACTGTGTCCTGTGATGCTGGGCTGTATACTGTGTCCTGTGTTGCTGAGCTGTATACTGTGTCCTGTGATGCTGAGCTGTATACTGTGTCGCTGAGCTGTATACTGTGTCCTGTGATGCTGAGCTGAATACTTTGTCCTGTGATGCTGAGCTGTATATGGTGTTCTGTGATGCTGGGGCTGTATACTGTGTACTGTGATTGCGGAGCTGTATACTATGCCCTGTGATGCTGAGCTGTATACTGTGTCCTGTGATGCTGAGCTGTGTACTCCTGACACAATATGTGGAATACAGGGAACAGAGTGGGTGGATTCTATAAGGGGTGGGGCTTATTAGAAGTAGGAGGGGTCAAAAAGGAAGGACGGGGCCTGCCCCCCATCCTAAAACTTTTCCAGCCGCCACTGCTTCAGGCTATGATGCAGAGAAACCGGGGAGCACAACTCGCTTCTAAGTTGGGGTACTGCCATAATGTTGATGTCACATGAAAGCGGCCCTGCCTGGTCTCGCGTATTAGCGAGCACGCACACCAGAGAGTCTGGAGGAAAGAGAAGAGTTAGAGAAAGCAAAAGGCCCCGTGTGCACTGGGCAAGTTGGCCCCGCTCACCAGCTGAGTACAGCAGAGCCAAAAACTAAGTTGATCCAGCCTAGAGCAGGGAGCTACATCTACTTTAAATTTCTTTGTTTAATGTGTGTTGAAGTCTTGATGTTGTTTAGTCATGGATAGGAATTAATTGATTTGCACACATGAACACTTGCAGTAAGTCTGATGGTATACCATAGAGCAGTGTTTTTCATTTTTGGAAAATCCAATGCATTCAAAACTGTCAGTCCTTTGCACCCAAAGGACCACTTGCCAATTTACTCCATGTCTACAGAATGGCAGTTGCCAGCCTAAACCGTATAGATTCCGACACCAGGATACAATGGGGATCTCACTTCTATAAAGGAGTTAGGATCTCCATCACCATTTAGGAAATTGGCCTAATAAAGACATGTAGCACCCGCTAGTGTGCAATTAGTGGCAATGCAGGAAAATACATGTTTTTGGCTCATGCTAAAAATGAGTCTTTGAAACTGGGTCAAAAGTTTACTGCAGTTCAGGGGTGGAAGACTAATACAGGTAGGTCTCTGGTGCCTCCCTCTATCTCTGGGACGTTGGAGAACGTTCTAGAAACTGGAGGGTGGAGGTCAGGAGGGTTGATCTGCATACTTAGGGGAGTTTGGCCAATCCCCAGGCAGTGGGCCTGCCTTGGTGGCAAAGCAGCCCTTAAATATGGATGTTATGCTGGCTGGGAGTCAGGTAGAAGAGGGAGTGTTGAAGAGACTGTTGGTAGCCCTTGAGGAGAACCCTTGCTGGGGGGCTCTGCCTCAGGCTGGGGCTTGGGCTGGCCTGGAAGATTTTCTGGCAACATCACCACTTGAATGGAATCTTGCCTAGGAATCAGCGAGAGCAAAGAGGACAGTGTGAGGAGCACATTCAAGGGAGAGACTGTCACATATAGCAAGCCCTTTCTAGATGTCAGCATTGGGCTTAATTCTTTCCTTTACCCTACCTTGGGAGATCTTCAGTACCAGTCAGGTGGGCTACCAGAGCTGGCCCAAAACATTGTGCTGCCTGGGTCCAAGAATGAAATGCTGGCCCCCCCCCCCCCAAAAAAAAGAATGGGCAGCAGTATGAGATGGGGAAATTCCACCTGTAACGCATCGCGAACTGAGGACACACAAAACTGCTTGGAAAAAAAATCCTTTTGGGGTAAATTTGCCGCACTGGTATCAGTGCTCTGTCTCTCTCTTTGCTGGTGTCAGTGCACACTCTCTTAGTGCTGGTGTCAGTGTCCTCTATCTCAGTGCTAGTATCAGTGCACACTCTTAGTGCTGGTGTCAGTGTCCTCTATCTCAGTGCTGATGCCAGTGCTCTGTCTCTATCAGTGCTGTACTCACATAGAGTTCCTTGAACTCTGCCTCACAGAATAGAAGGGGCTGTGTACCTCAGAGGTCTCATCATCCCCGCCAGGCAGCAGTAGGTCCCCCGGGACTCCCTATAGGGAAAGAGCTCCTGGTGGGAGACAGCCGTGGAGAAGCCGTGAGGTGAGAAGGGGTCTCTGTCCTCAAGGGATTAGGGGTCTCTGTCCCCAAGGGAGATGGGGTCCCTGTCCCCAGGTGGGAAGGGGTCTCTGTCCATAAGTGAGAAGGGATCCCTGTCCCCAGGGGGGTGGGGTCCCTGTCCCCAGGTGAGAAGTGGTCCCTGCCCCCAGGAAGAAACAACATACAAAATCATCTGTGTACTTTAAGCCAGGTAGAGAGAGAAAGTGGGGTCAATAGAATT
The DNA here is from genome assembly GCA_018402905.1 of Glandirana rugosa. NCBI lineage: Eukaryota > Metazoa > Chordata > Amphibia > Anura > Ranidae > Glandirana > Glandirana rugosa. Next base: position 457,950 of record BLSH010135733.1, read on the forward strand.
CTCTGTCATAAACAGTTCATAGGTAGATAGTTCATGAACAAGCCGCTGGTTCTGGCTGTGCTGGTGGGCCCAGGCGCAAACTCAGGTGGGCTCAGGCGCAGCCGCTAACATCACATCTGGGTGGAGGGCGGAGTCGGATGTGGCATCAGCAGCTATGTCTGAGCCCATCTGAGTCCCTGGAAGCACTGAAAACCACCAGCACAGCTGGAACCAGCGGCCACTCAGTTTCCCTGACCGCAGCTCGTCCTCCCCAAGAGTGGATGAACTACCGTATAACACTACATGGGATGGCTACTCTTTTATCCTGTGTGTTGCTACTTGACATGTTTAAAACGTCCCACTAGTTGCTGCACGTAGATGGCGCTGCTCTTCTTTTGTTTTGCAGTCCCTGCCCCCAGGGGAGAAGGGGTCCCTGTTCTCAGGGGCGATGGGGTCCCTGTCCCCCGGTGAAAAGGGTTCCCTCTTCCCAGGGGAGATGGGGTCCCTGTTCCCAGGAGAGAAGTGGTCCCTGTTCCCAGGTGAGAAGGGGTCCCTGTCCCCAAGAGAGATGGAGTGGACTATGGGATGGTGTGTGGGGGATATGAGGTATTCTCACTCACCATGACCAAGCTGCAGGGCACTAATTCACTACTCCCTCCAGCAGCAGCACGGACAGGGCGATCAGCATATCTCTGAGGCAAGGAAGACCTGTGTATGACGGGGAGGAGGAGGGGGGCTGGCCTGGTAGACAAGCCTGCTTTGTCCTCTGGCTCTCATAAGGCTCCTGCACTGCAGCTCCTGTGTGCTTAAACTTAGTGCGGGAGCTGGAATGGATGAAGCCAACTCAGGGGGGCGACTCTGGCTGGGGAGGACACTGGACTGAGTGTCGTTGGCATGGGGCTGGAGAGAGGGATCCGGAGGAGCCAGCCGAGCACACGGGCGGGGAATCCAAGATTAAAGAACAGCCAGTGTGGTAGAGCAGGGAGCTCTGCTATCCACCCTCTAGTGGCCGCTCTTTAATTAGGCGGCCGCAAGGCTAGACGACCGCCCAATTAACCACTTCCTGACCAGCGTCGTAAATAGGCGGCGGCTGGTTTTGAGTGGCTGTACCAGGATATAGCCTGCAGCTGCAGGCTATATCCCAATATCGTTTTTTAGAGTGGACAGTTGGCTATCCGGGGTTCGGGAGCCGCTCGGCCATTATCCCAGGGGGCGGGAAGGGACATCCCCCCCTCCTGCCGCCTTCCGCCACTCTTCCACCGGGAGACCGGAGTGACGATCTGGTGCCACCGCTAGCTAGGGTTGCCACATCATCCCTTTAATCCAGGACACATATGAGTTACACAGGTTCTGGGGCTAACTTAATGCAGATAAGGCACCAAGTGAGTTTAATTACCACCTTAATCAGTCTCAGAACCTGTGTAATTAGTATGTGTCCTGGATTAAAGGGATGATGTGGCAACCCTACCGCCAGCTAGAAGGAGACCTGACAGAAGCCGGAATCGGCTCCGATCGGGTCTCCTTCGGCAAATTCCGGAAGCAACGTCATAACGTCACTTCCAGTTTACTAGGCGGCTAACAGCGGCAATTTAAAAAAAATGACAGTATTCAGAATTGCCGTTTCTGGTGATCTGAATACTGTGAAGTGCAAAGGAGGGATGGGGGGTTTTTAGACCCCCCCAGGCCTCCAAAAAGTGTACCTGTCACCATATATTACTATCACAAGGAATGTAAACATCCCAACAGCAATAAAAGTGGAACAGTGTTAAAAATAAATAAATAAATAAAAATTAAATAAAAAAAAAAAATTAAAGCGTCACCGTCCCCGCGAGCTCGCGCAGCAAAGAAAACTACACATGTGAGGTATTGCTGCGATCACCAGAGTGTGAGCAATAATTTTAGCAACAGACCCCCTCTGCACCTCTAACCTGGTAACCGTTAAAAAAATTTTAAAGCGTCGCCTATGGAAATTTTTAAGTACCGGACTTTGTCGCCATTCCGCGAGTGCGCGCAATTTTCGACCGTGTCATGTATGGTATCTATTAACTCGGCGTAACATTCTCTTTCACAATATACAAAAAAATGGGCTAACTTTACTGCTGTCTTATTTTTTAACTCAAAAAAGTGAAATTTTTCCAAAAAAATCGCGCTTGAAAGACCGCTGCGCAAATACAGTGTGACAAAAAGTATTTCAACGATCGCCATTTTATTCTCGAGGGTGTTTGAAAAAAATATATATAATGTTTGGGGGTTCTAAGTAATTTTCTAGCAAAAAAAAAACAGTTTTTAGCTTGTAACCAACAAATGTAAAAAAGGGCCCCGGGTGGTAAGTGGTTAAAGAGCCGCCTCTGCCGCCCCTCTCAAATCGCCGCCTGGGCCCAATGGACCCATCGGGACCCATGGTAGGGCCGGCCCCATGGGCTACAGTGGAACTGGAGTCACTCCTGTTTGCAACCTACAACTTTTGTGCTACTTTTTAAGAGGAACAGAAAGTTCCTAGTCCTTAACCACTTGCCGACCACCGATCGGCATTTGACGGCGGCAAAGTGGTTCGTTCCCGCAAAACGCCGTCATACGACGGCGGCCGCGAGATCGCGCCTAGTGAGCGCGCGCCGCCGGAGGCGCGTGCCCGCACTCACTGTGTTCGGGGAGAGCCAGGGAGCGGGTGCGGCGGCTTCGATTGCCGCCGGCTACCCGCGATGGCCCCCCCGGAGTGAAGGAACGGAGGTCCGTGTAAGTAAACACGGACCTCCGCTCTGTGTGAGGGGGAAGGGCTGTGATCACAGCCTTCCTGTACGTGAAGGCTGTGACCACTTCCCTTCCCCAGCTAGGGCAGCCCCCATACAGTTAGAACACGCCCAGGGAACATAGTTAACCCTTAGAGCGCCCCCTGCAGGTTAACCCCTTTACTGCCAATGGCATTTACACAGTAATCAGTGCATTTTTATAGCACTGATCGCTGTATAAATGCCAATGGTCCCAAAAAAGTGTCAAAATGGTCCAACATGTCCGCTGAAATATCGCAGTACCGCTAAAAATCGCAGATCGCCGCCATTACTAATAAAAAATAAAAAAAAAATAAAAACCCCAAAAATGAAAAACGCGACCACGTTTGCGCAAACCAATCAATAAACGCCGATTGCGATTTTTTTTATCGCAAATATGAGGAAGAATATAAATCGGCCAAAAACGGTGAAAAAAAAGTTTTTTTATATTTTTTTTTGGATTTGTATTTTAGCAAAAAGTAAGAAATTTGGGTTTTTTTGCAAAATTGTCGCTCTTCTTTTGTTTATAGCGGCGATCAGAAATGACGCAGAGGTGATCAAATACCACCAAAAGAAAGCTCTATTTGTGGGGAAAAAAGGACGCAAATTTCGTTTGGGTACAACGTCGCATGACCGCGCAATTGTCAGTTAAAGCGACGCAGCGCCGAATCGCAAAAAGGGCTCCGGTCCTAAAGCTGGAAATCCTTCCGGGGCTGAAGTGGTTAAGGGGCTATTGCTTTTCTATCAGAGACTGTCAGTGTCCAGGAAGAAAGACAGTTCTAAAACCTGTACATAGTAGGAAGGAAGTTGTCCCTGATTTTGTTGCTATCAAGTTGGGCATCACGTAATTCCTAATCCCCATCCAAGTTATTACCCCCTAGTAAAACATAAAAACTAAGCTCAAAGACTGGTACTTATGTCTGGAGAAAGTGTGGAAAATACTTGATACCTGGCTGTGCAGTGTTGGGGGAACCGATTACCAGCTGTTCCTTTGGGGGTGAGCGCTACAGAAGTAATACGCTTTATTATTCAGCATTATCCCAGTATGGACTCATTATAATACTTTCTTATGAGGGCAGTGATGTAAGTGTTTTTGAAAGAAAATATGGGGGTGGCGGGAAAGTGAAGGGAGACCTTGCACTCTCTGCTACTTTCAATATTAAATTAGACTGGTGGTGCCACTTTTATTACTTTATGTCAGTTAAATCTAATAAGCAAATTTTGGGGTTTTCCTGCCGTTATACAAGGCCTTGCTGATAAGAGAAAGGAACTTTTTTATCTGTTGTTCCATACACACCAGGCTTGCCATTTATTTAGCTTGTCAGAGTATCAACAGCCTTTAAAGTCCACCAGGGACAAGTTCTATCACTACAGCTGGAGAAATGCTGTGCGCCATTGCCACCTAAAGCTGTATTCTCCTTTTAAATTGATAGGATGGACATTTGATCCCTGAATAAAGTGGCCCTCTGTTTACGAGACACGTACGCTTTAACCTCCCTGTTGATTAATCTGCATCTTGATGTGTAGAGGTGACCTGACCCCGGATCAGCAATGACATAATGATGCAATCCCAGTCTTCCAGTAATTAATGGCAGATCATTAGCTAATGGCTGCAAGTTTGTAATTGTAACGTTATTATGGATGATACAAAGGAAGGGTACTTATATGAATATGGATAAGGAAGCATCACAGTGATTAATCAATACTGGAGCTTCATGTGCTGTGCATTGCTGCTAGGTTTGGGATCAATCCTCCTGTGTGGCACTAGGACAATTCTACAGAATGTGCTGGGGTTTATCGATGATCTGCAGGCATTTGAATTAAATGTAAAGACTTAATATTGTCTGTACTTTATATCTATAGATATATTCACGGACGTAGCAAAAGCTTGGAAATAGTTAAAGTATATGTAAATCCAATCACCACGACAGGACTTCCATCTTCACCCGGTCTTCCATCTGAGTTTGCGGGTTTCGGCTGCTTGAATGGCTGAGCTGGGATGACATCACTCCCACGGGAGTCATGGGCGCGGCATGGCTTTCAAATTGGACAGCACGCCATCCATTGAGAGTGCAGTGTGAATGTGCCGGTGACCTCACTGGCCGCTACTATTGGAAATATCTCCTAAACAGTGCATGTTTAGGAGATATTTACTGTACCTACAGGCAAGCCTTACTATCACAAGGTGGGCTTTACTACCACTTTAAGTCATTTTAAAACAGTAAGGTCTCCTTCACACAGGCATGGGGGGGCAGTAAAATAGGAGGTTGAGCAGCAGTTTTACCGTCCCTCCCGGTCAACAGGTGAGTGAGTCCATGATGACCTGGGCTCAGAGGACACTGGTTCAATCTTGGCATTGTGTGGTGAAATAAAAGTACCGCAGGGAAGAACTCCAGATTGAAATTAAATATTGCAACAAAAGCTGCTTCTGTGTTGGGGCCTTTGATGGGCAGTCATTTTTATCTTGTTATATTTGTCCGGAGTTCTGCTTTAAAAACACATTACTCAGGTATGGTCTATTGTTCTCACCATCAGGAAACCTCCATGGAAACTGTCATGCAGTCATTACATGGATGTATGGATGGAAATAGCCCGCAGGAGATCAGTAGCACTGATATGCAACAAATGATTAAATAAATGTGAACACGTTATTTTGTATAAAAAAATGGCAGTTGTTTATGATACAAAAGGCTTTAGAAAACAACATCGACTTCAAGCCTTGAGGAAGGTAAACACTTTGGGTTAATGGCATAATAAAATATGAAAAATGAGCAGTATTACTGACCAACTGAGCTATCAGGCAACAAAGATTAAGCCATCATTCACACTTGTGCGGATTTGAAATCTTTCTACTTCAGAGAGATTTCAAAGCCGCAGATCAGTGCGATTTGCACCTACAATCTATTTGCGGCAGAAGTAGTGCAGGGACCTTTTTCAAAGTCGCTGCGACATGAGTTGTGGCAATTTGAACGGTTTCATTGCCGACAATGGAGTGCAACATGTCATGTGATTTGGAACTGTCAAATCACATGACAAATCGCACCGGTGTAAATGGGGGCTAAAGCTCAACTTTTGTCCAAATTTATTTTTTATTTTGGATAAGAGTAAGGAACTGTTTTTGTCCCCTTTGGCAAGTTTTTTCTTCACATTCTTTACTGGTGACCCTCTATTCTCCAGCTATTTGTCTTAATGTCACAGGGGTAAAAATTAGGGTAACAGTCCCCCATCTTGGGCCTCAGTCCCGATGATGCTGTGCCCCAGGCGAAGACCTGGGATTTTAATATCTGCACAGTCTATTTATATATTTGCATATCATTTTTATTTATCTATTTTATAGATTTTTTTTTACTTATTTTTCTATTCTATTGTAATTCCCCTTTGCTTTCCTTGTCATTGCAATATATTGAGTGTGTTTACAAAAATAAGGTAGAATCTCTCCAATCAAGACAGGTTTAAAAACTATATCCAGAACTAAACAAAAAGTTTTCCCTGGGATTCATAAAGTCTGACACAGACAGATTTTGCAAAAGTTTCTCTCATGTGTTCTTAAAGGGGTGCAGCATGTGCCACAATCATGTACCTTCATGTACCAACATGTTCCACAGAAAGTGTGTAGCATGATTAATGGTGCAGATAAGGGCATTGTAGCAGTGGAAAGTGTCCAGCCCACCCACGGGTGGAACATGCTGCTATATATATCTACACATGAGATAAGTATCCTGCCACATATGGATTTTTCTCTGTTTTGCACATTTCTTTGGTTGTTTCTTCACTCTCTTTGGTTCCTTTTATATACAGTATCTCACAAAAGTGAGTACACCCCTCACATTTTTATAAATATTTTATTACACCTTTTCATGTGATAACACTGAAGAAATGGCACTTTGCTACAATGTAAAGTAATGAGTGTACAGCTTGTATAACAGTGTAAATTTGCTGTCCCCTCAAAATAACTCAACACACAGCCATTAATGTCTATACCACTGCCAACAAAAGTGAGTACACCCCTAAGTGAAAATGTCCAAATTGGGTCCAATTAGCCATTTTTCCTCACTGGTGTCATGTGACTCGTTAGTGTTACACAGTCTCAGGTGTGAATGGGGAGCAGGTGCATTCAATTTGGTGTTATCGCTCTCACTCTCTCATACTGGTCACTGGAAGTTCAACATGGCACCTCATGGCAAAGAACTCTCTGAGGATGTGAAAAAAAGAATTGTTGCTCTATGTAAAGATGGCCTAGGCTATAAGAAGATCACCAGGACCCTGAAACTGAGCTGCAGTATGGTGGCCAAGACCATACAGTGGTTTACAGGACAGGTTCCACTCAGAACAGGCCTCGCCATGGTCGACCAAAGAAGTTGAGTGCACATGCTCAAAGTCATATCAAGAGGTTGTCTTTGGGAAATAGATATATGAGTGAAGGGGTGGGGGGTCAGCCTGTCAGTGCTCAGATCATAAACTGCACACTGCATCAAATTGGTCTGCATGGCTGTCATCCCAGAAGGAAGCCTCTAATAAAGATGATGCACAAAAAAGCCTGCAAACAGTTTGCTGAAGACAAGCAGGCTAAGGACATGGATTACTGGAACCATGCCCTGTGGTCTGATGCGACCAAGATAAACTTATTTGGTTCAGATGGTGTCAAATGTATGTGGCAGCAACCAGGTGAGAAGTACAGAGACAAGTGTGTCTTGCCTACACTCAAGCATGGTGGTGGGAGTGTCATGGTCTGGGGTTGCATGAGTGCAGTTCATTGAGGGAACCATGAATGCCAACATGTACTGTGACATACCGAAGCAGAGCATAACCCCCTCCCTTCGGAGACTGGGTTGCAGGGCAGTATTCCAACATGATAACGACCCCAAACACACCACCAAGACGACCGCTGCCTTGCTAAAGAAGCTGAGGGCAAAGGTGATGGACTGACCAAGCATGTCCCCAGACCTAAACCCTATTGAATATCTGTGGGGCATCCTCAAATGGAAGGTGGAGGAGCACAAGGTCTCTAACATCCACCAGCTCAGTGATGTCATCATGGAGCAGTGGAAGAGGACTTCAGTGGCAAGCTGTGAAGCTCTGGTGAACTCCATGCCCAAGAGGGTTAAGGCAGTGCTGGAAAATAATGGTGGCCACAAAAAATATTGATACTTTATGCCCAATTTGGACATTTTCACTAGTTATTTTGAGGGGACATCAAATGTACACTGTTATACAAGCTGTACACTGACTACTTTACATTGTAGCAAAGTGTCATTTCTTCAGTGTTGTCACATGAAAAGATATAAAATATTTAGAAATAATGTGAGGGGTGTATTCACTTTTGTGAGATACTGTATATGACTGCCTATACTTTGCACCAACAGCTTCACTTGCTTGGATATGGTCCTACAGTTTACAGTTTCACTTTCAGTGGCACCATTTCCTCTCACCCCCATTGGACACTGGTTTTCATTAGTATTACCTTATCACATCAGAGCTCTTCATAGCATAAAATAATTTTTTCACAGATTCCTACGGAGCCTCCCCCCATGTTACCATTTTTACGCCATATGGAGAATCCAATTTCCTGGGGATCTTGTGCTTGGGCGTTTAGCCAGTGCACAGTGTGGCTTCCTCAGCTCCTGGGACAGACGATAGACGATCCATCCTAGCAGCTCCTTCCAATTGCAGTATCACATACTCCTGAATCCCAGTCCCATGTAAGCAATCAGGTCATAACATACCTTTTTCTCCTTTTTTTTTTTACAATAAGTTTATTAGAATGAATTCACATAAATAAACTTAGACATCCTACATATGTACAGTCAATAGAATCATTGAATTTCAGCAAAAGCATAGATGTCATAAGTCGAGTAGCTTGCATTCTTAAAAGGCAACTAGAGATAATAAAAATGCAAATTTGAATTTACAGGGTCATTTTCTCCTTTTTTTGATGTTGGAGTCTCAATTAGAGTTTATCAGTGTTTATATTTTTTGCACACTAGTGGATGCATCTGCTCCTGATGAAGTGATTTGATTAACATGAAATGCGCTGAGCATTAACAGGGTGCAACCATGTTTTTATACAATCATCATTTGCATATATTTTATAATCTATGCTATGTTATTATTTTCTCACACAGAGTGTATACTCCATACATCGGTAACTGGAACGTGCTGCTATGTCGTTTTCAAGGTTGTATATATATGAACTGTTTGGAATGTGTATTTATATCTTCAATTTTTATGTGTTTATGAACTGTACTTCATCCTATTGTGTGTGTATATATATATATATATATATATATATATATATATATATACACACACAGTGGGTACGGAAAGTATTCAGACCCCCTTACATTTTTCACTCTTTGTTATATTGCAGCCATTTGCTAAAATCATGTAAGTTCATTTTTTCCCCTCATTAATGTACACACAGCACCCCATATTGACAGAAAACACAGAATTGTTGACATTTTTGCAGATTTATTAAAAAGGAAAAACTGAAATATCACATGGTCCCAAGTATTCAGACCCTTTGCTCAGTATTTAGTAGAAGCACCCTTTTGATCTAATACAGCCATAAGTCTTTTTGGGAAAGATGCAACAAGTTTTTCACACCTGGATTTGGGGATCCTCTGCCATTCCTTCTTGCAGATCCTCTCCAGTCCTGTCAGGTTGGATGGTAAACATTGGTGGCCAGCCATTTTTAGGTCTCTCCAGAGATGCTCAATTGGGTTTAATTCAGGGCTCTGGCTGGGCCATTCAAGAACAGTCACGGAGTTGTTGTGAAGCCACTCCTTCGTTATTTTAGCTGTGTGCTTAGGGTCATTGTCTTGTTGGAAGGTAAACCTTCCGCCCAGTCTGAGGTCCTGAGCACTCTGGAGAAGGTTTTGTCCAGGATATCCCTGTACTTGGCCGCATTCATCTTTCCCTCGATTGCAACCAGTCGTCCTGTCCCTGCAGCTGAAAAACACCGCCAATACATGATGCTGCCACCACCATGCTTCACTGTTGGGACTGTATTGAACAGGTGATGAGCAGTGCCTGGTTTTCTCCACACATACCACTTAGAATTAAGGCCAACAAGTTCTATCTTGGTCTCATCAGATTAGAGAATCTTATTTCACACCATCTTGGAGTCCTTCGGGTGTTTTTTTAGCAAACTCCATGCGGGCTTTCATGTGTCTTGCACTGAGGAGAGGCTTCCGTCGGGCCACTCTGCCATAAAGCCCCGACTGGTGGAGGGCTGCAGTGATGGTTGACTTTCTACAACTTTCTCCCATCTCCCGACTGCATCTCTGGAGCTCAGCCACAGTGATCTTTGGGTTCTTCTTTACCTGTCTCACCTAGGCTCTTCTCCCCCGATAGCTCAGTTTGGCCGGACGGCCAGCTCTAGGAAGGGTTCTGGTCATCCCAAACGTCTTCCATTTAAGGATTATGGAGGCCACTGTGCTCTTAGGAACCTTAAGTGCAGCAGAAATTTTTTTGTAACCTTGGCCAGATCTGTGCCTTGCCACAATTCTGTCTCTGAGCTCTTCAGTAATTCCTTTGACCTTATGATTCTCATTTGCTCTGACATACACTGTGAGCTGTAAGGTCTTCTATAGACAGGTGTGTGGCTTTCCTAATCAAGTCCAATCAGTATAATCAAACACAGCTGGATTCAAATGAAGGTGTAGAATCATCTCAAGGATGATCAGAAGAAATGGACAGCACCAGTTAAATATATGAGTGTCACAGCAAAGGGTCTGAATACTTAGGACCATGTGATATTTCAGTTTTCCTTTTTTAATAAAGCTGCAAAAATGTCAATAATTCTGTGTTTTTCTGTTAATATGGGGTGCTGTGTGTACATTAATGAGGAAAATAAATGAACTTAAATGATTTTAGCAAAGATTTTAACAAAGAGTGAAACATTTAAGGGGGTCTGAATACTTTCCGTACCCACTGTATGTATATATATATATATATATATATATATATATAGTGACTTTAATGTACTTCATATTGAGTGTGATTGTATACCCTCTTTTGTAACAATAAACTTGTTAAGTCACTATACACGTATTACCTTATTTAGTTGTCACTTGCCTCACATAAAGTCCCAATTCCCTCTTTATGCTCAGATATATGCAATAAAGTGAACCAATTCCTTACATGGCAAAGCGCACTTTAACACAATGAGTTAGGCTAGGTAGACATCTACACGTCCATGCGAGCCGTGGTTTGCACAGGCACGACAGCCCATTCCTTTGAATGGGCTGCTGTGCCCCATGAAATGCAGGAAAGAAGTCCCTGGACTACTTTGTAAATCACAGCCTGCATGTAAACAGCGAGTACATTGCAGTTCCCAGTGCAGGTGCGATTTCCAGTGTGGGCGGCGTGCCATTAAGATTAATGGCACCTGCCTGCGAGTTCCACGCTTCTCTGTGCGGGTGGTTGAAGCTGCATAGATTTGTGCGGGTCCCGCAGCGGCACCACCTACACAGATGTGAACCTAGCCTTACTACTTAACTTAAGCCAGCTATGGAGGCGTGTCCAACATGGCGCAGCATGAGGTGGCATAGTAACTGAGCTACAAAGGTCCGAAACAGTTTTCCTGCTTTTATTGGGTGTGATAGCCCTCCAGCACGTTCGCAGCAGCTTCCCTACCTTAGATTTGAACGCGGGGCATGAAGAGAGGGACGAGTCAATCTCCCACTAGCCACACCAGGACATCATTCATTAGAGCGCTCACTGGCAAAGGATGGCCCAAGGCTCAGTGCCATCTCGGCTCACATGGCTTCCAGGGTGAGGAGACCGGACTGCAACCCGCAAACTCAGCAGAGCTTGCCACGGTTATGTTAGCTACAACTACCTGCCAAACAACCCTGATGGATAAAGTAGACCATCTACAAACTAGTATTGGTTTCATCTGTAAAGATATAGACTCCTTAAGAGAGCGGGTGACGGAGGTGGAGTAAAGGGTGCCCTCTGCTGAGGACACGATGCGGGACCATAAGTTGGACCTTCACACTCTGAAAATCATAGTTAAGGTGCTGGAATCCAGGGCAGAGGATGTGGAGAACCATAACAGGTGCAATAATCTGTGGATCTTGGGCTTGCCTGAGGGTGTGGAGGGGGCCAATACTACTACCTTTATGGAACAACTCCTGTGCCAGCTGCTGTCGAATGCTGGGTTCTCCTCCTTCTTCTCTGTGGAGCGGGCCTCTCCACGGACATTCATATTCAAGCTACTCCAATTTAAAGACCAAGATCTGGTCTTGAGAGAGTCCTGGGTCCAGGGGGAGTTATGCTATGAGAATGCTAAACTGCTACTGTTTCCTGGGTACTCAGTGGAGACACAGCGCCAGAGGAAATAATTTGATTCGGTGAGGGCCCATCTTTGAGCCAAACGGTTAAAGTGCAGCATGCTGTTTCCCGCCACTTGAGAGTGGAGGATAGGGAATTGGTTCAGTTCTTCCCAGAGGATGCTTCAGCGTGGCTAGACACCATCCGTTGACGGTGAGATGTATCCACTCTGTTATGTATCTGTAACTTGAAACCACGTACCTGGTAGCAGAGCCTGTCTTTCGTAGAAGGAGACCTCTCATACAGCTCTGGCTCAGAGCCCACTGGAGTGGGGACAGTGGTCCCGTGAGCGCAACGAGGTAGGAGTGCCTCTGTCAGCAGCTGTAGACTGGATGCTGGAAGCGAAGCCTGGAACACTGGACAGCAGACAGCTGGAACAGGAACGGCAGCAGCAGATCAGCAATCACAGAAGCTGGATGCAGGGCAAGCAGAATCAGAAGACAAGGAATGGTCAGAGGCAGGCCGGGTTTCAGCAACGGGTATCAGGCTGGCAGAATAACGGAGTGAAACAAGCCGGGTGTGGATAGGAGAAGGCAGAATGGTCAAAGCAAGCCGGGGTCAAGCAGGTAGGAGATCAAGTAACAACAGCAGGTAGCAGGTTCAGGTATGGACAAGCTGTAGATCATACAGCACTTCAGCCAAAGTCTGACTTCCTTATAAAGGCCCATGTGATGTGCTGGCAGAGATGCTGGGTCCTAGAGCCCTCCTGCTCTGACGGATTCTGGGTCCTAGAGTCCTCCTGCTATTGGTGCCCTAACAACATCCCTGTGCATGAATCCGTGTGTGCACAAACGTGCGCGATCGCAACGCTCGTCTGGATCTCTGACAGCATCACTCTCAGTTTCTTCCCTCTCCCTATAGCCCCATATGCTCTGTTGGTCTATGACTGATTTCTGACCCTGATACTTCGCTCTTCACTAGTATTTTTCCCCGCTATCTTGCCCATTGAGCCGCCATGCCATCTGCGGGCCTCTCACATGTGGCGCGCCTGGGGGTAGGGTATGCATGCCCTTCCTTGTTGGTGCTGAAACTTCCACAGTTATTGTAGATCTTATACGGAACTACAGGCCCAGACAGATTACTCTTACACTCCTTGGATCTCCTTGATTCCTTACCTGTACTGATTATATCAATGCAGTATCACCCTGGATGCCTGGACTCCATTACCTCTGATCTGCACATGTGATGTGTTTCGTACTCTTTTATGTTTTTTCTCTCCCTTTTTTTTGGTTTGCAACTACAAAGTTTTAAGATTGTGCCCCCAGTCATCGACTGGATGATCATACCTCCATTTATCTCTGGATGATTTGCAAAAACGATATAGACTCAGAGCTATACTATCAGCACATGCACTGATTATACTGACTGACTGAATCTTGCTCACATAGCCCCCGAGTTGGCAAATTAGCCATGGTTTGGGATAGGGTTCAAATTTCCCCTGGTTTTTGTGGGGTTGGTGGGGTGGGGGGCGGGTATTGGAGATCTGTTTGTTACTGTTAGGGTACATGGTAATATTCACTGTTTCAAATAGATGTATGGGCCCATTGACTGGTTTTCTGTGGTCCCTTTTAGTACATGTAATGGCGGCTGTCCAAGTCTTGCTACTTCCTGTTCCCCCCTCTCATGATAGGAAAATATTTCTTCTAATTTCGGTGTGGCCACCTGTAGAATAGTCTCTTGAAATGTGAGGGGGCTGAACTCAAAGGTCAAGAGGTCTCTGGTTTTTCAATTTTTACGCAAACACCACCTAGACATATGTGTCCTCCAGGAGACCCATCTGGTGGGTGGGAGGGTACTGAGTCTCAGACGTCCCTGGGTGGAGTACCACTACCATTCGACTTACACTAATTTTTCTAGAGGTGTAAGTACCTTGGTTCATAAATCTATCCCATTGAAATTGATGGATTTGGTGCTGGACACGGAGGGCTGCTATGTGATCATGAATGCAATGTTATATAGCCTAGAAGTGCTATTGGTGGGTCTTTATTTCCCACCGGCAGCGCCGATCTGGCAACTTTATGCTATGGTGGCTAAATTGGCTTCCTTTCCTATGGAGAATGTTTGATTATGGGAGACTTTAATATGGTCCCGGATCCTGGATGGGATGGACTGTCCACTGTGGTTTCTAGTACCTCTGATCTTTTGGCCAGGGCGGATACCTTCCACTTGGTTTATGTCTGGAGATGGAGAAACCCTGTCAGAGCTTATACCTGTCACTCGGCCTCCTACAAAACATTTTCATGGATAGATTTAATCTTTGTGGGTGGGCCGGTCCGGAGTATTGATATACTTCCTAGGGGCATTTTGCATCACGCCCCAGTGGCATTGTGTCTGGGAGTTTCTACACCCCCAGCAGAGGGTTTGTGATGGCTGTCACAGCTTTGGTTGTCCAATTCGAGAGTCAATATGCCTTACCGTAGTGACCTTTTACAGTTCTGGAATGAATTGGATGATTCTATTTCTCTTCCTGTCTCTTGGGGTGCCTTTAAAGCTTTCACTAGGGGCAGCTTTCAGAGGATCATAAGGCGGGTAGAAATAGAAATGAACACAGATTTGGTGGATGCAGAGCTACCTATGTTAGACCACAGGACCCACAGACATACCAGGCCTTCCAGAAGGCGTTGCGGAGGGTTGGTCTCTTACGCGCTGAAGCCACCGAAGTGCACCTACTGCGCCAGACTCAGCTGATTTTTGAGCAGGAGGAGAAGACAGGGTGCCTCCTGGCCTGGTTGGCCAAGGAACAGTCTAAACCTGTCTCTATCCCCCAAATTGCTGACTCTGATAGAAGGGTGCTGACAGACCTGGGCCAAATAAATTAATGTTTTGTTGACTACTTGAGGGATATAGACCTTCCTTGTCTGACTGCCTCCTACAGGGATAAACTGGACAGCCCTATGGACAGCCTTATCACTTTAAAAGAAATCCAACATACGGTTAAATCCATGCAAACAGGGAAATCCCAGGCCCTGATGGGCTCCCAGTGGAATTCTTTAAAACTCACGGGGACTCTCTCCTTCCCCTTTAGCATAGGATGTAGCCCGATTTATATCCATATCCCTTTGTGGGGAAATCCTTCTCTCCCACATATGAGCACGATTTTGGACCCTAGTGTTTGGGCCTCTCGGGGTGTGGTGAGCCTCAAGCAGGTGGTGGAGGGGGGTCGCCTGCGAACATTCCCTGAACTTAAGGCAGCCTTTCAGTTACCCAACTGGTTGTTTTTTAGATACCTGCAGCTTGCCTTTGGCAGACAGTTCCCCTCTAGGATTACATTGGAATCTGATCCCATTGAGAGTTTATTGATCTCTGGAATGTTAGATAGGTCTTAATTCTACCTCTACCTGCATCTGTCTATGGCCTATGCTGCTAAGGTGAGTAGGTTGTACTCCAAATGGCATGCTGATATCTCAGATCTGGAGGAGGGGAATAGGAGGATTGTTTGGGCTCGTACATTTATCCAGATTAAATTTTTCCACAAGGTGTATCACACCCCCTCACCGCCTGGCGACCATTTACCCGTCTGCATCCCTGCATCCTTGGAATGCCTGAGATGCCACCACCCGGAGGTCTCTTTTTTCCATATGGTATGGTCTTGTGCATCCCTACAGCTGTATTGGCAGCAGGTGGTCTCTGATGCTAATTTGGTTTGTCATTTGACTCTCGGATTGGTCCCTTAAATTTTGTAACTTAATTTTTTGAGGACTCTCATATGAATAGATATGTTAAATTGTTCATTTGTTATGCTTCTTTTTATGCAAGAATAGATATACTTCTTTGTTGGAAGTCCTCTCAGCCTCCTTCGGTCATTTCTTGGCGGTCAACTGTGAATCAGGTGCTGCCTTTATACAAGCTCACCTATTTGAACTGGAAGTACCCGGAGAAGTTTGACAAGGTTTGGTCTGCATGGGTAGACTCTTGGGGTAAAGGGATGGACTGAGATTCTATCCTATCTTTAATGCCAGCATTCTGTAATGCCTCCCCAATAGGACCTGGTATACATACCTGTTGAATCCTACATTGGCATCCATGGGTTCCCTCTTCATGTCATCTGTCCTTGCCTTACCCTCCTTTTCATGTAACCTCTTGGCCTTCCCCCTGCTCCCCCCCCTTCTTTTTCCCATCTCCTCCTTATCTCCTGAACCTTGGAGATTGTCTCCCGCTCTCTTCTTGTACTGATTGAGTAGCATTTCAGCATTATGACCCCCCCCACCCCCCCATTGCAATAAGATACATAATCTGAAGGCCGACTATGGAACGCTTATTTCTGCATTGTTCATGGCTGACTTGGTTTTTTTCTTTCTGTTACTTTTATTATGTATCAATGTCTTCTTGTTCTTGCATTGCTATGTCCATGCATATCTGCCTTGTACCCAAATAACAGTTTTTCTGTTAAAAAAACTGAAGCCGGCCATAAATGGTTTGAAGCTCGGCTAGTTAGCAGGTACTGGACGAGAATTGATTCATGTATGGGCAGCCTGATTGTACCCAAGTTAATCCATCAATCAACTTTGGTACAACCAGCATGTCGGATTTCTAGCAAGTGTTCTGTCGGCAGGGACTGTTCCCCACCGGGAGAACACAACAGTTTCACAGGAGGTTGCAGGAAAAAAGTTGCATCATCTATGGCCTGCCTTATATCCAGAAAGCTATTGTAACATGGTCTCATAATAGCTAACAAGCTGTTAAAGGCCTTCACTGACTTTCCGTTGAAATGTATAAACTTCTCAGGGTATTGGCATAGCTCGGCAAAGTCTTGGTTACAGTAACAAGATGACAGGGATGTGAGCAGATGCACCCAATATTATTGTTTGTGTCACCTATCCTCCTCATTAACCACTTCAGCTCTGGAAGGTTTGCCCCCTTTCATGACCAGGGCATTTTCTGTAATACTCACTGCGTTATTTTTACTGGGAATTGCACGATCATGCAATGCTGTACCCAAGAAAAATTGATATCCTTCTTTTCCCCACAAATAGAGCTTTCTTTTGGTGGCATTTGGTGGTAACCACCTCTGTGTTTTTTATTTTTTTGCGCTATAAACAAAAAAAGGCTGACAATTTTGAAAAAAAAACAACAATATTTTTTAATTTCTGCTATAAAACATACCCAATAAAAAATGTAAAAAAATTAATTTCTTAATCAGTTTAGACCAATATGTATTCTGTTACGTGTTTTTGGTAAAAAAAAATCCTAATAAGTGTATATTGATTGATTTGTGCAAAAGTTATAGTGTCTACAAACTATTGGATAGATTTGTGGAATTTTAATATTTTATTTTTTTTACTAGGAATGGTGGTGATCAGCGACTTATAGTGGGACTGCAACATTGCGGCTTACAAATCAGACACTAAGTGACACTTTTTGGGGACCAGTCACACCAATACAGTAATCAGTGCTAAAAAATATGCACTGAGCGGGTCACCGACTGTGAGCGTGCCGGCCCAAAAATGCAGAATCAGGTGCCTGTACGCGATTCTGCCTGCAGGAGCCACCACCCCGCTGTATTTGCCCGCAGAAGCCGCCACCCACAGCGGTTAAAGGGCTCATTAACCCATAGAGCAGTGACTGTTGTTTTTGTGCACAAGATAAACGCCAGTCACTGCTAGTGCATATAGAAAACAATTGTTTTCTGTGTGCCACGTTTGCACTGCAATGCTCCACAGAGGTGCAATGTAGTGAGATGTGGTAAAATGCAGACATGCTGCATTTTATTGCAGCACACAAAGTAGGTTCTGCACATCACATGCACTGCTGTGTGAAGACATGAAAGAAATGTCTCTTTGTGCACTTCAAATAAAGTTTTAAAAAGAGGAAACAGTTTGATGCACTGAAATGTGCGTCACGCCTCCCCCTTACTGCAACTTGCTGCAACCGAAAATTGACAGTGAGTCGCTGTCGCTTTAATAAATGAAAACAGAAAAGGATAAGCACCTGACGAGTGATGACTTTCCTCCTTAGAACTCTGAACATATGGAGCTATCCCACGCAATTCACATTGAACAGCTTAAGAAAAAGAAACTCTACGGCGTTTCACAGCTAGCGGTCTGGCTCAGCCAATGCGTTAATTAAATTATTTTTTTTTCTTTATTACAAAAAGCAAAAAAAACCTGATGGAGAATTAAAAAGGCTTTTGTATAAATTGTGTACATTTTTCACGATATTGTGTGTACAGCTATCACTTACGCGATTCTTTGTAATTCATCAGTTTAATGATGCAGTTTGAAAGCCTGAAGCGCTAACTAGAAAGAAATAAAACTCTTTAGAATGTTTTTCCTCTTCCTCCCTTTAAAATTTGTGTTGTAAAGATTAAATCCTTAGGCGGGGAAAAATAAATCATTATTCCCCCTGTGGACAAAGCAGTATCAATTTTTATTCGTATCTTCCAACTGGAGATGTAGGAGAAATATATATAAGTACATTTAATAGAAAAACCCAGCTGATCTTTCAGTTTAAATCAGTGAAATACATTTCAGGTGCATCAAAACAAAATGTGCACAAAGTCTTATAGTTTGTTTTTTTAAAAAGCAACCACAGCACGAATAGAAAAGCCTGTCCCCTGGCAGCATACTTTTTTCTGTGTGGAAGCAGAAACCTCTCTGCAGAGGTCTGATATGCTTGCTGATGAGTCAGAATTAAGGCCCCTTTCACATGAATGGATAGAATCAGCTGTTCTGCCGTTGTTATATGCAAGTCAGGTAAAGCACAAAGATTACTTGCATTTGTTACATTCCGATTAGCCACGGATACATGCTGCTGCGGTGGAAACATTGTTAACATTCTTGACATTCCTGAAGTGCTTCCTGTTGATTTCTATGCTTGTTGCCGTTGCTATCTGTAGCTGACACAGTTCAGCTGCAGATTCGTGCAGATACGTGTGGTTAGCTGCATAACACCGTTCCTGGACGCATTCCAATCCATTTTTTTCTAAACGTTCGAAATCGTCTGTAACGAAACAGTTGCTAAATGAAGACTGTGAAAGGGGCCATAGGAAAGCATTGGCACAGTATAGCTGCAGTAGATAACTTCATCTATCCGCAGCTAAAAGCTGGAATGCATCCGTTCGTGTGAAAGGGGCCTAAAGCTCTGCAATCAGCAAAGCTTATGCTCCCTGCTTAATACAGAGTTCTAAAAGGGGGTGTGATGGACCTCATCAGAGAGGCCACTGCTTCCACACAGAGAGCAAGGGTCCTTCTCTGCAGCATGCTGGTAGGGGACAGTCTTTTTTTACTCAGGCTGTGGCTGCTTTCGAATGATAATGATCTGTAAGCACACCTTTTGTTTTGTTTCTCCCAATGATGTCATTTAGACTGGGTTCATACTGCAGCACGGAGTGGCTCACAGCAGGGGTCCGGTGTATCCTGTTCACCGTTTTAGGTCTGACTTGAATTTGGACCTGAAACGGACCAGAAGACGCACAGGACTCCTGTGCAATTCGCACCGCAGCCGCGGAAGAGATGTGTGAACCGTCTCCATAGAGAGTCGGTCACAATCTCCTGACATGCGAATTGGATGGCAGGAAACCCGCATCCAATTCGCAATAGTGTGAACCCAGCCTAAAGTGATTGAAAAGCCAAACATATATATATATTTTTTTTAAATAAAAAAGAGGGTATACTTACCTGCTCTATGCAACAGTATTGCACAGAGCAGTCTCTTACATCTTTTTTGGGGGTCCCCTGCCAGTGCTGTCCACTCCTCCTCTGAGTGCCCCCATAGCTAGCCGCGTGCTATGGGGCACTCATGCGGGCATGTTCCCAAGCTGGGCTGTTTGCATCCACAAACACATACAGCATGGCTTGGCCCTGACTTCCGCTCCCTCCTCACAGAATTTTGACTGACAGCAGCAGGGGCTGCTCACAGGGAATGAAGAGAGAAGAGATACACCTGGGACAGCGCTGGATCGTAAGAGGACTCAGGTAAGTGTTTAGGGAAGGGAAGGGGAACAAATGGTAACATTTTTTTACTAATGAAGGGAATGCAATAAGGTAAAAAAAAAAAAAAAAAAAAAGACTTTCAAATCACTGGATGTGTATGGATTATTTTTGTAGAATAAAAATATTGTTTAGTATCACTTTAAACTGAAAGTTCATGTGGACTATAACATTAAACACAAATGGTTCAGGAGCATAAATAATGCAAGATTGTTTTGCTGCAGTGGTAACAACAAATTAGATCAGATCTTAAAGCGGTAGTAAACCGCAGTTGAAGATAAAAAACAGAAAAAAATCCCCTGCAAGGCAACATCATAATGTGCTAGTATGCATCGCACACGGTCCGATTGTTGGCCAACAATGGTCGTCAAACAGCCTGTTGGTCGATAATCCGACCGTTAGTACACAGGATCCAACAGCCAATTTCCAATTATTGACCAACAGAAGTTGGCTGACAAGACTAGAAAACTTTTGTTGGCCAACAAGGCTTTGGCCAATTTTTGGCTCGTGTGTACAAAACAAAAAGTTGGAAGTGCAAGCAAAGCCCTCCAGTGTTGCGCTATTACCGCTGAGAGGACTTCCATCTTTCCCCAGTCTTCCTTCTGGGTCCGTGGCCCCCCGGCTACATGAGTAGCCAGGGGCTCGATGACGTGTGGGAGCTGCCGGTCACGGCAGGGCTCTGAAGGTCTGGCACTGTATGCCAGATAAGACACAGTCTGAGTGGTCCCCCTGCCCATGCTCAGTTGGGTCTCTATTGCTGTAGAGAATATTTCCTTGTTGAGCTGAGCTAGTCGGGTCACATGGTATTGACATCACACATGTGGTTGTGTATACAGATGTTAAATGGCAGCCCAGTACCTCCCTCCTCCTCCATGCACAGTGTCTAAAAAAGAACACAGTGGGTGGGATATCACATCTTGATTCATGGATGCTCAGCCTCCCATAACAGCATGAGGACACAGGCTTTAGTGGAAATCTCCTCCTACCTGAACACTCAGCACTCAGGTGGACCCAGCTGTTTATCACGTGACGTTGGTATACAGATCAGCCAAAAGGTATATAGTGGCGGTGTTTTAATGTAAAAAGAAGAATTATAAGCCGTGAGCACTGCGGGGAGGGGGGGGGGGGAGTGAACTATTTTCATATTACTGGGTCCAGTAACAATTTAAAGAAAGAATTCAACAAAAAAAAACGTAAACTCTTTTTTTTACCTGCAAATACACGACTTTATCCAAAATAAAGAAAGATTTAATGACAGGACCCCTTACAATTTTCAAACAAATATACTACAATCAAACACCAATACGAAAAGCCACCTCACTCTCATACAGTTGGATCTCACAACCAATCACTGACTCACCAGACAAATATAAAAAAATCTGGGAAGAGGAACTCAATACACAAATCTCAGATGAACAATGGAAAAAAGCATGTGTCTTCACCCACAAATGCTCTCTGAGTATTCGTATTTCTTACAAAGTACGCACCCAATGGTATATTACTCCTGCTAAAATTAAAAGCTGGTCTCCTCAGGAGTCAGACGTTTGTTGGGGATGCAATAAGAGCAGCGGAACTTTTCTACATTTATGGTGGTCCTGCACACTAATCCAAACGTACTGGAAATAGTTTAAGAAATGGATAGTTCACATCACAGACACACAACTCAAACTTGACTCAGCCTGCTGTTTATTAATTTCACCTACAGAAAATATAAAAACTCTGACACGACACCTTTTTAATGCAGCCAAAGCATTGATACCCTTATTTTGGAAAACAAGAAACACCCCATCAATAAAAGAGTGGCTACTAAAAATGAACTCAATATTCAAAATGGAAGAAACAATTTCCTTTGAAAAGGAAGCCACCAGTGGTGGCTGGTGCTCCATCGGTCAGGGCGGACTTGACCACAGACCTCCCCCGTCGCTCCAGCCCATACACACGATACACAATTCCCCCCCCCCCCCCCGGGTAGCCGGCTCTCTTACCATGTGCTG
>BLSH010135733.1:488764-510401 GCA_018402905.1 Glandirana rugosa
AACGGTAACTTATGGCAACAATACCATCGTCTTTCGATGGGATTGGGGCCATAAAAAAATTTGTCACCCGCCGGTTCCAAAGTCTATTTTCACCAGAGACGCCGTCTAAGCGACGCTCTAGTGAAAATAGTCCCCGCCCTCTCCACGGGGGGAGTCCCCGAATCTGGGCCTGCTGTCCCTCCATCCCGACTTCTTTCCTTCCTTCTCTTCTCTTTCCTTCCCTCCCTATCTCTTTCTTTCTTTCTTCCTCCCCCCATCCCTTATTCATCTCTGGTGTGAGCCACGCCCCTTTAAACCACGCCCCTATTTCATTTTGACCACGCCCATTTTTCGCCGCGGCGCGCTGCGCGCGCCGCATCTCTTCGGGCTGGAGCCCCTGGTCTTTTTCCCACCTAGCAACGCCCCTGAGGGGGGCACCTCTCCCGCCCCTGATAAAAGTGATCTCGCAGCGAATCTGCCGCAGAGACCACTTTTATCTGAAACCTTGGCCGCCCACTGTTTAAAAAAATACCGGGGTTAGGGTAGCTTTCTGCTACCATAACAACGGTATTCAATGGCAAAGTAATGTTGGAAGTGGTTAAAAAAGCTATGCGGTATCTTACCACATGCTTTGTAAATGGTGCACATTATAATTTTTTGTAGTCAAAAGTTTACTTGCTTGATCTATATTTTGATTATTTTAGCCATTATACAGATTCTTAAAAGCTCCCTCTACTGGTCACCTGTATATCAAATATGGTGATTGGCATTTCTGTTAAGATAGGTTCCGTTAACAACTGACTGCTAAGATAAACTAATTCAAGCTTATACCCAGTCCATTATTTTCAGCCAATCAGATTTGACCCATAGGGGTTGATTTACTAAAGTCAAATGGGCTGTTCATTTTGCAAGGGAATTTTCCCTTAGCTTGGTGAACGAGGTAAAGCTCTGCTGACTTCCATCATCCAATTATGTGAAAGCAAATACACAGTTTTTCTTTAAATCTTCCTTACATGTGATTGGGTATTCTATGCAAAATTAATTTTGACCACAATCCTGGAGCTATGTGAAAATTCCCTTGCAAAAGTGAACAGCCTATTTGCCTTTAGTAAATCCATCCCATAGACATGCCACGAAATGAAGGAGCAGTGATACACAAAATGTGCTAAAGTTCATATTTACTGGACAATGTGATTTGAATTTTGACCAGAATAAAAAAGGGAATTTTGTACAAAACCACTGTATGTTATCGTTACTGTGGGTGATGAAGGAGATGTCTAGTGCTGAACCCATGCAATTAAATTACATTAATTGTTACTAAACCCACAACAGTAAAATCAGTCTGTATATGCAGTAAAGCATGCTTGTTATACTCACTGTGGAGCCTAAGGGGTTAATCCTCCACATTGTGTAAAAAGGCTGTTTGATCCTGTCTTCTCTGATGCTCCCCTTCTTCCATATTCCCCAATCCATCTCCTGATACAACAGAGCCTTGGAGTCACTCTGCACATGCTCAGTTTGGTGTGTATTGCTAGAGGGTTTTTTTTCCTTGGGAGGGTGCATGTGATTAGCACAGGGCCAATCAGCACTGTCCAGACAGAGGGTCAGGGGTCATGCAGCCTCATAGGACAGTCAGTGGAGAATGAAAACTCCTCCTACAGGCTGTAACCAGGCACTCATAGAAGTCATAAGACTGCTATAGAGAAAATATATTTAGCAGTTTATATTTACTCCATTTATGGTATTGCCTTGTTCTGTGTACTGTTGGAGACCAGATATAGTGAATAAAGGGTCCTGGGTTTAGTAACACTGTAAAGAAACATTGGGGCTGATTTACAAAAGGCAAATAGATTGTGCACTTTGCAACCAGAGCTTAGGGTTAGCTCTGCTGAGTGCTGACTTCCATCATCCCATCATGTGCAATCAAATATACTTTTGTTTTTTTTAATTTCCACTACATGTGATTGGGTATTCTTTGAAAAGTAAAGCTTTATCTCATTTACTAAGCTCTGTAGCAACTGCCCTTGCAAAGTGTGCCGTCTATTTGCCTTTAGTAAATCAACCCCATTGCGGGATCTGTGCAAAACCCTAGGTTATGGTATGACCAACTGCAAGTCCCTAACTCAAATCCAATTTACCAACATAAATAGCACTTGTGGATGTGCCATACAATGCAAAGTAAACTGCCTCTCAATTAGACTTTTACACTGCTGAAAAATGGGTTTGTTTTCTCTTCATTTGGTTTTTTTTTTGTTTTTCGGGTCATTCGTACTAAACCGCGATTCGTAAATTCGTAAAGTCGAAAATTCGTAAATTCGAAAATCCGATAATTCAAAATAACTAACTAACTAACTAACTAATAATAACTAACTATTAAATTATAGGTATTGGAATTTAATTTCTAATTTGGCTGTTAGTGAACATAAGGAATACGAATTTATCCAAAGGTACGCATGCCACATCTAAGCAAATGAAATGGAACAAATTAATAACAAATAATAATAATAATAAAACGTTTTTATTAATATTTTTATTGTTATTATTATTAATTTGTTACGTTCCATTCGTTTACATAGGGCATTTGTTATTTCGGATAATTCCTAACTTCGGATAAATTTGTATTTGTTTTGTTCACTAACAGCCAAGTTTGAAAGGAAATTCCAATACCTATAATTTAATAGTTAAGTTATTATAGTTAGTTATTATTTTGGGTTTTTGAATTTCCAAATTTCTGAATTTGGGAGTTTTTGAATTTATGAATATTCGACTATTCGAATTTACAAATATTCAGAAAAATTCGGTAAACGTATTTTCATTAATTCGGATACTTCCGAATTAACGAATTTGTCACAATTAACGAATTTGTCAAAATTTGGTAAAAAATGAATGCGGAACGAAATGAATTGCACATATCTATTCTCAATTCACATCTACAGTGAGCTGTAATACCCCTTGCAGAAATGCACAAAAAGATGTAGGTGGTGTGAATGGGCCCCCTAGGAAGTCCCCCCTACCGTTCGGTCGGTCGGTCAGTCGGTCAAACCCCCCCATCCTCCCTGTCACTCGCTTGTACGCCCACCAGCCCCACACTTACCCCATCTAGGTCGCAGGCAGCTTCGGCTCCTTCCTGTGTCTCCTCCTCCTCAGCAGCTTCATGGCGGCTTCCCCTGCGTCTCCTCCTTCTCGACGGCCAATACAGTCGCTTCTCCTGTTGGCCAATTGGGTATTCAGACCCCTTCCTGATTGGCCAGGAGGAGAATGAGGAAGACAATAGCGAATATTAATTCGCTATTGTCACACAATTGGGTGGGCTCAGGGTGCAGTGCTCTGCGCTCCGAGCCCACCCTTTTTTGAAGCCAATTAGAGCCTCAGGCTCTAATCGTGTGGTTCCAAAAAAAAAAAAACCCATTGAAATCCATGCGTCCGGAGCCTGCATGTAGATTAGGGGTCGGGCATATGGATTAGGGTTGCGGTGTGCGTTATGGATGGGCTGCCACAGGTACAGTACTACACCACCCTGCATCAGCTGAGAGCACTGCTTTATTAGACAGTTAACATATGCAACATACAATAATGCATGCTTTATTGCTGCATAGTGCTTCAATCCATGCGACAGCTACCCTAGTACTTTAGTGTTTGACTAGTGGGGGAACACTAAAGCCTCATACTCACGGTTCGATTGTTGTATGATTGCGCTTCAGATTTTTGTCAAAAGCAGCTGTCAATGATTTTGTACAGCGTACTAACAATACGACAATTTTCGTACGGCCGAGCTCAACATCAGAAGTGATGTAATGTTTTTTGAATATTTTGGTATCTTTTTTTTGTTTCTGAGCATGCATAGTGTCGGTCGTACGATTTTTTTCGTACAAAAACCATACTAACTGAACTAAAATCGGATGTGGCTTTGTCGACAGACAAAAATTTACTAGTCTGCACATCCAGCTGTTGTCTGACGAAAAAAGCAAATTGGCTGTCGAAAGGAGCATACTAACGGTAAGAATTTCGGACGACAGGCTGTCGAACGACAATTCTCGTCCAAAATTCGCATGGTGCCTTTAGGCTCCATGCATATCCAAGCATTCTGTGAACATGCGTAAAAGCACATTTTTTTTTTTCTTGTGCGCGTTCACATAACTTGAAAAAGACATGCATCATGCTTTCTGTGCCATTCAAGTGCACCCAAGCACGGCAAGCAGACGTGTTTTTGTGCAAAAACATACCTCAAAGAGCAGTTCGAAAATGTTAAATGCCCAAAAGGGTACAGATGCTTTTTTGGCATGTTTGAGGCACGTAGAGCATCCAAATGAAATTAATGAGTTGCCCTATGCATGTAGTGTGCAAAAGCGCTGAACAAATGTGTGAAAAAAACGCGTCTTCGCAATACGAAAGGTACAAACCTAGTCGTACAGTGAATTATGGGAGTTGAACACAATTTTCCCCGCACATTTTTATTTTTTTTTTGCTGTCAGACCTGCTTAGCTATGATATGGTGAGGAAGGTGTAAAATTCAAATTTCCATACATGTACCTGGCAATTAGGGTCATAGGGATGGAGTTTTTTTCTAACACAGCAATAGGGACATATCCTCATTTTAAGTATAATCAGTGGTTGTCATTGTTCTTATTTAAACCTTATCTATAATGAATGATCTTCAAAGGATTCTTACATAATCATGTAATACCGGTGCAAGGCTGCAAGTGTCCTCTACAATAATCGATGTAAAAAATCTTTACAGAAAAGCAAAGGACACTAAAGTCCTGTAAAAATACAGCAGGGATTTATTAAAGTTAATTTATGACATCTCTTTGATCTGTAGAAAGGAAACTTTACTTTCTTACAAAATCAATTTCCCTAATGTCTTTTTTTTTCCTTTTTAGAAACAAAGCTTAGGAGTGAAAATGAAACAAGAAATGAGAAAGTTTTCCAAGTCTGGCGGCTCTATGCTTCTAAATGACCCGTGAGAGTCTTTGCACGTAGTGGAGGGCAAGCGCAAAGCGGCAATGTCATCACCTTGATGCGAGGTGTTTGTTTGATAAAGGCTCATTTTCCCGTTTTGATTAATTAAATGCTCTAATGGTGCTCGAAAACTATATTAAGACGTGTAATAAGCGCCGTGCGAATGCGTTCAGACGCCATTAACCATCTTGATGAGATGTTTTGGAAGATGTTACAATAAGTGCCATCTAATTAACTGACTATTCATCAAAGCTGAACAGCTAAGCTGACACACAGTTTGTCCTGATTAACAAAGTGCTGGGAACCCTCTAGTCCTTGGTCTACAATTCTGATGTCTCTTTAGGTTTTGTTTTGTATTTTCAAAGGATAGAACTTTAAGTGTATAGATTTTTTAAACTTTGGTTTACTCCAAAAGAAGGAGGAGGTACTTTATGTTGCCCAACGTTCCATTTGCTCCTGAGTGTAGCAAATTATGAAGAACCTGTAATAAATACTTATTTAGGTGATGCTCTTTTATTAATATTGTCACCTTGTATTGTGGCTTCTGGTGGCCTCCTGCCAGCTTGGACAATAGGGACAGAGGGCACAATTCACTAAGCGATATTTTACCGTATCCGAGTATGAGGTAAAATAACGCACAACGTCTGAAAAAAAACTGAGCAATTCGCAAAGAATCTCTCCTTTAAAATCTTGCATGCGTTATCTTTCCGAAGTATGCTTAAATACCACATGAAGCCATACGGTAAGTTATCACAAGCATCTGATATGATGCTTTTCCAAAAAAGTGTAAAGCAGCCAGCAATTTAGTCATGGCTGGTATGGCATGGCTTCTCTGTGTTGAGGGCTCAAGGTACCCTATGAGTTGGGTATAGAGCTCTATGATAAGTGGCATAGATAACCTGAACTGCTTGCATAACCTGAACTTCTGCAGGGTATCAGCATCCGGGAATTGATCCAGCAGTGTGTGCTCCTTGAGCCTAGGTTCACATATGTGCGAGCTCAGACATCACATGTGATTCGTACCCGCACTGCAGGTGCCGATCACATGCGATGTCTGTGCAGTGCTAGTTCAGCCACACAGTTGTATGGCTGAACTCGTATTGGATTCACATGAAAATAGTGCAGGGACTTTTTTTCCCCACATTAGAATCGGATTGCATGGGTGTTCTCACCCATGCGATCTGATTCATGTGCGAGTTCCCAGTTTGCACTGCAATCTGTGAACCAATCTGGGGGCATCATTAACATCATATTGACACCTGCAGCAGTTCGCAGAGGGCAGTGTAGACTGCCTGTGGGAGAGATGCCATGCGAGAGCCGGCACTGAAATCGCGCTGGTTCCCGCATCGCACATATGCAGGTCCGGTGCTACCACTAGGCAAACTAGGCAGCCGCCTAGGGTGCACTGCCGTCGGTGATCCTACTCCCTCTCTCCGCAGAGCCAGCAACTAACTCTCAACCAAGCAGCCGATCTGGAGTCCTTCCGTACATAGTGTCAGTCTGTCAGAGGCTCAGAGCAGAGGCGCAGTGGAGGACCTGCACCGCTGCGCGCCTCTGATCATCAGTGACATGTGTCTGACCATGTGCACTCACGTCACCAGTCTGTGTGTCTGACAGTGACCATCCTACAGCTTTGCCTCTCTGCTCTGCCCAGTGCCCAGCCCATACGCCGTGCAATTCCTAATCCTAGCCCCCCCCCATTGTGGAGGACACTCTCCATCCTGGCCTGTCCTGGCAGCGTCACTGGGGCCGAGTCACTCAAGCGCTACAGCGTGGCGCCTGGGCTTGGTGACAGGTGGAGCCTGCCTGGAGGAGGCACTGAGGCAGGCACAGCAGAGTTTAAAATTGTTCTTTGCACACCAAGCACTGGCATGGTCACGTCGTCGGATACAAAGCAATTTGCAGAGCCCAAGACCGTCACCTGGTGGTGAGTAAAAACTGTCACTGAGATTGTATTATCACATGCAATTTTTAAACAAATGTATATAGATATAGTGACTGATCTGCAAAATGCCAATCAAACTGATATGTGTACCAAGGGGTCCCCCCCCCTCCCTGGGGAGGCTGCATTGATGGGTGGCTGCATTTATGGGTGCTGGTGAGACTGCATTAATTGGCGCTGGTAGGCTGCATTAATTGGCTCTGGTGAGGCTGCATTAATTGGCGCTGGTGAGGCTGCATTAATTGGCGCTGGTGAGGCTGCATTTATGGGCGCTGGTGAGACTGAATTAATTGGCGCTGGTGAGACCACATTAATTGGTGCTGGTGAGACTGCATTAATTGGTGCTGGTGAGACTGCATTAATTGGTGCTGGTGAGGCCGCATTAATTGGCGCTGGTGAGACTGCATTAACTGGCGCTGGTGAGACTGCATTTATTATGGGTGCTGGTGAGGCTGCATTTATGGGCGCTGGTGAGGCTGCATTTATAATTACTGGTGAGACTGCATTAATTGGCGCTGGTGGGGCTGCATTAATTGGCACTGGCGAGGCTGCATTAATTGGCACTGGTGAGGCTGCATTAATTGTCACTGGTGAGGCTGCATTAATTGTCACTGGTGAGGCTGCATTAATTGGCACTGGTGAGACTGCATTTATGAGTGCTGGTGAGGCTGCATTTCTAGGCGCTGGTGAGGCTGCATTAAAAAGATGGGGTATACATGTGCAGGGCAAAGGGTGTGGAGTCAGGGGTGGAGCCAATGGGGGGGCACGGCAAAATGAGGTTTCACCTAGGGTGTCAAAGCCTTGCACCAGCCCTGCACATATGTGAACCTAGGCTAAAGCTTCTTTCCTTTAATAACCACCACAGCCCCGGAAGGATTTATCCCCTTAATGACCAGAGCACTTTAAGCGATTCGGCACTGAGTCGCTTTAACTGACAATTGCGCGGTCATGCGGCATTGTACCCAAAAGAGATTGACATCCATTTTTCCCACAAATAGAGCTTTCTTTTGGTGGTATTTGATCACCTCTACATCACTTCTGATCACCGCTATAAACAAAAAAGAGCGACATTTTTGAAAAAAAAAAACTATATTTTTTACTTTTTGCTATATGTCCAAAAATAAAAACAACCAAGTTTATTCATCAGTTTTGGCCAATAATTGATTGGTTTGCACAAACTTTGGACTGTGATATTGCGGAGGACAGATCAGACAATTTTGACACTTTTTTGAGACCATTGACATTTATACAGCGATCAGAGCTAAAAAAAAAAACACTGATTACTGTGTAAATGTCACTGGCAGGGAAGGGGTTAACCTGCAGGGGGCAATCAAGGGGTTAACTGTGTTCCCTAGGCGTGTTTTAACTGTGTGGGGGCTGGGCTGGCAGGGGCATGACAGATCTAACTGATCCCAATTACAAGGATCAGTAGATCTCTATCATGCCGCCTGATAGATCGCGGAACTGCCGTGTTTACATTCTTCTGTAGCAGGCGATCGCGGGTCGAGTCCACCCGACCCACGGCCCCAATCAGGGAGCATGCTGCGTGTGCGTGAATCGCCATTTATAAACGGCGATCTGCGCTATGCTGCCAACTTGCAGCAGTAAATGTACGTGAGCCAATCGGGAACCGATTAAAAGGACCACTTGAGATCTTGTCCTCCTCCTCCTCTTCTGCATTGCTCTAAATTTCAGAAGACTGGATTCAGAGGGCTCCATCATCTTTGCTATGCCATCTGACAGCCTCCAGAAACAACTCCTGACTAAAATCCACCTGCTCCAATTGCACTTTCCCACCTATTTTTTAAGCCAATCACCATTGCCATAGTTATCGCATAGTTATTGCAAGTTTAGACCTATACTTAATTACCGCATGCATTTATTTATTTATTTCATGTTATGAATTGACTTTAATGCCTTTTTATGCAGTATATAAGAAGTGTTTTTGATGTTTCCGCTAAGTACCGCATACAAGCGATAGTGATTGACATTTTCATTATCATAACGCAATAACCTTTAGTGAATTGTGCCCTCCGAGTGTCCATATGGGACATCTAATCTGAGGTGCCCAAAAGCAGACTTTAGAACTTGGTAGTTCTTAAAGAGTATCTATACTCATCTATAGCCCAAACCTTTTTTATTTTAGTTTTAAAGTAATACTAGACAGGGATTCATTTACATGATCCCTTCTCTTTATGTATGCGGATGATGGCACTATATTTATTTTTATTATTAAAAAAAAACGAAGTACCTTTTTTCATAATCAATATATAGCTCTCATGTGACCCATCTCTTTCCCAACCCACCTGCAGGGAAATGTCGGGAGGAGGAGCTTCTAGTCCTGTGCTGCTGGTCACATGTTCAAAAGAAAACCAACCATCAAAACACATAGAAAAAATACATAATATCAAAAAATGTTTTAAATCATCGTGCAAATATGTATTTGAACTCAAATCTTTATTTTTGTGCAGAAACATGGTGTGGGCTATCTAGGGGGAAGTTCCACCAAACACACCCTCCTGTGCCTAACCTTTGTATGTGCTTAGGATTACAGGGAGGTGAAGCTTCCATCAATCAACATGTAATATCCCACCCTCACTGTGTTTAGCTGTTTAATGGACATGGAGGAGGAGGGAGTGAGCTGTCATTTCTCACTGTGTAGACACCAACATGTATAACTCTATAGACAACTGACTACATTTATTGTGTGGATCTGTGATTCTTCCATCTCTCCTGCTGTTTTTTCATCATTATCCCAGCAGTCACCAGATCACCAGTCATCAGGGGCAGTTCTGACATGTGGAAGCAAAACTCTGCCTGTACAAAACTGGCCGCACATAGAGACACAGTATGGAACAAGTCATGGTAAATTAGCAGAGGGGAAAGATCAGCTGTAGGGGGCCATATGCAATGCTGATATCTAGGCCATTTCCCTCTGCTTGTCTTATGTGAGCACAGTATCCACAGTACATATCCTCCGTAAGTGGTGGTTTAGTAACTTTGCCATGACTTTAGGTTTGCTTTAAAGTGCATTTTCCCCTTTACACCTCAGGATAGCAAAAATATAGAAACTAACAGACACTTTCTATGGGATAATACCTCATTTTATGACACATACAGTTATTTCACAGGTAGACATAGTAAAAAAAAAGTGAAGTTGGGCTTTCATGCCACATTTTTCTCCTTTTCTCGATTTCAGCATCTTAAATTGTTCCATTTTGCTTGTCTTCCTTCTGCCACCCCCTCCCCAATCTCTCCCTTGATAGAGGCCCCTGTGCGCGTGCTGCTATTTTAAGCCTGGCGGTGTTCCTGTGCTATCAATAATCCCTTGTCTATCCTTCTCTCCTTCCCCGCTAGTGAGGACGAGCTTGTTCTAACCCAGCAAAGATCCTGGCTGTCTTCGTGATTGAAGTATTTGTGAGCACTGCATGGTTCTTCGGCAGACTCCTTCTGTTACAAGCTCCTGATTACCCCGTGAAGCCCTCCAGTCTTTCCTTACTGGTGTCTTTTATGAGCGCATTCATAATCAGGAACATTGTTCAGTGCCTGGGACCGGTTCCATGATTGCAGAATACTGCAGGCCTGGCAACCATGATGGCTCAGGAGCTTTGTCCTTCTGCAGGATAGTTATATGACTTCAGGAAACCAGCTCAATGTCTGACATAACAGAATTATGGGAAATAATACAAAGGTAGCAAACGTGATAATTCAGCTATTCAGTGGTCCCCAACCTTTTCTATGCTCCACACCCCTAAGAAATGTTTCATTAATGTTCACACCCCCTAGAAAAGTACTATCACATTTAAGGATGAAGAAGTCAAATTGATCATTTTTGAACCACAAATTGAACCACATGCAATATTGGGGGTGCACAAATTAAACTTTCAAAAATAAGTTCTAAATTTTTAGGAATATGGACTCATGATCCATTTTCTAATAACAAACTTACTTACCTGCTCTGCGCAATGCTTTTGCACAGAGCAGCCCCGATCCTCTTCTTTTTGGGCCCCCCACCAGCGATCCTGGCTCCTCCATCTTGCCGAGTGCCCCCAATAGCAAGCTTACTCCCGAGCCACGCTCCTGTGAATGGACATTGTCCATTCACACACAGAGCGTGACTCAGCCCTGCCAACTGTTCTCTCCTCATTGGCATACTGGCTGTGGTTGACAGCTGCTGTGTGAGCCAATGAGGAGAAAGAGACCCGGGAGAGTCACTGCTC
The DNA here is from genome assembly GCA_018402905.1 of Glandirana rugosa. Taxonomy (NCBI): domain Eukaryota; kingdom Metazoa; phylum Chordata; class Amphibia; order Anura; family Ranidae; genus Glandirana; species Glandirana rugosa. Next base: position 499,865 of record BLSH010135733.1, read on the forward strand.
TTATGGACATCGCTGGATCAAGATGGAGCTCAGGTAAGTACAGAAGGTTTTTTACCTTAATGCAGAGAATGCATTAGGGTAAATAACTTTCTGTCTTTAGAACCACATTAATTGAACAAGCTGAAGTTAAAGGCTGATTGGCTACCATACACAGCTGCCTTAGATTTTACACTCTCCGCTTATAGTAAATCAACCTCAAAGAGACTACTATCTATGCAACACAAACACCCACTACCACTGCTCAAGGCATATTGGCAGTTTACTGAGTGATGATGACCCGTGACTTGCCACTAAGGGACAAAAGACACTCTTTTTCATTTCGCACCCCTGAGAGTGCAGGGCACCTCAGGTTGAGAATCTCCAAGCTATCTTATTCTTCTGCAAGGTAGTTTTATGACCATCCAGCTCAATCACTCTAATAATTATGGCTTATTGGAATGGATAACAGTGCAAGAGCTATGACTGGTCAAATCACTAATTCTTGGCACTGACAAAGACTTGGCCTTTGTAGATCTCAGCACATTAGAACTTGTATTAGGCATCAGTAAGGTGCCTAAAAAGGTAGGTGGAGTTTTTAGGGGTATGTACTTGGTTAAAGGTGAATGCCAGGCAAAATACTAAATACACATATGAAACAGATAAAAGGGACCTGCCAAAGAATTTGTATTTCTGTCTTTCCGGTTCTGAGATTTGCACAGATTTGATACAGCACAGCTCACTCTTGCTTGCAGGAGATGGGATTTTTCTTTGAAGCGGTTAGGTAACACTTATAGGTCTTGTACCTACTCCAGCCTGTGATTGGACAGAGAAAGAAGAAGCAGTAGACTAAAGATATCATCTCTCTGTCTCATTTCTCTCCTTTCCTGTGTTCCTTGTTAACACTGCAACCCAGCTTGTCCTACTTCTCCCTCTACAAAAAAATGCATGGAATGATATAATAATTAATACAGAAATTCATTCATTTGCATAATTTATACCTGCCCGGACATAAGCTTTAAGACTGGGATCAAGGGTAAGAGGTTAAAGCAACCCTATCATTAGCTAAAAAAATCCCTAAAAAGACATACCTGTAAAAGAACGGTATATTCTGCTGCCCGCACTGCTGAACACCGCTCCAATCCTGAGAAACGGCCCCCAATTCTGCAGGGAAATCAACACTTCCATTATGTTGATTTCCACATTCCTCTGAACCTCTGCTCAATGTGAAGGTTTGGTAAGTTTATTTAGAAGAGTTAAAAGTAAAAATAAAGATGAGAAAACAGAGAAATTAAGCCGTATTGAGATCCTTTGGACATGGCAGGTATTCCAAGGATCTCACTTCTTGATGAAAACAGAAGGTTTATAAGCTCCAGTCCTGGTCAGTTGTCATATAGGACCTTCCCAGACATAAACATTTTACATATCAAATTATTCAGAATTTGCAGCACATCGATAAAGTGGGAGTAAACTCCCATGGACGGTTTTTACCTATAGGTAAGCCTATAGTAAGGCTTACCTATAGGTACAGTAAGTATTTCCTAAATCTGCACCAGAGATATTTATTTGTGAAGCATGCGCTCTGAAGGAACAGCATACTGAGCCATTCCTGCAGAGCCCTGCGCCATGAACAGCGGCTCCCAACCTGAAAGGAAGACTGGGTGAAGATGGAAGCTCTGTCAGCGGTGACAGTGCGCCACTGGAGGGCTTCGTTTTAAAGTCAGTTTCACATAATGTTCTATTATGCAATGCATACTAGCACATTATAACTTTGCCTTGCAGGTTTAAGAAAAACAAAACATTGGTTTTCTACCGCTTTTATTACCAGAGACATTCATTCCTGCTGTCTCCAAATACCTTATCAACCTGACCATCCTAGACTCTCAAATGCCTCATTGTAGAATAAAGCGATTAACTGTCTCTATGTTGTACAACAAGACATTTCAAGAATCCCAACCATCTGTTCTAAAAACATTTTTTCTGCAAAGTCAAGCGAACTTGTTATTTTTATAAAGAACATAAGATTGGTATACAAGCGCTCAGTAATGTCATTTAACCACTTTCTTTACTTTACTTTTACTGCAGGTGGGTGGTACAGACAGGCTGGATCACGTACATGCACGTTATCCAGCCTGTTCTGGGCTAGGGGCGGACGGACCCTAGTATCGGTCCCAGTACACAATGTCAACAAAGCTGTTATGAATGAATTCATTCAAAACAGCTGTGTTTCCTATGTTGTGATCGGCCCACCGCTATCACATGATACTTGGGCCAATCACAGCACCCTGTACCATGTGAATAGGTGTAGCCAATCACAGATCACTAGTAATCACAACTGTTATGAATGTAACCCATTCATTACAGTACAAAACATTGCTGTTACAATTATCATTATTGTAATAGCAATCAAAGTGTTAAAAAATAAAAAAGATTTTAAAAATTTAATAAAAAGTTGTTTTAAAAAAAAAATTCAATTTCTTCATTTTCAAAAAAATTGTGACAAAAAAAACACAACTTCAAAAAATATAGTTTTTTTTTAAATGTTTGGTCTTTTTTCGTTTATATTGCAAACAAATAAAAAACCCAGTAGTGATCAAATACCACCAAAGGTCTGTTAGTGTGAAGAAAATAATACAAATTTAATTTGCATACAGTGTGGCATGACCACGCAATTGCCAGTTAAAATAGCACAGTGCTGAATAGCAAAATATGCCCTGGTCATGAAGGGGGTTAAACTTTCCAGAGGTCGAGTGGTTAATAATTGGTAAAACATATAACAATATTTCTTTTTCTTTATCAATGTACCTCAATACATTACAGGATAAATTAATATATATTTTATATAAAAAAATAAAAATGTATACACTTTCAAAAATATTTAAATATAAGTGGCTTTATAGTTTTCTTTTCATATTCGAACTTTGCAAGTTCTTATAAAAGCAACATGAGAACAAAATCATCCCCTTGAAGTGTTGCTGCCCCAAGTCTTGGGCCTGCATAGCCTTTCCATTGATCTGTCAGTGATTCTCCATGTAATGCATTCAACAAGCAACTTGGAAAAAAAAAAATGCTCAGATTCTGCATTTTATTTTCTAGTGGAACAGTTAAAAAAGCAGGCAGTTCGGAATTATGGTAGCGACACACAGCTTTACAGTTTCATTAGCCGCAGAAGCGATGTCATATGGGCCTCTTTATTTTTTTTGAAATGGAAAATAGTTTTTCTACGTCCTCCGGGCAAGACTTGGCAGATCTGCAAAGGCTTCATCTCCCTTACAACCAATAAATGGAGTATCTCTTCAATGCTGATTTCAAGAACAAGGACAAAAATGCAGCAAATTAGACTCGCCTTCAAAATATTGAAAATTTTATGTATTTCTGTTTGGCAGTAATAGTGTTCTAATTGAATTGTTAACACTTGCAGAACTGCAGAGCTTAGGGAACAGGATTTGTCTTCTAGAATAGAAGTGTTCACAGGAAGATGACACTGTTCCCTTTCTTCTGAATGTTTCATAAAGTGAATTACAAAGGACCAAAAAAATAGCTATGTAACTTAACCACTTCAATACCAGGCACTCAAAACACCAATTTTCAGCTTTCAGTGCTGTTGCATTTTGAACGAGATTTGCGCAGTCATGCGACGTTGTACCCAAACAAACTTTTTATCATTTATATGCAGCACTGACGGCACTGATATGCAGCACTGATGGGCACTGATAAGCGGCATTGAAGGGCACTAATATGCGGCTCTGATAGGTGGCATTGGTGGGTACTGATAGGTGGCACTGGTGGGCACTAATGGTGGCACTGGTAGGTAGCACTGGTGGGCACTGATAGGGGGAACTGGTGGGCAGCAGATGACAGATGCACTAATAGGGGCCAATTCCCTGGTGGTCTAGTGTGGCATCTGAAGTTGGCACTGAGTGCCATCCATGTTGGGCACTGTGCCCCTTACCTGGTGGTCTAGGGTGGGCTCCCTGGTGGTCAGGATCGGCTCCCTGGTGGTCCTGGGTGGGCACATCCCTGGTGGTCCCTGGGCAGGCTCCCTGGTGGTCTAGGGTGGCGATCCTAGGGGGGGGGGGGCTGAGCTGATGAGCAATCAGCACAGAACCCCCCTATCAGGAGAGCAGCTGATCGGCTCTACACTACTTGCGTCTGCAGACACACGGGCGCGCGTCGGCATGTTATAATGCTGGATGTCATGTGACGCCCAGACAGGATAACCAAACCACTTCCCAGCCGTCATTCTGCAAAAGGCGGTAGGGAAGTGGTTAAAGAGATATTGCCGTCAATTAAAAAAAGTGCAGGTAGATTCACAGAAAAATCAAGTGTTTTTAAATGCTTACCTGCAGTGTTTTTCCTGTCTATGATTTTTTTATTCACTAGAAATATGCCTTTGAACTTGCTAGAAACTATTAATGCTCCAAAAACAGTCAATTTTCCAGCTTAGCCCTCTCCCTCCTAGCACATCATAGCCCTCTCCTCTTCTGGCAGTGTTTAATTACTCTCTGTGCTGGTCCAGCTCCTTTGCCCCTCCCCTTACCTCAGTGGATAACCCTTTTTGTAGCTGCTTGGGATGGAGTAAGTAGGAATACTATAGAGTTTCATTTGAGCAACAGCTCTGAGTCTGCCGGAGCTACTGGGGCTGCTAACATCACATCCAAGCTGTGACCCATGGTATCTTGGTGTGCCGCACAGGCTCAGTTGGGGTATGTATGTGGATCCCACTGCTGGGAGTGCAGGCGAGGGATGGAACCCATCCCATCTCCTATGGTAGCTCAAGGGAGAAAAAGGAGGTGATCCCTGGTGCCGCACATTCCTATGGTGATAATCAGAGTGGCAACCTCAGCCTGGACCCCAACCAGGCCACGCCCCCAATGTGTTTCGCCCTGCCTCCCTGAACATAGTCATGACATCTAAGCTGGCAGTGCCCAACAACAGACTCAGAGCTTTTAAATGTCCTCACAAGGGAGGCTTTTACAGGTAAATAACATGCATAAGATACACTATATTATCAAAAGTATTGGGATGCCTGGCTTTACACACACATGAACTTTAATGGCATCCCAGTCTTAATCTGTAGTGTTCAATATTGAGTTGGCACACCCTTTGCAGCCATAACAGCTTCAACTCTTCTGGGAAGGCTGTCCACAAGGTTTAGGAGTGTGCCTATGGGAATGTTTGACCATTCTTCCAGAAGTGAATTTGTGGGTCAGGCACTGAGAAGGCCTGGCTCACAATATCCGCTCAAATTCATCCCAAAGGTGTTCTATCAAGTTCAGGTCAGGACTCTGTGCAGGCCAGTCAAGTTCCTCCACCCCAAACTCACTCATCCATGTCTTTATGGACCTTGCTTTGTTCAGTAGCCCAAATCATTTGGTGGAGGGGGTATTATGGCGTGGGGTTGTTTTTCAGGGGTTGGGCTTGGCCCCTTAGTTCCAGTGAAGGGAACTCTTAAGGCGTCAGCAAACCAAGATGTTTTGGACAATTTTATGCTCCCAACTTTGTGGGAAGAGTTGGGGAAGGTCCCTTCCAGCATGAATGTGCACCAGTGCACAAAGCAAGGCCCATGAAGACATGGATTAGCGAGTTTGGGGTTGAGGAACTTGACTGGCCTGCACAGAGTCCTGACCATAACCTGACAGAACACCTTTGGAATGAATTACAGCGGAGACTGTGAGTCAGGCCTTCTCATCCAACATCAGTGCCTGACCTCACAAATGGGCTTCTGGAAGAATGGTCAAACATTCCCATAGACACTCCTAAACCTTGTGGACAGCCTTCCCAGATGAGTTGAAGCTGTTATAGCTGCAAAGGGTGGGCCAACTCAATATTGAACCCTACGGACTAAGACTGGGATGCCATTAAAGTTCATGTGTGTATAAGGGCAGGTGTCCCAATACTTTTGGTAATATAGTGTATGTTAAATGCACATAGTATATAATCTTATAGGAAGATTTTTGTTGAATTGAATAGTCTGATCACAGTATCTGTGAATACCCATATTTATAAAGCAATATATTCAACAATCACAAAATGTTTCTTGCAGGTGGTTCTTCAGGTGCATGTGCTTTAACCCTTTAGCTGCCAGAGGCATTTTTACACACATGTTAAAATAATCATTTCAGACTTGAAGATTAGTTATTAGATTGTAAGCTCTTCTGAGCAGGGCCCTCTTAATCCTTTTGTATTCTATTGTATTGTACACATATTATCTCCCTTTTATATTGTAAACCCTGCGTAAACTGTTGGCACTATATAAATCCTGTATAAAAATAATAATAATAAAAATTAGTTGAACCCTTCGAATAACTTATATTTTGTGAAAAGAGAGACCCTGAAGAATAAAATGGACACACTTCCAAATTTTTAAATCACCCCATATTAAAGTTGAAAATATTTTTATTGAAAAGTCACATTACAAAAGTAAAGCGGTAAGTGGGATATATCCACAAGTCCCCTCAGTGGCTATCACCCATAGTGGGACTCGGGACCATGAGCAACCCATTATTATGAGTAACAAAGACAAAAAGGAAAAACTTCATTATATCAAGAAAAAACGCTTTGAAATATAGAAACTTGATACCTTGTTTTTATGTTAGAAAAACTGTAGGCAGAAAGATAGGAAAAGACAAAGGCATAGTGAGAAATGAAGGGATAGATAAACAGAAGAGAATAAGAGACGTTAGAGAAAAGAAGAGGGGGTCTGCTGGAGGGTCTCGGCCTTGCGTAGTTGCCCAACGAACAAACCTGAGACTTGCTATCTGTCTGCTACCAGGGCTTGTTGGGAGCCTAGGAGGTTAGTGAGTGTGTCAGAGGCGGAGAAGTGTAGCCAGATCGACCATAAAACCTTATATTTGTCCAATGTATCATTGTCCATTGCCAATTTCTCCTCTATTCTCATGTCATTTAAAGTGGATACCCACTGGGCTAAGGGACAAATGGTAGTAGATTTCCAGTACAACGGGATAATTTGTCTGACAGCAGACAAAAGGAAACTGAGGAGACATTTCTTTTGGGATACTAAGGAGCCAGGAAGGATAGAGAGCAGAGCGATTTTAGGTGAGGGAGTTAAAGAGTCATTGTATAAATGGTTATATACCTGAAATACTTGATTCCAAAAGGGACGTATTCTCTTGCACTCCCACCAGACATGCAGACATGTTCCAACAGGGCGTTACCTGTAGGGTGCTTAAGTGTTCAAATTCTGTGAGAGGACGGTGTATGTAAGAGGATTGGAAAAGTTGTTTTGTGAAAGAGACCATATGCATGTACGTCAGCCAGTCTCTGGTATTAACTGAGACCACCGGAGTACAAGTTTGGGGATGTACAGTCAGGTCCATAAATATTGGGACATCGCCACAATTCTAATGTTTTTGGCTCTATACACCAGCACAATGGATTTGGAAGTGAAACGAACAAGATGTGCTTTACCTGCAGACTTTCAGCTTTAATTTGAGGGTATTTACATCCAAATCAGGTGAACGGTGTAGGAATTACAGCAGTTTGTATATGTGCCTCCCACTTTTTAAGGAACCAAAAGTAACGGGACAATTGGCTGCTCAGCTGTTCCATGGCCAGGTGTGTGTTATTCCCTCATTATTCCATTTACAAGGAGCAGATAAAAGGTCCAGAGTTCATTTCAAGTGTGCTATTTGCATTTGGAATCTGTTGCTGTTAACTCTCAATATGAGATCCAAAGAGCTGTCACTATCAGTGAAGCAAGCCATCTTTAGGCTGAAAAAAACAAAACAAACCCATCAGAGAGATAGCAAAAACATTGTGTGTGGCCAAATCAACTGTTTGGAACATCCTTAAAAAGAAAGAACGCACCGGTGAGCTCATCAACACCAAAAGACCCGGAAGACCACGGAAAACAACTGTGGTGGATGACCAAAGAATTCTTTCCCTGGTGAAGAAAACACCCTTCACAACAGTTGGCCAAGATCAAGAACACTCTCTAGGAGGTAGGTGTATGTGTGTCAAAGTCGACAATCAAGAGAAGACTTCACCAGAGTGAATACAGAGGGTTCACCACAAGATGTAAACCATTAGTGAGCCTCAAAAGCAGGAAGGCCAGATTAGAGTTTGCCAAACAACATCTAAAAAAGCCTTCACAGTTCTGGAACAACATCCTATGGACAGATGAGACCAAGATCAACTTGTACGAGAGTGATGGGAATAGAAGAGTCTGGAGAAGGAAAGGAACTGCTCATGATCCAAAGCATACCACCTCATCAGTGAAGCATGGTGGTGGTAGTGTCATGGCGTGGGCATGTATGGCTGCCAATGGAACTGGTTCTCTTGTATTTATTGATGATGTGACTGCTGACAAAAGCAGCAGGATGAATTCTGAAGTGTTTCGGGCAATATTATCTGCTCATATTCAGCCAAATGCTTCAGAACTCATTGGACGGCACTTCACAGTGCAGATGGACAATGACCCGAAGCATACTGCGAAAGCAACCAAAGAGTTTTTTAAGGGAAAGAAGTGGAATGTTATGCAATGGCCAAGTCAATCACCTGACTGAATCCGATTGAGCATGCATTTCACTTGCTGAAGACAAAACTGAAGGGAAAATGCCCCAAGAACAAGCAAGAACTGAAGACAATTGCAGTAGAGGCCTGGCAGAGCATCACCAGGGCTGAAACCCAGCGTCTGGTGATGTCTATGCGTTCCAGACTTCAGGCTGTAATTGACTGCAAAGGATTTACAACCAAGTATTAAAAAGTGATAGTTTGATTTATGATTGTTAATCTGTCCCATTACTTTTGGTCCCTTAAAAAGTGGGAGGCACATATACAAATTGTTGTAATTCCTACACCGTTCACCTGATTTGGATGTAAATACCCTCAAATTGAAGCTGAAAGTCTGCAGTTAAAGCACATCTTGTTCGTTTCATTTCAAATCCATTGTGGTGGTGTATAGAGCCAGAATTGTGTCGATGTCCCAATATTTATGGACCTGACTGTATTTTGTAAGCTTTAGAGTTGTGTTATATTGTGTATCCTATAGTTTGTATGTACAGAATTTTTATTCAGTAAAATCTCATTTATACACTGCACAGGTCTGAGTTTCCTTGGTTTCACCGCAAGTAACTTTGCTAGATAAACGCAAGAAAAACAACCCTGCACTTGTCAGTACCACCCTTCACAACAATAATATTGTAAATGTTATCAGCATGGTAATAAACACATTTCTACTGAACATTCCTGTCTTCCACGGTTGCTAATGTTTGCCTGGCTTCACCTCCCAATCCATTGCATGTGTGCTCCCTTCATCGGTACTCCTCAGCACCTAACCATCTGAACAAGGAGACACATGCAAGCAGACGGGCTTACCTGCAGACTTATTACACAAGTCATTGTGAATCATGTGAGATTTTGAAATACAGATTTTAACACAACAGGTTGCATTACACCACATCCACCACCTTGCTCGGGTGGCGCTTCATAAACCTCACATATCTTTGCATTTATCACAAATTGCATTAACTCATTAGTTACCTGCACACCTTCAGTACTAGCAGATTGCACATTCCCAGTAAAAGGTGCAGTTCCACTCTGTTCCACCACATGAAGCTTCCTGGAGATTTCCAGGGACAACTGGGCTGTCTTACCACCCATTGCTATGGGCAACAACCCATCTCTAACTGCAGTTTTTGCATTACCATAACCTGGAGTTTTTCCAACAGCAGCAGACTTTTCATTATGAACATTTACAGCATTTTTAGCTCTTGCAGGCTGTCCTAGCCCACTACCAACTTGGACCTTACAGACATTAACCACTTCAATACCAGGCACTTAGGACACTTCCCGCCCAGACCAATTTTCAGCTTTCAGTGCTGTTGCGTTTCGAATGAGAATTGCGCGGTCGTGCGACGCTGCACCCAAACAAACTTTTTGTCATTTTGTTCCCACAAATAGAGCTTTCTTTTGGTGGTATTTGATCACCCCTGCGGTTTTTATTTTTTGCGCTATAACAAAAAAAGACCGAAAATTTTGAAAAAAAAAAAATTTTTTTTCTTTGTTTCTGTCACATAAATTTGTATAAAGTACATTTTCTCCTTCACTGACGGGCACTGACGTGGCTACACTGATGGGCACTGATGAGGCTACACTGACGGGCACTGATGAGGCAGTACAGATTGGCACTGATGAGGTGGCACTGATAAGGTTGCACTGATGATGGGGCAAATATGCAGCACTGATGGGCGGCACTGACAAACAACACTGATGGGCACTGATACGTGGCACTGATATGCGGCACTGATGGACACTCCTAGGCGGCACTGATAAGTGGCACTGGGCACTGATGGGCACTGATAGGGGGCACTTTTAGGTGGCACAGGTGGGCACTTTTAGGTGGCACAGGTGGGCACTGATAGCTGGCACAGGTGGGCACTGATAGCTGGCACAGGTGGGCACAGGTGGGCACTGATAGCTGGCACAGGTGGGCACTGATAGCTGGCACAGGTGGGCACTGGTGCAACAAGCACTGTTAGGGATGGCACTGGCAGGCATCATATATGGGCACAGTGCCATCCCTACAGTGCATAATATC